>CM024570.1:11232442-11724402 GCA_014182515.1 Eucalyptus microcorys
CTCCATTGCTTCTACTGCATTTAGTAGAACCTTCAGTTGCCAAATCAAAGAATGGCGGTGAGAAGATTGAAGGCACCAACATCTAAATTCAAGTGGTGTAACTGCTAGTGAGGTCGACTAGGAGCCTAACTACTCTTGTGGTCTTCAATCACCAATTCTTGTGGCCTTCAATCACCAATTCTTGTGGCAAAGACAAGGAAAAATGTAGGAATTGGTTTTACAGTTGTGGTAAGTCGTGGTTGATCAGAACACACCAAATCGAGCTAGGGACATGATAGCCGACTTCCTTGAAAGGAATCAATCATTGTGTTGATCAAGTCAATCAATGTGCCACAAGGTCGAGAAGAGCTAACTTCTAGCTGAAATCAAAGCTCAAAGGGCAAAAAATAGATGTTAAAAGGAGGAGCTCACATGAGTGAAGAAATAAAATATGATATATCAATTATCAGTTGTTCTATGCAGTTGTTGGGTCATTATGCTGGTTATGTCTAATGCGAGATCTGGTGGGAAGTTTCTAAGCCTTCCATAATTTATTGAGGTGAGTGTGTACATTTGTGTCAGGTTGAAATACTGAAAGTCCTACTTCCCTCATCTTCAGCACACTTGTTCCCGCTTCATGCTTCAGAGTTGCTTTACTACTGAAAACTAGATATTCTAATGGAAAGTTGTTGGCTGTTTGGCAATCTGACAAAAAGCTTTCATTATTCTTACCATTCTTATTGGAGAACTTCGATTCATTCTCATTTTAACAGCTTTGGCCTCATGTATAGTCTAATATATCCCTAAATTTCCTGCTGGTCATTAGGTGTAACGGGCAGAGAATTTTTTTGAGGGGAAATCGGAGATATTTTGTTCCACCACATAGAATTATTTGATTTGTCCATTTCGAAGAAGTTTCATGATACATCAAACAATCATTTAGAGGATTTAATGATTCCTAAAAATGGATTCGTACTTTTTAATTTTAATTAAAAACTTTTTATTTTTGTGGTATAATTGAAATAAAGATAATAGAGAATAGAGGGTAGGGGTTTGGATTATGTATCGACATCCACACGGCCAATCTCCAATAGAAGAAAAGGTTCCATTGAAACAATTATTTAGTTTTCAGCGCAACCTCGTAGCTTTAAAATAAAAAAATAAAAAAATAAAAGCGGGGGGGGTGTGGGCGGCGGGGACAGAAATGACAAGAAGGTATTGGAATATCAATTTGGAAGAGATGGTGGAAGCGAGAGTTCATTTTGGTCATGGTGCCAAGAAATGGAATCCTAGGATAGCACCTTATATTTCTGCCGAGCATAAAGGTATTCATATTACAAATCTTACTAAAATTGCTTCTTCTTCTTCTTCTTCTTTTATCAAAAGCCTATGATTTAATTTTTGATGTAGCAAGTAGGGGGAAACAGTTTTTTAATTGTTGGTACCAAGAATAAAGCAGTTGAATTCAGTTGCACGGGCTGCAATAAGGGCTCAGTGTCATTATGCTAAATTAAAAGTGGCTCGATGGTATGTTAATGAACTGGTCCACAATAAAAATGAGACTAGGGACTTGAGAACGGAACAAAAGGCGGAGAGACTCATTCATCTTCCAAAAAGATCTGCTGCTATGTTGAAGAGACAGTCATTTCACTTGCAAACATACTTGAGCAGGATTAAATATATAACGGGGTTACCAGATATTGTAATTATTATTGATCAACAAGAAGAATATACAGCTCTTCGAGAATGTATCACTTTGGGAATTATTCTATCAGAGGTGCCCTAGAAGCGAGACGATGACGACCCCCTCGAGCAGGAAACATTCCACCGTAAACAATGATTAAAAATTTGACCCTGAATGGTCAGAGCAGGAGGAATAAAATGAAGTCTCATTGTTTTCTTTTCCTCAGCCCAGCATTTTATCAGAGGTTTAAATACTTGTGTACTTCTACACTAAAGACACTAAAATCCGTGATTATCAATAACACTTCCATATCTCTACGTATTTGCAGACCTGCGGGAAATACTCATTCTCGTGCTAAATATATTAATTTTTTTCAACTCTTAATGAAATCATCAAACGGACGCATATGTACAGCTTGGGATTCCGCTTTGCTTTTGTTGGATCCCTTGGCTCGGATTTGCGGTCATCGGTTTCACGTGTCAATTTCGCGCATGTGTTAGACACAGGCCCTCATCCACATTAGAAAGCAATTTCCAAAATGCAACGCCAATTGTTAGGTCCAATTCAATGTAATGAAGTCACATATGCAAGCCACTTTTAGGCTTTTTAGGTGGGTCCCCGATATTTTTTTACCAGCATCGTTGATCAGAATGCTGAAGTCTCGAGTGATTGATTCAGTTATAAAAGCATTCCTTCTTGAATGTTAAGTATTTTATAAGTCTGTGATATGCGATTGATTCAAATATAAAAGCATCCCTACTTGAATGCTAAGTCTCCTAGAAGTCCAAGATATGTATAGAGCATTTCATGAATAAAATGAAATGCGGATTCAAAAGCTCAAAAATTCGTTCGAATATGAATTTTTTCACACCCCGGATGATACAAATGACTGAATGCAACCAAAAACCGATATGACTATTTCAAGTTCAACACTCTCAAAGCATTCTAATTATAAATTAGTTATACAAAAACCTGAAAATTTGAGAGTAACCCTTTTTCTCAAGACCAATTTCTCTCAACATAGACATGTATTACGTCCAATACAAAAAGTCACACCATCTGCCAATGCAATAACCAAAAGCAAATCGTAGTGAAAGAACTAGCTGTACTCGGACACGAGCAGCGGTGTCCTGACCAGACATGATGTCGTGCCTCATCTGCTTCACCATCACCTGTCTCTTGTTCCTCAGCACCTCTATACTCGCCACCGTCATCTTTGCTGCCGTTTTGCTATTTTTTTTTTTTTCTTTTGGTAAGTACCGTTTTGCTATTCATTCCCAAAACAAGTAACAAAAAACTCTCCATGAATATAACCACAAAAACCCCTCACCTCTTATTTGCTATTACCTGAACATAGAAAAGAAAAAGCCCCCGAGTAAACCAATTTCATGTGTGGACTTCATGTTGCATACGTTGCGAATGGTGGCCAAGCGTTTGGTCTCTTCCTTGATCCGAACCTGGTGGGAGAGGATGCGGTCACAGACCTCCACCTTCTTCCTCTCCATCTCCTCCTCCTCCTTGGCCCTGGAAGTGGACAGAGCAGACCTTGACATCCCCTATTCCTCCCTCGAGAGCGACAAGTTGCTGCTGAAGCTCAAGCTCCCTGACGAGTTCTGCAAGACCAGCTGCTGCCTGCCATCGGGTTCTGCAAGACCAGCTGCTGCCTGCCCTGCTGCGGCTGCCACCGCTGCTGCCACAGCCGCCGCCGCATCTGCTGCTGCTGCCAGCCGCCGCAGCATCTGCCGCTGCTGCCACTGCCGCCGCAGCTGCTCCGGCTGCTGCCGCTGCCGCAGCCACCGCAGCCGCCGCAGCTGCTGCAGCCGCCACAGCTGCTGCAGGTGCCGCAGTTGCTGCAGCGGCTGCAGGACCTCCTGCCGCTGCCGCTGCAGCTGCAAAAATAGATAGCACATTGGATCGTCAAATTATGTAGGCCAGTTCAAGCTCTAAATTGAAAATATCCCAAATACAATATTAAAGAAACTGTATATTTATTGGATATTCTGGAGATTCTAAGTGAATAAATAGCACTTTAAGTAAAGATGACACCTTTATTTTGACTCCCCAGTCCAAAAGATGGATTCATAATAATTTGAAATTGACTTTTCGGAAAATTTTGAAGGGGCAACATGCATGATAATCAAGCCAAATTCCCAACCTTTAAGCATTTTTCCCAAGCAGGGAACCACAAAATTGAGCATTAAGCATAGTTGCTAATTAACCCAAACAAAATCACGTGAACAACTTTTTCTGTTTTGTTTTGGATAATCCTATCTCTTATTTTGCTGAGACTAGTAAGATCGCAACAACTTCCTGTGTTTGTGCATATACTCATTGACATCACTCCCAAACTTCAGACCTATTATATCCACAAGAAAAAACACCTCAAATGAATTAACATACCACCATCGGACGAAAGCAAAATACAAGAAAGGGGATTAAGCTTGATGTAGTGCCTTGTAAAACCTTTGTTCAAGCGGACGGGCTAGGATAAAGAGGACCCAACATCGCCATCAGCCTCATGGAGCTCTTGCGTGAGGACTTGACGTCATCGTGCTCGAACAAAGAGGAAATTTGGGGATTTGACAAAGGACACTCAAATGAAGAATAGGAGGTTGGATGAACAAGAAGCAGACTTCACAAAAAAGTACACCATGGAGGCATGGACGAGAAAGACCGATGAAGAGGTGAGGAGAACTTGAGAAGAACACTCCACAAATTAGAGAAGAAGAAAACAGGAGAAGAAAACAGTTAGGAGAGGTGAAAAAAATAGGAGAAGAAAACTCAGTTAGGGCTTGGAAATTTGGGGCAAACCTTAAACGGAGACATTTTTGCTCACAAACCTTTTCTTTTAAGCTCTACACCACGTACAGAGTGAAATGAAAAAAAAAAATTGCGCCGTCAGCATTTTCTGTTAGGCAAATTAAACGGAGTTAACAAAAGGAATCGGTTGCACCAACTTGACAAGTTTCAATACTCGATTGCACTTTCTCAACCAGTTCTTGAACTTATGGTGCACCTACCCCTTTAATATTCTAATAGTGCTCTTACCCCTTTAACATTTTACCTTCACTGTAAATATCGCAACTCGTGGAATTCATCTTTATAATGACTGGGTACTAAGTAAGAAATGGGCACAAAAGTGGAATATATTACGTAGAAAATATGCCAAGTAAAACCATTCGTTTCATATAAAACCAGAAAACATTTTAAAAAATAGGCTCTAACCTATTCTTTTTATATATCTCCTACGATATGAAGTTTTTCCAACCATTTGTGATAAAAACTTAACTTATCTCTCATCTTCAAGCAACTGAAACCCTGGTGACCTCTCATAAACCAAGTATTTAAACCTCAGTACAGTCCCACTGATAAACCAAGCATATTCCACCATCTTCGCTGCCAGGAGGAATACTAATAACACAAGTATTTAAACTTCAGTACAGTCCACACCGAATGCAACCAAACCGAGTGTTCAAACTTCAGACATATAGCTAGTCTACCGACGCAAATTTACCTCAAATGGAGACAGGAGTTCCTTCATCTCTCCCGGTATGCACATTTACAGTTGTGCACTGCTCTCTGCATGTGAAACCATCAATAGGTGCCCAACCAATGGGTCTGCTAATGCAGCCGGTGCAATCTCTTCCTCCTGCAAAAACTGGAGATATTAACAAACCCAGGGCATTGTATATCACCTTTTTTGTGGCCTCACTAGAGGAAGGACACCTAATTACCACATGTTGGCCCTACTCCAATTCGATTTGACAAACTGACCAGACCAATTTTAAGACTGACAAACAAATGCATTTTTATGCAGGTTCTTGTTTTATTGCCCAAAAGACTCAAAGCAACAAATCTGGCAACATGAAAGAAGAAAAACGAATACCATCATCCCTAAGACGCCATCTAATGCTGATGATTGTAATGCTGAAAACATGCTTTTCTTACCCATAACACAAATGGTGCTGTACCAGTAAAAGCTTCGGCACCTCAGACCAGATTGTCCTTGAAAATCGGCACTCCAAAAATAGATAGCACTTTGAATCGTCAAATTATGTAGGCCAGTTCAAGCTCTAAATTGAAAATATCCCAAATACAATATTAAAGAAATCGTACATTCTTTGGATATTCTGGAGATTCTAAGTGTACAAATAGCACTTTAAATAAAGATGACACATTTATTTTGACCCCACAGACCAAAAGATGGATTCATAATAATTTGAAATTGAATTTTCTGGAAATTTCCATGGGCGTTATGCATGATATTCAATCCAAATCCCCAATCCTTTTAGCATGTTTCTGAAGCAGAGAACCACGAAATTGAGCATTAAATATAGTTGCTCCCGCCTTAATCAACCGAAACAAAATCATGCGAACAATCTGTGTCCTTTTTCTGTTTTGTTTTGGACAATCCTATCTCTTTTTTTGCTAAGACTAGTAAGATCGCAAGAACTTCCTGTGTTCGTGCCTATACTCACTGACATCATTCCCAAACTTCAGACCTATTCAATCGACAAGAGAAAACAACTCAAATGAGTTCACATACCTCCTTCGGAATGAAAGCAAAGTACAAGAAAGGGGATTAAGCTCGATGTAGTGGCTCATAGCGCCCTTGTTCATGCCGTCCGGCGCGAATGAAGAGGACCCAACATCGCAGTTGGCCTCATCGCGCTCTTGCGCGAGGACTCGACGTCGTCGTGCACAAACAAAGAGGAAATTTGGAGATTCAAGAAGAAAAAGCACGAAGAACAGGAGGATCAACAAATAAGAAGCGGACTGCATGAACAAGAAGTACCCTATGGACGAGAAAGACCGATGAAGTGAGGAGAACTTGAGAAGAAAACTCAATTGGGGCTTGCAAATTTAGGGTAATACTTAAAAGGATAGACGTTTTTGCACACAAACCTTTTCTTTTAAGCTTTATGCCACGTAAGAGAGAAATGAATAAATGACATTTCTTGTTAGTCAAATTAGACAAATTTAAGAAAAAGGCTTGATTGTACTAAATTGACAAATTTTATGACTCGATCACAATTTTTATAAATTTAGAACTTCTAGTGCATTTATTTCTTTAATGTGCTATCTCCATTGCAAATATCGCAAATCACAGAAGTCATTGTCATAATTATTGGTATTAAGTAAGAAATGGAAAAAAAAAAAAAAAAGTGAGTATATTCCGTAAAAAAAATGCTAAGTCAAAAAAAAAAAAAAAAAAATTAGAGAGAGAAAACATCACATGCATATACTGGTTTTTAAGTAAGTGAGACCGAGTTTAATTCATGTTTGTATGATTTTTTTTTTTTATTTTCCAGAATTATTATAAATCTGCCTAGGGTTGAATTCATGTTTGTAGATGGTTTTTCTAACTCACCTTATGACGCTTGAATCTCTGGATGGAGCCATAGAATCCCTGCTTGACCCCACGTAATTTCGGGCAACAGAAGATACATATTTGGCAATCATTTGGCAATTGGGTGGTTGATACATCAATCAAACTTTCCAATGATCCACAGTTATTAAGTGTCAATTCCTTCAAAAACTTTAACTTGTCGAGGCCCTCGACAATCCGTAACTCAGGGCTGGACAATATTCTCAAGGACTTGAGGTTCTTTAAGTTTGACAAACCACCAAGACTTTGCAAATGATCACCAGAAAGTACCAACTCTTCCAACAATTCTGACATACCAAAAACTTGAATAGCAAGTATCTTATCGCAACATTGTAGCGAGAGATGCCACAACTTATTGAAGACTCTCGATTCAAGGATCAGTGAAGACTCATGAGAAGAATCCCTATATATGTCGAAATACACGAACCTTCTGAAGGACTTGCAATGTCTGATATCTAATATTTCCAACGATTCCAACACCCCAGCGATGTGGATCTCATCTAGTTTTGAGCACTCACTCACAGCGACCTCTTTTAGCTTCCTCATTCTGGATAGCTTGAATCTCTCAAGGGGTTCACACATATTAACATCAAGTTCCGTTAAATTTGGAAGTTGAAGCCCGTCAAGTTGAATCTCTTGCATTTGAGAGCGAATGAGCATTAAACCTGACAAATTCTCAAAGTTGGAGAAGAGTAGCTCGACTGAATTGAAATTCTCAAGGATTAGCGTTGATAGAGAAGAGGGACCCCGCGTGCAGCATTGCAGGATCAATCCAGACAAATGGAGTCGGTTAAGCTGAGGAAGGGAAGACAACTCAGTGGGAGCAGGGACATGAAGGAGACACAATCTCAACTGTTTCAGTTTGGATAACCTCCCAATCCACCTTAAGTCACCGGTATGAATTTTATCTTGTCCACCCTTGTCAGAGCCGTCACTTAGGTCCAACTCAACCAAGTTAGTCAAGTTTGAGAGGTCCGGGACAACCTGCAATGACATAGATGATATTGCCAAATGGGTTAAACTTGCTGGGAGTTTCGGCAATTCTTGGATTTCATCACACCAATTTAACACCAGTTTTTCAAGCTTGGAAAGCAAGCCAACTTCAAAAGGAAGTTGACCTTTCAAGTTTCCTTCAATCCGAAGCACTTCCAAATTCTCAAGCTCTCTAATAGCACCCGGTAACTCCACTGGACCTATAATTGAAAGCTGCAACTCCCGTAATGATTTCCACTTAAATATGGAATCCGGTAGTTCCTGAATTCTAAGACATATATTTAAAGAGAAGTACTCTAGCTTCTGTAGGTCCCCGATTTCTTCAGGCAAACGTTCAAGCTGATGGCAATGATCAAGCTTTAACTCTATCATATGCTGTAACTCCCCAATAGAGCCGTCAATCTTCCTTAAATCGCCACAATTTAAAAAACTCAGCCTCTCTAAAGTTGAGTATCTCGGTAAGTCTGGTATTCTTGTTATGCCATAACAATTATCAAGACGAAGAACTTTCAATCTTCTTGCCTCCTGTAAAGTGAATGCATTACCTAATGGAAGAGCAATTCAAACTTTGCTTTGAAGGACAAAGAACAGAAATAAGCATATGACGCACCTTTATTAAGCTCCAGAATTCCCCCTCGTCAGTAAAGTTAATTGCAGAAAATTCAAGTATGACTACATTATTTAAGCGCAGACGGGCCAGATCGATCGACTTATACTTTTCAGAAGGATATCTCCAACAAAGCCATCTTAATTTGGGAAAACAATCCATTAGGTCACCAACAAAAGTTCCAAACCATAATCTAAGGAACCTCAGATTTTCAAACTGTCTAATCTTTTCACTTCTGATGGGGACATCATGATGGAGTTCCATTGCTTGAACGCTGTTCTTCTGCAAATGAGAGCAAGAAATGAGTGGGTATCAGCATTCTATTTCCTCGAGGAAAAGGCAAAGAAAAGAGAATCTATTAGTCCTCTCCTGAAGCATTTTACCTTCTCTGTCCTGATTGCCTCGAGGACATCCTCCTGAATCCATAACCTACTACATTCTTCAGGATTCATCAGATTTTTGTCACGAATAATTCCCTTTCTGAGGTCTCTGAGCTGATCGTGCATCAAAAACTCGTTACCCTCTCCAATCTTTATCAAGGACTTGTTTTTGAGGACCTCAATTCCAGAAAGTGGGAAAAGTCCACAATCCTTCCACATGTAAATTGCGTTTGTCTTTTCCTCACTGATGAAAAAGCATGCAATATCCAGAAAAATTTGTTGTTGCTCAAAAGTCAATGCATCATAGCTAATTTTCAACACTTTGAAAACACCCTGTGGAGGTGCTTTGCGTAACTCATCCAATTTTTCTACCCATAGTTCTTGTGTGCTATTTTTCAGCAATGAACCAATTACTTCAATAGTCAATGGAAGTCTTCCAGTAGCATCTACAATTGCCTTTGAAATTTTATAGTGATCATTTGAAGGAGCGTCCTTCTCAAATGCATGTTTGTAGAAGAGCTGAAGTGCATCATCATAACTCATCACCTTCATTTCATAAGATGACATTTGGTACTGTGGTCTCATGCTTTGCAAAACATCCTTGTTTCAAGTAGTAATTAGTACTATAGACCCTGAATGCAAAGCACCTTTTCCAACTAATTTGTCCCCTTGTTCATTGTTATCAACATCATCCAGCACAATGAGGACCTTCTTATTGCGAAGTGTTCCTTCGATCATCTTCATTAGACGTTCAGTTTCATCAATACTTCCTATTCCTGCGGCATTTCCTATTTCGGATAATAATTTCTTTTGCAATTTAACCAAACCATCAGCTCTTGATGAATTTTCTCGAACATTTTCAAGGAAGCAGCAACACTTTCCAAAGTGGGTAGAAAGTTCATTGAACACGACCTTGGCGAGAGTCGTTTTACCGATACCCCCCATGCCATGAATTTGAATGAGCTGCACACCTCCAGAGTGTATGTCTAACAGATTTATTACTTCTATCACTCGATCATTGATTCCAATTAATTGTTCAGTCACGGACTTTTGCTTTATCTTCAACTTAACCACAACCTCCTCAACGACCAACTTGATTAGTTTGGCCCAGCTGTCATGAAGGAAAACCATTTCAATAGGAGAAAATTGCGAAAAAAAGTATAAAAAAAACAATCTAGTAATTAAATTTCATTCATAATATAATTCCACTAGAGTTTGACAGAATCTCAAATTTTTCATTTGTTTCCTACCAGTTGATGTTACTCAATTGCATCTGCTTAACTGCACAATAATTCCATAACTAATGGGACATCAACAATCAAGATGTGCCTTCTCAAATTTCGTATTGAATGTAAGGTTTTCTTAGCTATTGCTTTTGATAACCTAACATTTGTCATTTGATATGTTGTGCAAACCTTACGTGTACTTGATCTTGTAAAGTTTCTAAATAACACCAAGCATGCATAACACAAACATTTGACGAGATACATGGAATCGATCCCGAAGGACTTCGGATTTGATTTTTCTAGCTAATACTATAACCATAAAAAATATGAATCTACATCACTTTCAAACGTGCTTCTCATGCACATTGCTAGGTGCCACGTGTCGCATTGTCTCTTGACACCTGAAAATTGACTTGATCCCATCGTGATTAGCAATTTTTGAATTCTGTTAATCTTGTTTGTGCAAGATAAATGTACAACTATTTATGCATCGTGAATTAATGGGACAACCTTAGAAGTGGGACATTATATGTTCAGGAGGAGAAATATCTGATGTATCAATTGAAAGATCAAATTATTAGACAGAACATGCATGGTACTCAATTATTCCACTTCATCACCCATTATAAAAAATGCCTTTTCTCCAGCACTTCCACATTTTTTTACACACATATACCGTTTAGTATCACTAGGGGAAGTTCCACCTCAATTGTGGTGATATATCTACGTTATTAAGTTCTGAGTAAAAGTTCTAGAAGCATCAGAATTTCACTAAGAGTTGCTTACTAAATGACAGAGGTGAAAAATGAAACAAAATTTATATAGACCATCAATGAAAGGAAAAAAATGAGCTTTCGTTTCTATTTTCAGTTCTTCATTAAAAAAAGACATATGATAGCACCTCTAGTGAAATCAAGAACACTAACAATTTTAGTAGCTCTAGCATGAATTTTTATGTTTTGAATTCTCTCCTCCTACCCACATCTAATATGTTCCTTCTATCTGTGAATTATTTACTTAGTTTTTGCAAACAGGAAAAAATATTAGGGAAAAAGAAGGATCTTGGAACACAGCAAGCTCACCTATCGCATTTCTTGACTTCCCATCCCTTTATTGCATCAACCTCCGTCAAAGCCCTTCTCCAGGAATCTACTTCTTCAATGCTCAAGTTATCCTCGCCCTGCAAAATGAGAATGGCATCGTGATATAACTGGGTTTTCATCTTAACATCTTTAGGTTCCACATCGAAGAAAATAGGTAGGATCTCTTTATTCCCATTTGACTTGGAGGTGTTCTCCATAATCTGCGTGAGTTCACGGAGACACCATTTGCTCGAAGCATAGGTTGGAGAGAAGATGGGGATGTAGATCCTAGAGTTGTCGATTGCTCTCTGGAGCGCTCCGTCGATTCTTTCACCAACATGGAGGTTTTCACTGTCTCGAAAGACGCCAATACCAGTATCGGCCAAGTTGTGGTAGAGGAAGTCAGTAAATCCATTACGAGTGTCAGGTCCTCTAAAGTTCAAGAACACTTGATGCTCGCATTCTGATGATGCTTCTGCCTCTGAGCTCTCCATTTTAACTCTAGCTTTAGTAGCTCTCTCCCTCGTATGTGAACAAGAGAGGCCTTTGCCCTTGGCTGACTGAAGGTTTCGACCACAAACATATGGGATGAATATATCAGGAGTGAGATTACCAACATATAAATTCAGTTACAGAATAACACCAAAACTAAAGTCTAAGTATTTAGATAACCGTATTATATTCAAACTCTCAATGATTCATATCATTTGTAAGTCAACGTTAGAAATGCTATATAACATTGCTTTTGCCAACTACTTTTCTCCACTCACGAAATTCTAGGAAGACTTTTTGAATAAAAGATTACATATGTGGAGAGATTATTTGATAGGTGTGTTATATGCATTTTCTAAGCAAAGAATATACCTTCTTCAATCTTGCCAATTTTAAAAACACCACTATGGACCTAAAAAATAAAAAAATAAAAAATCTGTAAAACACTACTCAAATTTTTTAAAGATTGTGAAACATTATATGTGATTCTAGGAAACTGGAAAAGACCAACAATCAACAAACTTAAGAAAACCAAAAATTCAAAAAGAAAAAAATAAAAGTCAATTCAAACTTACATAAACATTTACAATAATTAGTATTATAAAATCAAATACTAAATCACGGATTCTTCTAAAAACCTTAAATTTTTGGAAGGGTTTGAGATTAGCCTGCAATCTTTTCATAAATCCACTTGTCCATTCTTGTTAAGAAGCTGATCGAGGAGACTTTTGGTCCAATTACACAGGAAGGAACGCAACAAAATACAAATGGGTATTTCAGTCCTCGATTGTGGACAACGCACTCATTCTGAGCAAGGGTTTCATCAACCCGAACACTTCAGGGCAAATCCAGAATAAGTCAGAAAAGAATCGTACCGTGTTCGTGGTCGCTGCCGGGAAAGGGCTTCGTGAAGATGAATATCGATGGCTCCTGGTCCTCGCTAGCCGATTCGTCGGAGGGATCGGTTGCCGGAGTCGCTCGAGACGACGGGGGGGGACGTTGATCCCTGGGCTTGCGAAGAAGGTCGTGCCCTCCTCCTCTGCTCTGCACACGGAAAAACTAGCCCTCAAACGAGTGTTTGTCAGTGATTGTGCGACGAAAGGAAGGTCGAAGACTTTTTAGGTCTTCCCTAGTGATCAGAGCGTGACTTCGAGCTGATATGTACAGTGCATATCGGACTCGTTTCTAGGCCCATGGGCCCTCCGGTTTTCATTTTAGGAATGAGAAGGAGTTTCAATCTTGCGTGATTCCCAAAAAATTAAAAATTAAAAATTAAACTATGCCCATTAATGCATATTTATTTCAATTTTTTTTTTTGTGATACCAAAAATCCTAAATTTTTACTTATGTGACACATTTACCTAAATTTGTACAATGTAACGTATTATTTCCAAACTTTTTCTTGTGACACCAAAAATTTTCAACTTGTATTTATGTGACATGTTGAGTTTTTTTTTTTTTTGTTACAAAGAAGAATTTTAAGAACACTATCGAATGCATTTCTATTTTAGGAATAAAAATTTTAGACAGTTATCAAATGCATTTTTTTGCTCAAAAATTGTTCTGGGAAATAGAATTTGAGAAAACATTTATGATCAAAAATTATTTCCGAAAATAAAATCATTATCAAACACACCGTTACTTGTTTTGGTCATGTTAGTACCACGTAGGAGAGGGAAAGTTATAAAAAAGAAAGTCACATCAATATCTTCCATTAGTCGAATTAGACGAAGTTAATCGAATGACTTGATTGCATCAATTTAGCAAATTTTAGTACTTAATTATATTTTTTTAAAAGTTATAAAATTTAATTGTAATTTTGCAATAAATTTTAAGGTTTTTAATGAAAATATCCTCCTTCTTTGGACTCCGGCGGTCATCGCCAATCCTCGTGGGAGGGTTTCAATCATGGTAAAATGCAATGAGGCACGGGAAACGCTGCCAAATCAGCCGCTGATATCTCTCCGGCTGGCCGGCCTTAGCTGTCGTCTGGAGTCTGGACCCGTTCCAACCCCCCTCCGGATTACGTCATCAATCTAGACCGAGTTTTAAAACACTAGCAGAGAGGAAAATTAAATCTGTCATCAATAACAGCTTGATTAATCCCACGAAGCGACTATATGATGTATCGCGAAAGCCTCAAAAACTACTTTACACAATTTTCTAGACACATCCATAATCTTTAACATTAAAATTAGAATGAATAAATCATAATATAAGAAAAATTACAAAATAGTAATGGTGATGTCCCTGTGTAGGAACCAGTTAAACTTAAATGTAGTCAAAAGACTCAAAACGCATATTGTTCAACAACTATACAGTGAAAAATCCACTTACTGCCAGCCAAGATGGAGATAAATACTAAATTCTATACTTCCCGGTAGAAAAGTTTAGTATTTCATCCTTGACCCAGACTCTAATCATTCCACTATAACGGGAGAAAACATGTGGAAATTACTGTTATCTTAATTAACTTTTAATTTTTGCTTAATCCAGATCTTGCAGATCATTTACTTTGAGTCTTTTTCATCTAAAATTCCTGAAAGCTTCACAGCACTCTAATGTCAATATAAATTATTGTTGATACTGAAAACATTTTTAATAGAAAATAAAATAGTGTGCCTCCCATTTATAAACAAACTATAACAAATCGAAGCAACTCAAAAATCTGACCAGCTAATGAGCACCACCACAATGCAGAAAAAGTAAAGTGGTAAGCTATCCATCCAAACAAAATGGATGCTGAGTTCACGAACGGAAGAGCTTCTCCAATGTTAAGGACAATCCAAACCTCAACAAGCTAAGCTCCTCTCTAACAGAGCCCGCCACAGCCCAAATGAGCAAGGAAAATGCACTCCAAGATCGTCAAACCCTGCGCTATGAAAAAGAATATGAGGAAACAGATTCTTTGACCTGCTTACAAAGAAAACATCTATTGGCTAACGCCATCCTTTTTCTCTTCAAATCCTTTTGTAGTTGGAATTCTCTCCAAACACTCTCCCAGGACAGAAAGCTTGCCCTCACCGATGCTTTAGAATTCCAGGAAATCTTCCAAGGAGAAGGGAGTTCCCAACTTCTGTTGTGTTCCAGAAGTTTTATATGCTGTTTTGACAGTGGTAATCCCATCGTTGCAGGCTATAGTGAAACCATAACACAACATTCTCTTCTCCATCTATACCCTGAAATGCATAAAGCGTGCCAAAGATCATGAAGTAGTTTAATTTCCCCATGATTCCATAGATCTTGATGCCACACCACCATTCCTTCGTTTTTCCCTTCCCGAAATGAGGCCATTAAAAAATGATCTCCACAAGATTTGGCAGATTGCTACCATATTAATATCTAGATACATTATCTCCTAGCCATCTTTTGGATTAATTTAGATCATTCTAGTAAACAGAAGACTGTTAAGCGTAAGTCCAATGATCCGAGATTGGATGGCCAAGTTTTCCTATGCAAGCAATTACCTCCCAAGTTGCAGCACCATGTTGCTGTTATATTTGGAAAAAAGTCCTTGGTTGTGACCAAGCAATAAGAATTATAGAAGTATCTAAGTATTAAACCACGCATTCATCTAACAATTCAAACTTTTAGGACAATTGATAATAGTCTTACACAATGACACACGGTATTGAAGTAGAAGGTCATGAGTTTGAGTTTTTCAAAGTCCCCTCTTTGCTTTTGCGCTTCAATTTTAGGCCAAGGCCGCAACCTATAAATGATGGGGAGTGCGAAAGTATTTAAATAAATATTAAACCATGACTTATCTTACAACTTCAACTTTTAGCACAATTGACAATGGTGTCACATTTGCACTAGCATGATTGAAGCTTCAGCAACAATATTATGACCAATCAACAAAGTTGAATGGTAAAATATAATCTCATTTGGAGATTGATGAATGACCAGTTAGAATCAAATAAATTCTAAGGCAAAATCCAGAGATTTTCTTTTGAATTACACAAAAACAATGAACAAAATGTAAGTATCTTACAATCTGACAAACCGTCCACTAGTATCTCCTTGCAAAACCTGTTTTTATAGGTTCACTTAGATTTTGCAACCACAAAACTGCACTTATACTCGTTCGGAACCCAACCTACAGATTGGACTTCATGAGCAGCAACTGCATCACAGAACGCTAGATAAATTCAACTCAAACAGACTACTAAAAGGAAGCAAACATAGGAGGTAACAACTTTTCAGGCTGATAGGTAATGTGAACCTTCCTAATCTTCAATAAGAAAGGATATCTGGGAAAGACAAAAAAAAAGTTTGAATCAACTCAGTCAAGAATTACAATCAAATCACGTGTAAATTGATTAAATGCTCAAAATTTTTCACTCACAAGCTGTTATGTTTCTTCGAAGCAGCGGTCTATATTTTCTTTCCACTATCATCAATTTGCACCTTGATATAATATCATTGGAAGACCGTAATTATTTTGCACATAAACTAATCATGATTCATGGGCAACATATAAGTTAGAACTCAATGCTTTATCAGCAGGCTCTAAAGCAGACTATAACCACATGGCGCATGACATTAGCCTTTGAATTCAAAACAAATAACTATGATTCTGATTCACATATTAATAAAACTCAAAAGGGCCCACTCAAATGCTTTATCCACCAGTAATCCTCACAAGAGTTTTGCCCTTCCGTGAAGCAATGAAACCTGCGGGTGTCCCTAACAGTGATTTCCTTTTTGTAATCTAGGAGATATGTTTGATTGCATTATGGCAATCCCCACATATTCTATGATTTTTCACCACAAGTTTTGGCTCCCCATCCTTGGTTGAAACGAACGCAAATGCAACTGCTAGCTTCTCACTGTGATGTCTTAATCTCATTTCCATCTCTTTTTCCTCCATTCGATCCTCTCTTAACGAAACCTGATTAACATCCGGTACATAACCAACCTTCCTAATCTTCAATAGCATCTCGTCCAAGTAATCATGAATCTCCTTAATCATTGGGTGTGAACTATCTTCTCCAACAAATACATGGGTTCTTCGCTTTAGCTCAATCCAGCCGCAACCTGGATTCTTTTTAACACCTCTGTCTCGCATTAGCCTTCTCACTGCTACCATATCTTCCAATCTGCCAGCATTAGCATACATATTTGAGAGGATGACATATGGAGCAGCATTTGCAGGTTCATGCAGCAAAAACTGATAGGCTGCTTTAACAGCTTTCCCCATGTTTCCATGCCCCAAGCAATGAGGCCCAGCCAATGGAGCCAGGACCGAATGGCATTGTCTCAATGAGCTTCTCAGCTTCACTTATTTTGTCTGCCCGACCTAGTAGATCAATCATGCACGAATAATGTTCTGCCTATCGTAAGTAATTTCAATTAGGTCGTACCTCTGGTTCAAGCCTGAGCTTCTCCTTCATCATGTTGGAAACTGTTTGGCACTCATAAACTTTCCCAGTATGTGCACGTGCAGAGAGTACAGAGATGAAAGTTATACTGGTGGGAGGGATATCATTAAACAGCATCGCTTGAACGAGAGCAAGAGATTCCTCTCCTAATCCATGCTGAGCACAACCTGTAATCATTGAGTTAAGTGAGACAGTATTATGTTCTGGCATCCTATTAAATAACCTCCTGGCATCCCCCAGATTCCCGCATTTTGAATACATTGCAACTAAAGCATTATCAACAGAGATCCAATTTGAGGGAATCTCTGATTTGATTACCAAACCATGCATTTGTTTCCCCCGAGAAGGAGATGAGAGATTGGAGCAGGCACTGATTGCACAAACAAAGCGACAATCATCTGGTCTGTACCCAACTCTTCGCATACTGCGGAAACAATCTAGAGCCTCCTCTGAGAATTCCTTTGTTTTATGAATACCCTGAAATCATAGTGTTCCACAAAACCAAATCTGGCTCCTCGATCTCTTGATATACTTTCTCGCAATCTGACATGGCACCCTTGCACTTAGCATACAAGTCAATCAAGCCACCCGCAACACATGAGTTCTGGCGGAACCCTGTTTTTACGAGCTTAGCATAAAACTGAAGTCCGCCTTCCATCGCTCACACAGGTAAATGCAGTGAGAACGCTCACCAAAATATACATATCTACATACATACCCTTCCTTATCATTTCTTGGAACAGCTCCAGTGCTCGTAGCTCTTCCTGGTGCTGTCCATAAGCAACTATCATTGAATTCCAAGAAACCTCATCTCTAGCCTCTCCCATCTCATGGAACATCATCTTCGCTTCATTCAAATAACCATTCTTACAGTAGAACGTCAGAAGCACATTGCTTGGAGAAACATAAGCATCAAGACCACTGGAAACCACAATAGAATGCAACTGCCTCATCAAAGAAACATCATCACCACAAGCTGTGACCACGGCAGACAATGTGAAGCCATCCATGTGAAGCCCCATCTCCCTCATCGCTGAAAACAAGGCAAATGCAGGTCCCATCTCGCCTCAATCGGCGAAAGCAGAAAGCATAGAGTTGTAGGAAATGAGATCCAGCACAGGAATTTGATCGAACAGCTGGAGAGAGCCTTCATCTGAGACTCCTTCGCGTAGGCGGCGATGATGCCATTGAAGGAGAACATGTTCAGGTTTAGGGTCAGATCGAAGGCACGGCGAGCAGCCAAAAGATGGCAGCATTTGGAATAGAGGAGGATGAAGTGGCTGGAGAGGTAAGTGGAAGAAGGGATGATGGACTTGATGTACAGTGCGGAGAGGGATTTGCCGGTCAAGAAGTCCCTCTCAGCTATGCAATGCCTCAGGAGGTGGCGAAAGTTGTGGAGGTTCCATGAGAGTTGGTTCATCTAACACCAAGCAGTGCTGATCAAGAAAGGAGTACAGATTAAACAGGGCAGATGCAAACAAACCCCTCCTTTATTCGTCTCACGTATTTGTGGATGCTAAGGATTTACCAAGAACCTAAGTAGCCATGTTAGAAGCATGAATTGGATCAAACACAATCTGTTTACGCATTTTCTGAAGAATGTCTTTGAATTGCAGCTTCAGAACGCGAAGAACCCTCTGAAGAAATGGGAAGTTTCTAAGCCTTCCATAGTTTATTGAGGTGAGTGTGTACATTTGTGTCAAGTTGAACTACTGAAAGTCCTACTTCCCTCATCTTCGGTACTTGTTCCCGCTTCATGCTTTAGAGTTGCTTTACTTCTGAAAACTAGATATTCTAATGGAAAGTCTTAACATATCCGTGAATTGCCTGCTGGTCACCAGGTCCAACAGACACATGCTGATCTGGATTCTGTCAGGTGCCCTAGAAGTGAGACAATGAAATGACAACCCCCTTGAGCAGGAAACATTCCACCATAAACAGTGATTAAAAATTTGACCCTGAATGGTTAGAGCAGGAGGACTGAAATAAAGTCTCATCGTTTACTTTTTCTCAGCCCAACGGTTTATCAGAGGTTTCAATACTTGTGTGCTTCTACGCTAAAGACACTTAAATACGTGATTTTTAATAACACTAAAATATCTCCAAGTATTTGCAGACTAGTGGGAAATACTCGTTCTTGTGCTGAATATATTAGGTTTTTTCAACTCTTATTGAAATAATCGAACGTGCACATATGTATAGCTTGGGATTCTGCTTTGCTTTTGTCGGGTCCCATGACTCGGATTCGTGGTCATCGGTTTCACGAGTCGCTTTCGGGCGTGTGTCAAACACAGGCTCTCATCCACATTAGAAAGCAATTTCCATAATGCCATTTTGTCGGTCCAATCCAATGTATCAAGTGGCATATGCAAGCCACCTTTAGGCATTTTAGGTAGGTCCACGATATTTTTTTACCAGCCTCGTCGATCCGAATGTCGAAGTCTTGGGTGATTGATTTGGATATAAAAACATTCCTATTTGAATGTTAAACCTTCTAGAAGTTCGTGATATATAGAACATTTCATGAATCAAATAAGATGCGAATTCAAAATCTCAAAAATTCGTTCGAATATGAATTTTTTCACACCGAATGATACAAATGACTGAATGCAACTAAAAACCAAAGTGACTATTTCAAGTTCAGCACTCTCAAAGCATTTTAATTATAAATTAGACGTACAAAAACCACTGGAAATTTGAGAGTAACCCTTTTTCTCAACACCAATTTCTCTCAACACAAACATGAATTCGGTCCCATACAAAAAGCCACACCAACTGCAAATGCAAATAACCAAAAGCAAATCGTAGTCGAAAAACCAAAAGCAGTAGCGTCCTGACCAGGCGGAAGAAGCAACACCATGTCGCGCCTCATCTGCTTCACCACCGCCAGTCTCTTGTTCCTCAGCAGTTTTATCCTCGCCACCGTCATCTTTGCTGCCGTTTTGCTGTTCATTCCCCTAAACAAAGTAACAAAAAACTCTCCATGAATTTAACCACAAAATCCCCTCACCTCTTATTTGCTATTACTAGAACATAGAAAAGAAAAAGCCCCCAAGTAAACCATTTTCATGTGGGGATTTAATGTTGCGTACCTCGTGAATAGTGGCCCAGCGTTTGGTCTCTTTCTCCATCTTCTTCCTCTCGATCTCCTCGTCCTTGGACCTGAAAGTGGACAGAGCCAACCTCGACATCTCCTCGTCCTCCCTCGACAGCGACATGCTGCTGCTGAAGCTCAAGCTCCCCAACGAGTTTTGCAAGATCATCTGCTGCTACTGCTGCTGCGCTGCCATCTGTATGCCCAACGATCATCGGTCTGTCAATGCAGCCGGGACACTCTTCGTCCTGCAAAAACCAGAGACATTAACAAACCCATGGTATTGTATATCACCATTTTCGCGGCCTCACCAGTTACCACATGTTGGCCCTACTCAAATTCGATTTCAAAGAACTGACTAGACCAATTTTAAGACTCATAAACAAACAAATTTTATCCAGGTTTTTGTTTCATTGCCTGGAGGGCTTCAGCAACAAACTTGGCAACATGAAAGAAGAAAAACGAATACCGTCTTCCCTAAGTCGCCATCTAATGCTGATGATTATAACACTGAAAACATGCTTTTTTTACCCATAGCACAAATAGTCCTGTACCAGTAAAAGCTTCAGCACCTCAGACCAGATTGTCCTTGAAAATCGGCACTCCAAAAATAGATAGCACTTTGAATTGTCAAATTATATAGGCCAGTTCAAGCTCTATATTGAAAATATCCCAAATACAATATTAAAGAAATTGTACATTCATTGGATATTATGGAGATTCCAAGTGAACAAATAGCACTTTAAGTAAAGATGACACCTTTCTTTTGACACCCCAGTCCAAAAGATGGATTCATAATAATTTGAAATTGACATTTCAGAAAATTTCGAAGGGGCGGCATGCATGATAATCGAGCCAAATCGCCAAATATTTTTAGCATGTTTCCGAAGCAGAGAACCGTGAAATTGAGCATTATATACAGTTGCTCCCGCCTTAATTAGCCCAAACAAAATCATGTGAACAATCTGTGTCCTTTTTCTGTTTTATTTTGGAGGATCTGAGATTAATAAGATCGCAAGAACTTCCTGTGTTTGGGCGTATACTCATTGACATCACTCCCAAACTTCATACCTATTCAATCCACAAGATAAAACACCTCGAATGAGTTCCTATACCTCCATCAGAATGAAACCAAAGTACAAGAAATAAGATTAAGTTCGATGTGGTGGCTTATAACACCTTCGTTCACGCCGTGCGGCTCGAACGAAGAGGACCCGACGTCGCCGTCAGCCTCATCAGGCTCTTGCGCGAGGACTCAACCTTCTCGCGCTCAAATGAAGCGGAAATTTCAGGACTCAACGAAGAAGAAAAAGGACACTCAAATGAAGAACAAAAGGATCGACGAATATGAAGCGGACTCTACGAACAAGAAGCACACTATGGACGTGAAGGACAGATGAAGAAGTGAGGAGAACTTGAGAAAAAAACTCAATTAGGGCTTGGAAATTTGGGGCAAACCTTTCTTAAAAGGGCAGACGTTTTTGCACACAAACTTTTTCTTTTAAGTTATATGCCACGTAGGAAAGAGAAATATATGAACAAATGAGTAGACATCATTTTTCGTTTGTCAAATGAAATGGAATTGATGAAGAGATTTGATTATACCAAATTGATAAATTTTATGATTCGATTGCCATTTTTGTTAGCTTTAGGACTTCTAAAGCTTTTAGGCCTTTAATGTTCTATCTTCATCATAAATATCACAAATCACGAAAGTCATTGTCATAATAATTGATATTAACTAAGAAATAGACAAAAAAGTGGAGACTAAGGAAAAAAAAATGCTAAGTAAAACCATTCATTTTTTGCAAAATGAGAAAACATTTTAAATAATAGGCTCTATGCTATTCTATATACATCTTCTATAAGATGAGGTTTTTTCCGAATATTTGTTAGAAAAACTGAACTTCTCTTACTGCAACTTTGTAACTTTTTCATATACAGAGAAACGGTTAAAAAAAAGGAAGAGAAAACATCACATACATCCACTGGCTTTTAATGTAAGTGAGACCAGATTTAATTCATGTTTGTATGATTTTTTTTTTTTTTAATTTTCCACAATTATTATAAATCTGCCTGAAGTTGAATTCATGTTTGTGGATGGTTTTTCTGACTCACCTTATAATGCTTGAAATGCTGGACGGAGTCATGGAATCCTTGCTTCACCCCCACATAATTTCGAGCAATTGCGGATAGATAAGTAGCAATCGTTTGGCAATTGGGAGGTTGATACATCAATCAAACTTTCCAAGGATGGGCAGTCAAGAAGTTCCAACTTGTTCAAAAGCTTTAACTCGTCGAGGCCCTCGACAACCCGTAGCTCATGGGCGTAACATATGTCCAAGAACTTGAGGTTCTTTAATTCTGACAAACCACCAAGACTTTCCAGATGATGACAAGAATCAAGCAATAAGTCTTTCAACGATTCCCACGTACCAACAACTTGAATACCAAGTATCTTAGGGAGACGCTGTAGACAAAGACGCGACAATTTATTGAAGACTCTTGATGCAAGGATTAGTGAAGATTCATGAGCAGATTCCCAATGTACGTCGACGTACACGAACCTTCTGAAGGACTCGCACTCTGAGATCCACAATTTATCTAATGATTCCAACAGCCCAGTAATGTGGATCTCATCTAGTTTTGGGCACGCACCCTCGTAGGCGGTACCCACGTGGACCTCTTTTAGCTTCCTCATGTTGGATAGCATGAATCTCTCGAGGGGCCCACATTTATCAAGAGAAAGCTTCGTTAAATTTGGAAGCTGAAGCCCATCGAGTTGAATCTCTTGCATTTGAAGGTGAGAGAGCCGTAAATGTGACAAATTCTTTAAGTTGGAGGAGAGAAACACGATTGAATTGAATTTATCAAGGGTTAATTCTAATAGAGAAGAGGGAACTTGCTTGAGGGGTTGTAGGTTCAATCCAGACAACCGGAGTTGGTTAAGTTGAGGAAGGGAAAACAACTCAGTGGGAGTAGGGACATGGAGGAGACACAAGCTCAACCGTTCTAGTTTGGATAACCTCCCGATCCACCTTAAGTCACCGGTATGAAGAACTCCATATCGTTCACAAATTTCAGAGCCATCATGTAGGTCCAACTCAACCAAATTAGTCAAGTTTGAGAGATCCGGGACAACTTGCACTGATGTAGGTGACACTTCCTGATTGGTTAAAATTTGTGAGGGCGGTCTCAAATTTTCGTCTTCATAACGCTCTCTTAACACCAGTTTTTGCAGCAGTGAAAGCAAGCCAATTTCAAAAGGGAGTTGACCTTTCAAATTGGTTTCAACCCAAAGCACTTCTAGATTCTTAAGCTTTCCGATATCACCTGGTAACTCCATTGAACCTAGAGTTGAAAGATGCAACTCCCGTAAAGATTTGCACTTAAATATGAAATCCGGTAGTTTCTTTATTTCATAACAATTCGTTAAAGAGAAGATTTCTAGATTTGGTAGGTCCCTGATTTCTTCGGGCAAACCTTCAAGCCAAAGGCAACTATTGAACTTTAAGTCTTTTAGACACTTCAACTCCCCAATAGAGCCATCAATCTTCTCTAAACCAAGGCAACAGTAAAAAGTCAGCCTCTCTAATTCTGGGCATCCGGATAAGTTTGGTGTCTTGGTTATGCCATTACAACTTTCAAGACTAAGGACTTTCAATTTTCCTGCCTCCTGTAAAAAGTGAAAGCATTATCCAATGAAAGAGAAGTTCAAATGTTGCCTTCAAGGGCAAAGAATAGAAATGAGCATATGGCGCACCTTTATTAAGTTCCATAATTTTTTATTGTCTATAAAGGGCATCCAAAAAAATTGAAGAATGACTACTTTATTTAAGCGCATATTGGTCGGCTCAGTTGGCTCATCCCTTTCAATAGGATATCTCCAAAGAATCCATCTTAATTCGGGAAAACAAACCATTAGGTCACCAACAAAGGTTCCTTCATATAATCTAAGGAACCTCAGATTTTCAAACTTTCTAATCTCTTCACTTCTGATACGGTCATGACGATGGAGTTCCATTGCTTGAACGTTGTTCTTCATCTGCAAATGAGAGAAAGAAATGAATGGTTATCAGCATTCTATTTTCTCGTAGAAAAGACAGAAAAAAGAGAATCTATTAGTTCTTTCCTAGAGCATTCTACCTTCTTTGTCCTTATTGTATTGAGGACTTCCTCCTGATTCCATAGCCTACTACGCTCTTCAAGATTTGTTAGCTTTTCTTGACAAACAATTCCCCTCCCGAGGTCTCCAAGTTGATCGTGCATCAAAAACTCATTGTTCTCCCCAATCTTTACCAAGGACTTGTTTTTGAGAACCTCAATTCCACTAACCGGGGAAAATCCACAGTCTGTCCACATATAAATTGGGTTTGTCATTTTCTCACCAATGAAAAAGCATGCAATATCCAGAAAAATTTGTTGATGCCAAGGGGTCAATGCATCATAGCTAATTTTCAACTTTTTGAAAACATCCGCTGGAGGTGCTTTGTATAACTCGTCCAATTTTTCTTTCCATATATCTAGTGCTTTATTTTTCAGCAATGAACCAATTACTTCAATAGTCAAAGGAAGTCTTCCAGTAGCAGATACAATTTTCTTTGAAATATCATTGTAATCATTTGAAGGAGAGTCCTTGTTAAATGCATGTCTGCTGAAGAGTTGAAGCGCATGACCAGTACTCATCTCCTCAATTTCATATTTTCAAATATCATACTTTGTTCCAATGATTTGCAAAACATCATTGTTTCTAGTGGTAATTAGTACTCTAGACCTTGAACACAAAGCACCTTTTCCAATTAATTTCTCCACTTGTTTGCTTTCATCAACATCATCCAATACAATGAAGACCTTCTTATTGCAAAGTGTTTCTTCGATCCTCTTCGTTCCATAGTCAGTTGCATTGATGCTTTTTGTTGCTGCGGCATTTCCTATTTCAGATAATAACTTCTTTTGCAATTCAACCAAGCCACCAGTTCTTGACGAATTTTCTCAAACATTTTCAAGGAAGCAGCAACACTTTCCAAAGTGGGTAGAAAGTTCATTGAACACGACCTTGGTGAGAGTCGTTTTACCGATACCCCCATGCCATGAATTTGAATGAGTCGCACACCTCCAGAGTGTCCGTCTAACAAATTTCTTACTTCTATCACTCGATCATTGATTCCAATTAAATGTTCAATCATAGACTTTTGCTTTGTCTTCAACTTAACCACAACCTCCTCAACGACCAACTTAATGGGTTCCCCCTGGCTGTCATGAAGGAAAACCATTTCAATAGGGAAAAATTACGAGAAAAAAAATCTGATAATTAAATTTCATTCGTGATACAATTCCATCAGACTTTGATGGAATCTCTTTTTCTTTTGTTTGTTTCCTAGGAGTTGATGTTATTCAATTGCATCTGCTTAACTGCGCAATAATTCAATAACTAAAGGGACATCAGCAATCAAGACATGTCTTATCAAATTACTTATTGAATGTAAGGTTTCTTAGTTATCACTTTTGATAGCTTAACATTTGCCATTTGATTTGTTGTGTAAACCTTACTTGATCTTGTAAAGTTCCAAAATAACACCAATCATGCATAAAACAAACATTTTGATGAGAATGATGGAATGGACGCTGAAAGATTTCGGATTTGAATTTTCTAGCTAATTCTATGTAACCATAAAAAAATAAATAAATACGAATCTACATCACTTACAAATGCGCATTTCATGCACATTGCTAGGTGCCACGTGTCGCATTGTGTCATGACACCTGAAAATTGACTTGATCCCAACATGTGATTAGCAATCTTCAAATTATGTTAATCTCGTTTGTGCAAAATGAATGTACAACTATTTATGCATCACGCATTAGCATTTTATCAGTTATATTCATGGGACAACGTTAGAAGTGGGACATTAAATGTTCAGGAATTAATTGAAAGATCAAATTATTAGGCAGGAACATGCATGGTACTCAGTTATTCCCCTTTGTCATCCATTCTATGAAATACCTTTTTTCCAGCAGTTTTACTTTTTCTTCTACACTCATACCAATTAGTATTACTGGTGGAAGTCCCACCTCAATTGTGGTGATATATCTATGTTATTAAGTCTTGAGCAGTAGTTCTAGAAGCATTAGAATTTTACTAAGAGTTGCTTACTAAATGACAGAGGTGAAAAAGGAAAAAAAATTATATAGACCATCAAAGAAGAGGGAAAAAAGATGAGCATTCATTTCTATTTTTTATTTCTTCATTAAAAATAGACATACGATAGTGCCTCTAGTGAAATCAAGAACGCTAACAATTTTAGTAGCTCTAGCATGATTTTTGTGTTTTTGAATTATCTCCTCCTACCTGCATCTAATATGTTCCTTTGTTCTATGAACTATTTACTTAGTTTTTGCGAAAAGGAAAAAATATTAGGAAAAAAGATAAGAATCTTAGAATGCAGCAAGCTCACCCATCGTTTTTCTGGACTTCCCATCCCTTTATTGCACCAACCTTCTTCAAAGCCTCTCTCCACAAATCTACTTGTTTAGTGCTCAACTTCTTCTTGCACTTCAACTTGAGAATGGCATATCGATACAATCGGGTTTTCATCTTAACATCCTTAGGTTTCACGTCGAAGAAAATAGGTAAGATCTCTTTATTCTCGTTGGACTTAGAGGTATTCTCCACAATCTGCGCGAGTTCGCGGAGACACCATTGGCTCGAAGCATAGGTTCGAGAGAAGATGGGGATGTAGATCCTAGAGTTGTCAATCGCTTTCTGGAGCGCTCCATCGATTCTTTCACCAACACGGAGCTCTTCATCGTCTCGAAAGACGCAGATGCCGGCATCGATCAAGCTATGGTAGAGGTAGTCGGTAAATCCACTATGAGTGTCAGGTCATCTGAAGCTCAGGAACACTTGATACTCGCTTCCCGATGATGTTCTTGCCTCTAAGCTCTCTGTTTTATCTTTAGCTTTAGTAGCTCTCTCCCTCGTGTGAAAACAAGAGAGGCCTTTGCTCATGGCTAACTAAAGGTTTCAATCACGAACATATCCCATGAATATATCACGAGTGAGATTACCGATATAATAAATTCAGTTACAGAATAACAATAAAACAAAAACCAAGTATTTAGATCATTGTATTATATTCAAACTCCCAATTATCCATATCATTTGTAAGTGAATGCTATGATACACTGTATAACATTGCTTTTGCCAAATACTTTTCTTTGCTTACGAAATTCTAGGATGACTTTCTGAGAAAAACAAAATGTTGTACATGTGGAGAGATTATTTGATAGGTGTGTCATAGGCATTTTCTAAGATAAGAATATACCTTTCTCAATCTTGCCAACATTAAAAACAAAATTCAAATTTGTCTTAAAAGATTGTAAAACATTATATGTGAATCTAAGGAAACTCGAAAAGATCAACAATCAACAAACTCGATCCGCAAGGCTTAAGAAAACCAAAAGCTCAAAAAGTAATAATAAAAAAAAAAGGTCAATTAAAAAATATATAAATAAACATGTAAAATAATTAGTATTATGAAATCAAATACTAAATCACGGATTCTCCTAAAAAAAACTCAAATCTTTGGAACAGTTTGAGATTAGCCCGCAATCAACAATCAACAAACTCGACGAATCGGGGGCGACTTTGGTCCAAATACACAGGAAGGAACGCAGCAAATAAATATTTCAGGCCTGAGGACCGGATCCGGCCTCGATTGTGGACGGCGCACTCATTCTGAGCAAGGATTTCATCAAACCGAAAACTTCAGGGAAAATCCAAAATAAGTCAGAAAAGAATCGTACCGTGTTCGTGGTCTCTGCCGGGAAAGGGCCTCGTGAAGATGAATATCGTTGGCTTCCGGTCCCGGCTAGCCGATTCGTCAAAGGGGTCAGTCGCCGAAGTCGCTTGGGACGACGGGGGGACGTTGATCACTGGGTTTGCGAAGAAGGTCGCGGCCTCCTCTGCTCTGCACACGGAAAAACTAGTCCTCAAATAAGTGTTTGTCGGTGGTTGTGCGAGGAAAGGAAACTCGAAGACTTTTTAAGTCTTCCTAGTGATCTAAGCGTAACTTCAAGCCGATATATACAGTGAATATCAGACTCGTCTCTAAGCCCAGGGCCCTCCGGTGTTTATTTTAGGGATGAAAAGGAGTTTCAACCTTGCATGATTATATTTTAGGATAAAAGCCACAAAAAATTCTGAATTATGTCAATTATTACACATATTTTAGAAATTACCTGTGTAATTTCTATGCATAGGGTAGCTTGTTTGATGTGTCAACTATTATTAGGCAGAGTACTTCGATTCGAACCTGAGAAGGACAATAATGCAATCGAAAAGGGTGAAAAGAAACAGCGAGGAAACCCTCGCATGTGCATATTTTATGGAAGCAAAGCAATGGTCGAAGGGAGGCATGAAGTTCCTGAAAAATGCCAAACAACTTTATAGAAAGTGGGTCGGATGGTGTCTTTGTTTTTCCATAAATATATAAATAAAAATAAAAACCAACCTGCCTTTTGGGTCAAGCACTTAAAACTCTCTGTGGACGCTTGTCCCATTTTTCAACTCTAACCATTAGAAAGGGCATCCGGCAAACGCAAACATAATTCAAGGAGGTGGCTCATATTTTGTATATATCTCTGTGCGTGCATATAATTTAGGTAGTGGGATTATATCATGAACCATGAAATTGGTTGGATACTCTTAAATAAGCAATACTTGATATCAATATGAAACAACATGCAACATATTTTGTATATATCTCCACGCGTGCAAAGAATTTTGATTCACGTTTAGCTCCCTACATTTTCCAGTACAAGTTGATCTTTTTGAAAGGGACTAAAATGATGACAATATGTGCAAACACTCTTGAATCTTCAAAAGAGAGGAAAAAAGAAAATAGTCAAAGGCTATATCTTACCGACCAAAAAAAAAAAGGCTATTTCTTAAGAAGGAACAAGCTCAGCTCGTGATTACTCCCTTTAGTCAATCTACATCTCTGATTGGAGGTAAAATCTCTCATTTTCCATAAGCTTATTGAATCGACACAGCATTCTAAAAAATCAAGCTATCTGATTCAATATTTTATAGGTTTGTGCCAACTACAATGTTATAGGAGGATGAAGGACAAAAATAGATGAAGTGCAGGCTCTGCTGATGTCATGACCAGTATAAGTGGGGGCAGTTCCGCTGTTTTCAAACTCTCAAACAACCCTCCTCGACGGTTCCACACCCTACGAATTTCTTTTTTCTTCAGTTTTTGTCTCCTTTTGTTTAGGTTTTCTCTGATTTTTTAAATAATTTCTTTGGTCTCTCTTCGCCACATTAGCACCAATGTAGAAAGAAATTACAAAGCGCCACGTCAAATTTTGGAATCTATGTCAGCAAATCTGGTTATGAATTTGTCAGGAGGATTAAATTGCACCCAACAAAAAATGTTTAGAACTTGATTGCACAAATTCAAAATTTGGGACTTGACTGCACATTCAGCCAAACATTATGGATTTTTTGGTGTAATTTTCATTTATAAGAACCTAAAATGAGAATCGGCATATTGGATAGCAAATATTCTTATAAGATAATAACAAATAAGGGTTACTCAAATAAAAATTCATAGTTCGATTCCCATCCTGCATTTATCTTTCCCACTGACAAGAACTCTCCTATTGACGGGTTTTCCAATGCATCTCTTACCTTGATTTGGCCTATCCTTCCACAGCTGTAGAATAAACTTGTAGATTAGCAGCAAAAATAGCATTTGGTTGCGAGGACAGATTTTCATGCCAACAAGCGCAAGGAGAGGGAAAATGCGTGGAGTGGGGTCGCCATGTTCCAGCCATGCCCGTGTAATGAACACATGAAGTTTCAACTCTATCTCCTTGTGAAATCCCTCATGTAAACACAAGAAAAATTGAAAACACATGGCACGACTCTATTATATATTGGCAAAAGCAAAAGGGGAGAGACTCGTGTGTGGTTGTTATGTCTATTATATGTAGTCAAGCCATGTCCAAGTAATGAAATCACGAAGCTTTCACTCAACTCCTCCTGAAAGCCCCATGGAAACGCAGGAAAAGTGAAACGGGTGGCTCGACTCCATTATATGTTGGAAGAAGCAAAAGGGGAGACACATTCCTGACTTCATCTTTCGTGTTTTTCCACTACCTTTCTTTTGAGCGCGAGCATCTCTTTTACAAGGTTTCCTAAACATCAGAAAAGTAATTTGAACTTTTATTGCATTTGCATGCACATGCATTAGGTTAATTTACCTTCATAAACTTTTTTTTTTTAAAGATTTTTTGCTTGTCGCAATGCTTTGTATAGTGCATGTTAAGAAACTAATAAACCTGATCATGGATATTGCCACTTGGGGCCCATCCTAAATGGGCGGACTTACTAAGAAAATTAGCTTGCATAGGCAATGTCACACCTTGATCCTCGAGCGCACGCCCATCCCTCACTGGTCGATTAAATAGCGACGTCCCAGGACGCATCGCCGACCCATTCATTTTAATGTACATGCGGAAGTAGATAAATAATCCCCATACAATAACACAATGTCTAGGAAAGTAGGGCCATTTTGAAAAAACAACAACTCACTTTTTATACATAACATATCAAACCATGTCATATCAAGTACAAGTTGGTCTATTTATAACGTCTACAAAACGGGGGGGGGGGGGAGGTTTCACAAACTACAGGTCCTCGTCCTCCTCTTCATCATCCTCCACGATTTCACCCTCTTCCACACTCCAGCTGAAGCCTTGAGCAGAAGGCACCGAGGACGCCGGGACTTCAAGATTCGGGTTTGCAGCGTCTATAACCGAACCTTAAGGAGGATCTACGGTGCCTTTTCCAAAAGCGACCTCCATAACGTACAAAGAAATCTCAGACTCCTGTATGAGACCCTCTCTCTGGCCATCCTGAGCATGGCAGTACCACGGTCTGTATTGGTGGGGCACCTTGTCCACACTCCAGCTGAAGCCTTGAGCAGAAGGCACCGAGGATGCCGGGACTTCAAGATTTGGGTCTGCAGCGTCTACAACCGAACCTTGAGGAGGATCTACAGTGCCTTTTCCAAAAGCGACCTCCAGAACGTACAAAGGAATCTCAGACTCCTATATGAGACCCTCTCTCTGGCCATCATGAGCATGGCAGTACCACGATCTGTATCGATGGGGCACCTTGTGGGTGAGACCCGCATTAACCCAGACAGTGGACCTTACCAGCTCATAGGTCCAACCCCTAGGGCTCTCCGGTAAAGGAATAAAAGACGTATGCTCTGTAATTCTCTTAGATCATCCAAAAAACTCTCGAGCTGCCATCTAAGGACCTGAAATGTTATTACACAACGGGGTGAGACGACGTCTCAGCGAGTTCTACTCTCTAAGACTCGATTAGAAAGAAAATACACCCTAAGGCTACCTCAGCACAAACATGAGATGAAGGTCTTACATTTGCATATGTTCCTTCCGACAAGTCAGTATATCTCATGCATACACAAATCACCTCAACCAATCAATTCAATCAATCAATCGAACTATCGACCAATCGACTCAATCGATTACATGTCATCACGACCTCCCCCCGGTCATCTCAATCAATACTACCTATAAGTCCGATCAAACCCAGGACTGCTTATTATAAGCCGATGATAGGTAGTATAGCTCGCTAGAAGCTGCCACGCACACTGTTATAGTGTACTGAATATTATATATGCTAGCCAAAAGCTGCCAGACTAGAGTCTGCAGGTTGATATAATATATCTCCCTGATCATCTAACAATTTTGTCATTTTTATCACACTAGATAAAAATACTCGTGTGTGAGTACACGATCGGCCTTAGCCAAAATATAATATTTTCTCACTTTTGAACATCCCACTAGTTTCAGCAGTCCCAAAATATATTTTTGGCGCTATAAATCGACGCCCGGTAATTCCCAATTAATTACTAAAATTAATAAATTTAGGAATAAAATTCCTAAAATACAAATCATACACAATCAGCACAAATTAAAGTCCAATTAAATAAACTGATCATACCACTACAATCAGCATAAAATTCCGGTCACCGGCTATCCCGGTCTACTTTTCTGAAAAAAATAATTAATTAAATGATTACGGAAAATAATTAAATAATGTAACTTAGGCCCGTAAAGCCTAATTGGAAGCTGAGATGGATCCAGAAAATTACCGAACCACTCTAGTTAAATACTAGAGCTTGTCTAGGCTTTAACTACACTACTCTAACCACCTAACATGCAATACCGGCTAATTAAATCACTAATCTAATCTAACTAATCACCTAAACCATGCTTAACCTAAACTAATCAACCCTTAAGCGTCATTAACCTACTAAGCGATGATTAGTGAGTTAAACTCACTTGATTAACGAACCACTCGGTTCAGAACGACGGGGACGCGTCGAGGATCAACTCTCTCCAAAGTGGGCCTACCAACCAAGGTTCGGAAGGTACCAAAGCGGGCCTAAATAGCAATTGAAAAACCCACAAGCTTCAGCTCTGTTTGGTGGCTGAAAGAAGAGGAAATAGGCTGATTCGGCGAGGCAAGACTGGTGGAGGCTTCAGCGACTTCGAGCTTCGACGGCGGTCGGAGGCAACGCACGGTGGCCTGAGCTAGTCGGAGCAACTCCTGGGATCGTGGCTAAGGCAGAATGGAGGTCTAGAACGGCGGGGAACATGGCTGAGGCGGAGGGGCTCTCGCGTGTGGGCGGGCGGCAAACGGCGTCGACGGGTGGCATAGCTGCTTTGGTGGCTTCTTTGCAAGTTTGTTGAAGTCTTCAAAGCATAATGGAAAATGAGGAGGGGCTGCATGACTGCTTGAAGGGGGAGAGGGGACTAGTTTGGATGAGGGGGGCCACCTTGGTCCCCTTGACTAGTTTGGCCTCATCTCTTTGGTCTCCCACCACCAGTTGGTCCCTTGGCCACAAATCAGCCACCAATGCTCCATTCTAGAAGCTTGGGAAGGTCCAAAAGTTGTGGGTGGTGGGGGGCTACGAATTTGGCTTGGCTTCTCTTCAATTGGAACTCAATTGCTTCTTGAATCTCACAAATTCGGCTCTTAAAAATTCAATTGTCAAACCCTCAATCAAATTGGTATTTTTCCTTACCAATAGATCCCACTTGCATCTCAATTTCGCGATAAAAAAACGGTCCTTGACATTTTCTGCACAAAAACGGCCTTATGACGACTTTTTCCAAAAAAATCTCGGTTTGCAGAAAAATCTTCGAAGACTGAGTCGACGTTCCTAAAAATGATTTACGACATGAAAAAACTTTCAATTACTGAAATCGGATTCAAATTTGCGGTTAATTTCACTCTGGCGCGTTTTTAGCGTGACTTAGGCGATCGGATAGCTTTTAGAAATTTTTAGTGCAAATGACCCGTGGTCAATTTTCTTTGAGGCACAATGAACCTATTCGACACATTGGCAACTCTCGGTTGTCGTGAAAATCTCGATGATTCAAATACGGACACAGGGTACCAAAATGACAGAAAAATCAGTTTAGTGCCGATCGACGGGAATTTCTCAATTTGGTGGAATCACCTAAGTTTAACCACATATTTCAGTCGAATCGGCCTACTTCTAATCTCTAAGCAATTTTTAACTGTGTGGTAATGATCTTTACAGATGAGCACGGTCAAGTAGTCGATTCCTGGTCGAATTCTCAAGTCTATTGCATTAAAATCCCTTAATGACTTTCCCAGATAGTCTAGTTATCTCATAAGTGATCAGCTCTGAGAACAACACTATAGGTGCGTTGATGAAAAGCCCGATTAATTTAATTGAAAGCAGAATTGTAAAATTCAGGATGTCACAGGCAAGCTTCGCTATTTGTTTGAGCCGGTGGATATTTGGGCCGGGCATGGGCAGGAGTGCTTAGGCCTTAAACCTTCCTAATCGGCCCCGTTTTTTTGTCTAAAGACACTGAACCACTCACAACCTTCCCTAAGAAATTCTTGGGAATCATTTGTAGCATAAAACCTAAAATAAAGGAAAAAAAGAGATAAAAGTAATTAGACATATATAGAAATAAAACATGATAAAGCTAAAAGAGTTTTCATTTACATTTACTAGTCAACCCTTATAATGTATTGATTGTTTGTGGTTATCCCACTAATTTTGATGCCATGTTGTAGGTGTCAGATTTTGTAGTTCTACATTCATGAACCATGTTAATAATTTGAAGGATTTTATTAAAAATGAAAGAAAAATATTACTTTGTTTTTTTTTTTTAATTTTTCTAAGGGTTGGAGTTAGAGTTCAAGCTTCACATTGTAATTTAGTTTTCAAGTTACCAATAATCGAGTTTACTTGGGTTTAATCTCGAACGCATAAGCTATATAGAATTTAGCTCAAGCATGAGATCGAGAAATTGAGTTTTGTCATACTCACGGTCCAATATCAAACCATCAACATCAAGTTAAACTTTGCATCAACAAACTACTTCAAATGAATTTATAGCTAGATCGCGCCTTTATAGCATTTTTTATTTATTATAATGAAGTGTCTTATCTTAGACACTTTTAGTGTATTAATCCACTAAATACACTCTATACAAGAGATTAAATTAAGATGTTCAAAATTCCTCAAGTAGATATTAACGAAAGTCAAATATGTAGTTTAACTGCATTCATAGATATTAAAATACGAGAAATGTTCTATACATAAGTTAGGTAAGTACACTAAAAAGACGAAACAATATCATGTGAAAATATATTGTAAATCTTGCGAGACTCACATGGTGATTAAAGAAAGGAAATGTGCGCATGGAGTGAGCACATCATTGGAGTTCAATTTTCCACACCAACAAATGTAGACAATTTTATACCCTACCTGGTCCATGAGATTAGTAATATATGTGTTATATTTCTATAATATGTCCATAATGGAGTGCGATTAAGACGCATCAGTTCATATTGATGTGACATAATGGAGAGAGATCTTTTGCAAGGGTGTGAAGGAAGTTATATAAATAACTTCTGGAGATAACTGTTACATGGGTTGGAAAAAAGAACATTCTGATAAACTATTCTTTCTTCTTCTCCTCTCTCCATTAACGAACAAAGGCAATTCCATTTCTACTTTGAGAAGACAATTGGCATTAACGCTGTGGAATGTGAATACTTTCCTTGTGATTGTATTCAGACCATCATGAAGTTGTATCGTCCGTCATTCACTTGTGATTCAACGTACATTCTTGGGTAATTTGTTTATTGTGCATCATAGAGGTAAGTCATTTCTTCCGTTAACTTTATTCCAACATTGATATCAGAACTAGGTTATGATCCTTGCCTTGTTTATTCCATCAAATTTTCTTGCTTGCTGTTTGATATGGGGATCAACAGGATGAATTTCATACCGGCTAGATGTTCATTGCTTGGAAATTGCAACATGAATCGTCAAAAATGAATCGAAGCAAAGAATGGATTTGGAGGTTGCGGACACCCATACGATTTTGGCCATTTTTTAGAATATTTTTTTGGCTAAAATCAACTTATGAATATACGAGATGGAAGAACTCATTGAGACCAACAAAATAGTGGATCAAACACTGTTGGTTGACGCCAAACGGCCCCACATGCGTGGCCAAAAGTTGCAGTGCGTGGGCACCATGTGCCCCATGCGCATGTCGCGAACTAAAGCGTGCTGACTCAGTGATTACATTAGCAAACTATCGGTAACTGACACGATGATGTCATCGATGACGTCACACATCGGCCATTTGCCGACCAATGACTCGACTTGACTAGCAACCCATCCGACCCGACGACGAGACCCAGTTGATTGGTCAACTGGCCAGTCGGTCAGATCGGTCAAATCGATTGAACCGGCTTAATATAGTCGGCCTTGGCTCGACACATGCATCACACGCATTGCTCACTTAGGCGGCATGTGTGGGCTCTAATTGGTGTGTGATTGGTGACGTTTGGTTCATATAGATGTGCTCTACATTGTGATATAGTCATTTCACATCTTTGAGGCTTTTAACAGTATAAAAATGCATACAAAACCTAGGTACACGTATTGTTGGGGTATAAATGCATTGTTTATTTATTTAAGCCTGTATTTTCCTATGGTTTTTGAAATATAGAAGTGAGCCTATATGTAAATGACCGCATATATATATCGTATGGAGCTTGTTTCGATGATAGCATGTACATGGCTTAACGTGCTAGCAATTTCCTAATTCCAAACAAACTCAAACAATGGCTGGAGATCCTTTTTTTTCCTAATATGTTATGAATTTCACTTTCGATTATAATTGCTACATGATTATTTTTTCTACGTTGGTTCACATCATACTTTGCATTTCTAATTATATGAGATAGAAAATCATGATAATACACCTATTAATGTTGTCGAGGGAAATGAAGATTTACCTTAACATACAACACTAAGTGAGAGTGTCACATCATCTTGCGAACTGAATTCAAGAGAAGTTCAGTTACGTAAAAGTAATCATAAAAGTATTCCCTGTCATCATTTTAGGATTGAAGGGGAAGCATTTATGATTACATAGCAAGACGATACCAAGCCTAAGATTGTCCAAGAGGCTCTCTCATCCTCTAATAAGAAAGAATGGAAAAAAGTTTTGGAAGATAAAATGGAGTCAATGAGGGCAAATCACGTCTGGGACTTAGTTGATTAAGTGAAAACAAATGAATTTTCAAGATTAAGTGAAGTGCGGATGGATCCATTGAAAATTATAAGGCTCGTCTTGTGGTGCAAGATTATACTCAACAAAAAAGTATAGATTATATGGAAACATTTTTACTAGTTATAAGTTTTGCCTCCATACGCCTTATCCTAGCTAAAGTCTCACATTTGGACCTTAAATTACATCAAATGGATGCAAAGATGGCTCTTCTAAATGGAGAACTAGATGTGAAAATCCAAATGGAACAACCAATAGGTTTTATAGTTGAAGGTCAGGTTGCAAGTTTCATTGCTCAATATATAGCCTTAAGTAATCATGGAGACAGTGGTATTTTCGTTTTTATCGAGCCATAACATCTTTTGGATTCACGATGATCAAAGAAGATCACTGTGTATATTTCAAACGATCCGAAAGTAAATTTGTGATTTTATCACTTTATATGGACGATATACTATTGACTGGGAATGACAAGGGTTTGATTATCATCATAAAAGAGTTGTTGTCGCACCTGCTAAGGTCTAGCATGGAGATGAGATCTGGGAGCAAGCCATTGCGTCAGGGTCGAGGTTCGGATCCAACAAAGATGACGATTGGTCTGGGAAAAAGTCAATGACAGAAGGAAAGCACCTCATTCGTCCGAACAGAAGGAGTAGAATCGGGAAGTCAGCGTCGAGCCAGAATGTCGTGTGTCGCTTCTACGGAAGGCGACATGGATCGGCCCCGTGCCATTTTAGGACGGGTGCTTGCTTTGAGTGTGGCTAGCAGGGTCACCTGGCCAGAAACTATCCGCATAGGCAGATGGAACCACAACAACTGCCGCCATCGCCACCGATAGAACAGAACAGAGGGAATGCGTCGCAGAATGCTTAGTGGGGGTATTTGGAACAAGCCCTCGGTGCAAGAAATGGTGCATGCTGTCACTCGACGGGAGGCAGAAGACTCACCAGATTTGTGCCAAGTTTGTAGGAAAAGGCATGGGTCTGTCCCGTGTTTTAAAAGGACCGGAGCTTGTTTTAAATGTGGCCAGCAAGGCCACTAGTTCAAGGACTATCCACGTAGGCAAATGGGACCACAGCAACTACTACCGCCGCCGCCTATGGGACAGGACAAAGGAAAAGTATCGCAAACAAGACGCTACTAGGATGGTGAAAGGAACATGAATGAACCGAGCTATGCGTTGATCAGGAGAAGGATACTTCCAGGATAATTTTATCAGAGTGGCGCAACGAAATTTTGGTTAAGCTTGTAGAACTTCAATTTGTTGCAATAAAATAGTAGGAAGGAGAATCGTTGACTAGAGTTGTACTTGACTACTTCACTTTTGTATAATTTTGGTGTCCTATATGAAAAGGTTTGGCTCGGGGAGCTTTTTATTGTAATGTATTGTTGTCGTAATGTAATGCGGTTTGATCCATTAGCATACAAAAGATTTGAGTTATTGAGAGTCGAGGAGGATCCTCGATCCCTTTTTATTTCATCACTTAAGGCAACCGGCTTTTTTTTTTTTTTTTTTTTTTTGGATGTGAGTTGTCAAATTTATTTGGCAATTATAGTGGATGCGTCCGTTGAGGAACCAAAATATGAGGTCATAGCCGTGGTACGAAATTTTTCTGAGATGTTTCCGAAAGAATTGCCAGGTATGCTGCCAGAGAGAGAGATAAAGTTTGTGATCGAGTTAGCGCTCGGAACAGAGCCAATCTTTAAGGCTCCTTACCGGATGTCGTTGTCTGAGTTGAAAGAACTGAAGGTGCAGATGCAGGAATTGTTGGATAAGAGATTCATATGTCCCAGTGCATCACCTTGAGGAGCACTAGTTCTCTTTGTGAAGAAGAAGAAGAAGAAGAAGAAGAAGATGCTTCGTTGCGTCTATGCATCGATTATCGTCAACTCAATCAAGCGATGATCAAGAACAAGTATCCACTTTCGAGGATCGACGACTTATTTGATCTGTTGCAAGGATCGTTGATATTTTCAAAGATCGACTTGAGGACTAGGCATCATCAGTTGAGGATCAGAAACGAGGATATACCAAAGTCAGCGTTTCGTACTCAATACAACTATTATGAGTTCACGATAATGCCGTTTGGTTTGACGAATGCTCCAGCTACTTTTATGGATTTGATGAACAGAGTTTTTAAAGAGTAATTGGATCAGTTTGTGATCGTGTTCATTGACGATATTCTGGTGTACTTGAGAAGTCTTTGAGGAGCACGAGAGTCATCTAAGAATGGTACTTCAAACCTTAAGGATTCATGGATTGTACGCTAAGTTTAGCAAATGCGAGTTTTGGTTGACTCATGTAGCGTTCCTAGTTCACGTGATTTTAGGCGAAGGAATCTCCGTAGACCCAACCAAGATTGAAGTCGTTATCAATTGGTCGAGACCGACAACAGTGATAGAGGTCAGAAGCTTTTTGGCTTTGGCAGGCTACTACCGAAGGTTCGTAGAAGGGTTTTTAGCTTTGGCGTCGCCGTTAACTCGACTCTTGAAGAAGGAATAGAAATTTGTGTGGACAGACAAGTGCAAGCGTAGTTTCCAAGAGCATAAGTAGAAGCTGACTACCGCTCCTGTATTGACCATTCCATCTAGTCTTGGAGTGTACGAGATCTATAGTGATGCGTCATTTAGAGGACTGCGTTGCGTGTTGATGCAACATGGTAGAGTTGTTGCTTACCCCTCTCGTCAGTTAAGACCCCACGAGCTGAATTATTCGACGCATGACTTGGAACTCGCAGCAATCATTTTTGCCCTGAAGATTTGGAGACATTATTTGTGCAGAGAGAGATTCCAGGTCTTCACTAACCATCAAAGTCTCAAGTATCTATTCTCTCAGAAGGAGTTGAATATGATACAACGTCGATGGATGGAACTTCTGAAGGACTACGATTGTGATATTTTGTATCACCCCGAGATGGCAAATAAGGTCGCCGACGCCTTGAGTCGGAAGTTTTCAGTCGCACATATGATGGTTAAGGAATGGGTTTTACTCGAAAAAGCTCGAGGTTCGGTATTCAAGTTTGAGGTAAGCCACCTTTCGAATCTTATGACCACCCTTAGAATTGAGTCGGAGGTGCAAATTAGAATCAAGACACTTCAGTTAACAGACCTAGAGGTTCAGAAGATCTTGCAAAAGGATTTCGATACGGGAAAGGCTTATTTTCAGATTTTTGAAGACAAAACACTAAGGTTCCAAGGACAATTGTGTGCACCTGACAATGCAGAGTTTAAGGAGGAGATCTTGTCAGAAGCTCATTGTGGCAGTTACAACATTCATCCTAGCAGTACGAAGATGTATCAAAATCTGCGTCAACATTATTTGTGGTCCAGTATGAAGGCAGACATCGCTAAAGCATGTCGCCAAGTGTCTTATGTGTCAGCAAGTGAAGGCACAGTATTGTAATTCGGGAGGACTCCTGCAACCTCTCAAGATTCTCAAGTGGAAATGGGAGCACATTACAATAGACTTTGTGATAGGCTTACCAAGGAGTCAGAGGAGTAATGATTCCATTTGGGTAGTGGTCGACAGACTGACGAAGTTGGCTCACTTTATCGTAGTACGAAAGGACCTTAATTTGGATAGGCATGCAGAATTGTATGTATGTCAGATAGTTCATCTGCATGGAATGCCGGTGATGATTACATTAGACCAAGACCCGAGGTTCACAGCTACCAGCAAAGCATTCAAATGGCTCCGTTTGAAGCGTTGTATGACAAAGCGTGCAGAACTTCATTGTGTTGGGATGAAGTCGGAGAACGAAAGATCACAGGCCCCGAGTTAGTCCAACAGTCAATGGATGTAGTTGTCGTTATCAAAGACAGATTAAGGACCGCTTAGAGCCACCAAAAAAGTTACGTTGATAAGCGTTGAAGGCCATTGGAATTTCAAGTTGGTGATCACGTCTTTCTGAATGTGTCACCAATGAGGGGTACTTCGCGCTTCGGCAGAAAGGAAAAGCTGAGTCTGAGGTACGTAGGTCTCTTTGAGATTCTGGAAAGAATTGGGATCCTAGCGTATCGTCTTGCATTGCCGCCGAGGTTGGTACGAGTGCATGACGTCTTTCACATATCGATGTTGAGGACGTATGAGCCTAACCCGACCCGCGTGCTAAATCTTAAGGAATTAGACGTGGACGATAGAGTGTCGTACATAAAAAGCCCAGTTCAGATTGTAGATTGAAAAGATCAGATTTTGTGCACCAAGACGAATCCGTTGGTTAAAGTGGTCTAGCAACACCATGGCAGAGAAGAAGCAACCTGGAAAAGTGAAGATGTGATGAGACGATTATATCCCCACCTTTTTGTTTAAAGATCTATAAGGGTTCAAATTTCGAGGACGAAATTTTTATAAGAGAGGAAGAGTTGTGACATCCTAATTTTCAGGCTCTATTTTCGATTGAATAAGTTGGGCTTTTCATCGACGCGCCTGTAGTTCTTTTTTCTAAGTTGGCCACTCGTGAGATAACTAGCCTATCAGGTGAAGCCATTAAGGAAAATAAACGCAATAGACTTGTGAATTCGACCAAGAATTGACTGCTCAATCATGCTAATCAGCAAGGGTCACTACGGCACAGTTAAAAATTGATTAGAGATCAGAGATAGGTCAATTCGACTAAAATATGTGATCAAAGTGTGGGTGATTCCATCAGATTGCAAAATTCTCGTTGATCGGCACTAGCTCGATTTTTCTATCGTTTTGGTACATTGTGCCCATATTTGAAATCTCGAGATTTTCACGAAAACCGAGAGTCGCCAATATGTCGAAGATGTACAATGTGATTTGAAAATAATCGACCACGGGTCAATTGTACTAAAAATTCCTAAAAGCTACCCGGTAAGTTAGGTCACGTTAAAATCACATCATATTGAAATTAACCACGAATTTGAACTCGATTTCAGGAATTGAAAGTTTTTGCATGTCACGATTTATTTTGGGAATGTCGACTCATCCTCCGAAGAATTTTTGGCGAGTCCGGGATTTTTACGAAAAAATCAATTTGGACGATTCGAAAACGAAAGGAAATTCGGAGGGGCCAAAGTAAGCGGATTTTCGGCCTTCGAAAGGGACTAGTTTGTGAGGACAAGTATGGAAATTGTGTAGACTTCCTCCACAGCAAATTTGGTCATCAAATTGAAGAGATTTGTTAAGAAATTGAATTTCGGATAAATCAGAAAATGAAAGTAAATTCGGATGGGTGAGGGAAATGGTCATTTTTGCTATCCAAGACTTGTTATTTGTGGGAATTTACATGCAAGAAAGTAAGTAGGGATCGAGTATAGTAGCATGGAGGTTTTTGAGAACCAAATTGGATTGAATTGAAGTCCAAAATTGTGAAATTCGGAGGCTAGAGGGGCTGTCACATTTTGGTCTTCATTTAGGCTTCAATTGGGGCAAGTTGGTGTTGAAATTGGCCTTGGGTGACCAATTGAGTTTGTTGGCTCCACTTGGCTGAAAAATAAGGGTGAAGAAACACTCAAGTGGATTAAATATTTGTGTTTGACTTTCAAGGCTCATTCCCTCCTCTCTCTCCCTCTCTTTCCCCTCCCCTTCTTCTTCGAGCATCGGCCGCTCCCGACCTCTACTTCGCTACTTCTGGTTCTCCTTTATTTTTCCCTCTTGCACGATCGTCTCTTCTCATTTTTCCCTGGGACCGATTCTGCTCCACTTTCACGCTACAGACTCCACCGATCTCTAATCCAGTGCCACATGTCCGCATCTCCATCCCATTCAGTCAACCCCACCAGCGAACAAGACTCTTTCGCACGACTGCTTCCTTCTCTTCGTGCGCTAGCCACTCCACTGATTTCCCCGCAACCGAATCCCTCCAAGTCTCTCTCTCACGTTGCCACACGCCAGCACCCCTCCATTTCTCTCTCTCACCGCCTCACGCCCACGCACTTCAGTCCACGTCTTCAACTCCCCTTCACGCTAGCAGCTTCATCGATGTTAGCCCATCTCCACACAGCAGCTCCTTCGTGTTTTCTTGTTTGGCTAGCAGTCACGAAGCAGCCCACAATCTCTTCTCTTGCTACCACTGACATCCACAACACAGCCTACGTAAGTCCAGCCCACGATTCAGCCTCAAAGCAAGTAGAAGCCAGCCCGCTTGGATCAACCAGCAGCCTTCGTAGAAGCCAAGGCTGAAGCTCAGCTTTAGCTGAGTCATGTTGGGCCGTTTTCAGCCCGGTCCGAGCCTCCTTTGGCCCTACCGTGAGCTTGAGTTTCAGCCGTCGTCGCGCCGCCGTCGCGGTGAACCGGTTTTCACGCTAAACTGGTGCGTTTACTCACTAAACTTTGCTTAGGGAGTTAATGTTGCTTAAGAGTTGATTAGTTTAGGCTAATTAAGATTTAGGTGGTTAGTTAGAACGGATTAGCGATTTAATTACTCGTTTATGCATGTTAGGTGATTAGAACGGCTTAATTAGTGACTAGATGGGTTGTATTATTTATCTAAATAGGTTCGGAATTTTTTTGGGCTTGTTTCGGTATTTAATTAGGCTTTTCCGGCCTAAGTTTGCATTTATGGTATTTAAATGTATTTATTTAATTATTTACTATTTTCTGGAATTTATACCGGGATAGTCGGTGACCGGAATTTCGTGCTGATTGCAATGGTGTGCTTGGTTTATTTAATTGGATGCTGATTTGTGTTATTTGAGTGATATTTGTAATTTTGGGAATTTATCCCAAAATTGAGTAATTTCAGTATTTAATCGAGAAACACCAGGCGTCGGTTTATAACGCCAAAAATATCTTTATGGATTATATTAAATAGTGGGAATTTTGAAAAAGGAAAATGTTGCATTTTGGCTAAGGTCAACTGTGTACCCACACACAATTATTTTATCGGGTATAATAAAAACGGAGTATCGCATAGCTTTAGTGAGCATTATAAGTATCGCACAGATTTGGTGAACATTATAAGTATTGCACAACTTTGGTGAGCATTACAAGTATGGCACAGCTTCGATGAGCAATATAGATATATAGCAGCTCCGGTGAGCTATACTATCTATTTTCAGCCTAGGGTGAGCAATACTTAAATCGATCGAATTTTATGGATGGTATTGATGGTATGGAATCGAGTGGATCAATTGATGGATGATTTAATTTGAATTGAACTGATCCGTTGAATATATGAATCATACTGACTTGCAGGAAGAAACTGAGGCAAAGGTAAGTCCTCTGTCCTGTGTGTGCATAGATGGCCTTTAGGCGTATTCCTTTCCTAGTCGGAGTTTAGAGGGTAGACTTACTAAGACATTGTCTCACCCCGTCGTGGGCTCAACTTTTCAGGTCCCTAGGGTGAAGAACCCAGAGCTTGAGGCGGAAGGGTCAGGAGTAAGAGTGGCTCAGAAGTTCTTTTGGAGATAGATCTCCTATACTTAGACCCTAGACTTGGCCTCTGTTTGTAAACCAAATTGTGGTTTTTTTTAACGTGTTGATTTGAAATTTGTTGTCCTACTTTTCTATTCCACGTTTGTTGTGGTCAGGGGATTAGTAATTCGCTTTCGCATGTGCATTAAAATGAATGGGTCAGCGACGCGTCCTGGGACGTCGCAAAATTTATCGACCACTGAGGGATGAGCACGCGCTCGAGGATCGGAGCGTGACAAAAGGCACCATGAATTGTTGATTTTATTATAAAGAAAATGATTTACATTTATTAGGCTACTCAGATAGTGATTGGGAAGGAAACCTAGATAAGCATAAATTGATTTTTGGATATATGCATTATTGCTCATTGAAGGTGCAATTTCTTGGGATACCAAGAAATAGACATGCACAGCCTTATTTAAAATAGAGACATAATTTATTACATGCTCTACTATAGTGCAAGAAACAGTATGACTAAAACGTTCATTGAGGTTTCAAGACCAGTGATAATTTATTGTGATAATCAAGTAGCCATTGCCTATGTAAAAGATCTAAGTATTATGGTAGGGGCAATACATTGACATAAAGAACAATTTCGATAGAGATATAATTGAAAGGGCTAGTGACAACACCTGGGGGTGAATAGGTGTAAATAAAAATTTTCGCAAGACTTAGTAAAAGTAAATTGCCTTTAGAAGATAATAGACTAAGAACGTAATTAGCTTTAAACAGTTATATAAAGCCACGAATTAAAGTAAGAAGTTCAGGGAAAGATAATAGAAACACAATGTTTATAGTGGTTCGGCTTAGATCAAGCCTACGTCCACTCTTCCACACTGACAGCCCACTGGCTGGATTTTACTATGAATCAAAAGAGATTTTACAGTCTCACGTCATTAACTTTACAGTGTAAAAACTCTACTACACTCTTCCGAAGTCTCACAAGTGTTTGCTCTATCTTTTGAGTACAAATTAAGCTTGACAGTTGAAATAGCAAAGAACTAGGAAACTTTAGACTTTGAAATTATTCTTTTCATGCACTTCATTGAACAACTAGAGAGTCTGCCTTAAATACTCCTCCATGCCTTCACAACCGTTGGCACTTTCCAAATGAGTTCTTCCAATCTACCCATTGGACAAAATCAATCAATGAGATCTCGAGTCGTTTTAGGAATGTGATGAGAGCCCATCAATCCTACTTGCCCATACAATTAGAATATTGGTTTCCATAAGTAGAACCTTCCAAGTATACTTCATCTTTCAAAAGATCTTTATATTGGACTTGATTCATAAAAGAATAATCAATCAAGTAGATGCTATATCCAGCCATAAGGTCTTCCAAAACCGTACGAACTGAATCCTTGAGAATAATCTTGCATTTGGATAAGTTTTCATACTTTGATCTGGAACCTGTTAGTGAGGTTAGACTTTGAGATTAAAGTCTAGCGGTTTTCAAACTTTGACAGTAGAGTTTGGAGTTCTTTAGACCATAACGCTTAAGTCTGCAAGTCTTCATATCAGACTTTTAGAAATGTTTTGTCAGCTTCAAAATAAATAAGGAGTTTTCTCTAACAATCTCCCCATTTTTGATGGAGGAGGAGGTTGTGGTTAACAGGTGATGGGGGGAGGAGGGGAAGAAAGGGAAAGAACCGAAGGCGGAGAGGAGGGAGTGGGGAGGTGAAACAACAGGTGATGGGAGGGGTGGAAGAAAGGGGAAGAAACAAGGCGGAGGGGCCCTGGGGGTTGGGTTGGGGTGGTGTTGGGGGGGAGAGAGAAACAACAAATGATGGGGGACCAAGGGGTGGGGGCTAGCGTGAGGGGGAGGGGGAAGAGAGAAATGAGGAAAATGACAGGTGGATTCGGGGACAAACGAGGGAAAGAAATCAGAGGGGTGGTGTGGGGTGGGAGAGAAAGTCCAAGGAGATGATAGGTCATTGGGGGAGAAAGGAGGAAAAGAAACTGAGGGGGAAGGGGGTGGGTTTGAGGTGGCGTGGGGGAGAGAGATACGAGGGAGGGAAATAAATTTTGGGGATTGAGGGTTTGGAAAAAAAAAAAATGAGGAAAATAATTTTTGGACGGCAATGTTATATTTGTTAAAAAGGAAGAAGCTAAAAATAGTTTTCAAAAATAAAAATACTAAAATTTAAATAATGATAAATTTTAATTATTATAAAATATCGTAGTTTTTTTAAATAAGTTGATTATAATCTTTTGTTAGTCATTAATTTCATCTATAATTTTTGTTAAATTAGAAATATGTTCTCAAATATAGGTACACATTAATTATTAATATGTTCAAATTTCATATGAATAGATTTATTAATATTATTTGTGTAAATTCATTATAAGCTCTTTTTTATTATTTATTTATTTGTGAATTTAAATCAAATTAATTAAAAATAAAAATATTTGTTTAACATATAACGTGTCTCAACGTGTCGGAAGTCTATATTTTTGAAAAATGACGTATCGGCGTATGGTATTGCGTCGTGTCGTGTGTCCGTGTCACGTGTCGGTATTACTTAAGGTGTGACTTCAAGCTAATATATATAGTCCATATCAGACTCGTCTCTATGCCCATGGGGCCTCCGGTGTTTATTTTAGGGATGAAAGGGATTTTCAATTTGGAGTAAATCTATTTTAGGGTAAAAGCATAAAAAATCCTAAATTTTACTTATTGTCACACATTTATCTCAAACTTGTATAATGTGATATATTTAATCAAAAGTTCTTCTTATAACACAAAAAACACAGAACTTACATTTGTGTAACACGTTTATCCAAAAAATATGATGCCACAAAAAAAAAAATTAGGAGGTAAATGCGTTACATTTATGCCTACTATGACACATATTTTAGAAATTACCCGTACAATTATCATGCATAGAGAGTAGCTTGCTTGATGTGTCAACCGTTATTAGGGAGATTAGTTCAATGCAAACCTGAGAAGGACAATAATGCAATTAAGAAGGGCGAAAAGAAACAACAAGGAAACCCTTGCATGTGCATATTTTATGGAAGCAAAGCAATAGCAGAAAAAAAGTTGAAGGGAGGCATGAAGTTTCTAAAAACTGCCGAACAACTTTATAGAAATTGGGTCGGAAGGTGCCTTTGCTTTTCCTAAAATAAATAAATAAAAATAAAAACCAACCTGCCTTTTGAAGCACATAAAATTCTCTAGGAACGATTATTTAAGGCGTTGTTGTCTTGGACCTCATGAATGTCCTATTTCTTCTTTAAAATCTTTTTTAGTCTTAATCATCCGTCATGCCAACCTCTTTTTTTTTTTTTTTGGGGTCAACAACATGCCAACTCATTCAGCAACAACTTTTCTTTTATTTTATGTTCACACGTCGCACGCCAAAGTGGACTATACATGTACAATTATATGTGTGTTAGTATTGTTAGTTCCTGTGTTTTGGTATTATCCACTTAACGAATACGGAAGATTACTTTTAAATGAACTGCCCCAAACTTTTCAACAAATTCAATATCTTAGGCTCCTGGGAAGAACATAAAGGCAAATATGCTGCCATTAAGGTAAATTTTTAATTTTTTTCTTTTTTGGCTTGATTAAATATGTGCAAACCCACACATCTATGGTTGCATTTCCTAGAAATGAATCGAGGTCCCACCTACTTAGAATCATATAAAACGTTCTATAGACGACTCTATAGTTAAATAACCTCAAAAACAGCCATTGTTGACCTTATGTTTGGCATACGTTCGCAAAGAATATCAAGTTGATAGAGAGAAGTAAAATAAGAAATTAGACATATATTATATTGTATTACCCTAGTTAACAAGAGTACATGAAGTCACGCAAACTTGATTCATTTTTTTTTTTTTTTGGTGGTAGATTTAATTTGAAATATAGTTTGATACGAGTTGAAGATATTGTTGTATAATAATAAATTATTTATACAAGATAGCTTGATACGAGTTGAAGATATTGTTGTATAATAATAAATTATTTGTACACATGATTAGTTGAGCTAGATAGACTACGAGTTGCAATCTAGTTCGCACCCGATAATGAGCTGAAAATCCTCTTGATATTGATGGGCACACTACAATGGTCATGTTAGTGAAAGAATATTTCTAAAAAAAAAAGAAATTTTTTTTTCTGGTCTGGTCTATGGTAGAAACAAAGTTTGAACGCCTTTTTGAACTTTGATTATATAGTGTGGAGTTTATCTCTATACGCATTTCAAGAATGTTCTGCCTTTGCACGTGTTTGCAAGTTTAGAGAGAAACAACAGGTGATGGGGGCTAAGGGGGTGGCGTGAGGGGAGGGGGAAGAGAGAAATGAGGGAAATGATAGGTGGATTGGGGGACAAACGAGAGAAAGAAATCAGAGGGGTGGCGTGGGGTGGGAGAGAAAATCCAAGGAAATGATAGGTCATTGGGGGGGAGAAAGGAGGAAAAGAAACTGAGAGGGGGAAGGGGGTGGGTTTGAGGTGTTATGGGGAGAGAGATATGAGGAGGGAAATAAATATTGGGGACTGAGGGTTTGGAAAAAAAAAAAAAGAGAGGAAAATAATTTTTTGGACGGTGATGTTATATTTGTTAAAAAAAAATAAGCTAACAATAGTTTTCAAAAATAAAAACACTAAAAGTTAAATAATTATAAATTTTAATTATTATATAATATCATATATTTTTAATAAGTTGATTATAATCTTTTGTTAGTCATTACTTTCATTTATAATTTTTGTTAAATTAGAAATATATTCCATAAAATCTATGACAAGTGATGGGGGAGGGGAGAGAGAAACAAGTGATGGGAGGGCCAAGGGGTGGGGGTGGCGTGAGGCGGAGGGGGAAAGAGAGAAATGAGGAAAATGATAGGTGGATGGGGGACAAACGAGGGAAAGAAATCAAAGGGGTGACGTGGGGTGGGAGAGAAAATCCAAGGAAATGACAGGTCATTGGGGGAGAAATGAGGAAAAGAAACTGAAGGGGGAGGGGGTGGGTTTGAGGTGGTGTGGGGGAGATAGATATGGGGGAGGGAAACAAATTTTGGAGAATGAGGGTTTGGAAAAAAAAAATGAAGGAAAATAATTTTTGGATGGCGATATTATATTTGTTAAAAAAAAAAAAGCTAAAAATAGTTTTCAAAAATAAAAACAGTAAAAGTTAAATAATGATAAATTTTAATTATTATAAAAGATCATAGATTTTTTTAAATAAGTTGATTATAATTTTTGTTAGTCATTAATTTTATCTATAATTTTTGTTAAATTAGAAATATGTTCCCAAATATGGGTACACATTAATAATTAATATGTCTTTCAAATTTCATATTAATAGATTTATTAATATTATATGCGTAAATTCATTGTAAGCTTTTTATTATTATTTATTTATTTGTGAATTTAACTCAAATTAATTAAAAATAAAAATATTCGTTTAATATATAACGTGTCTCAATGTGTCGAAAGTTTCTATTTTTGAAAAATGACGTGTCAGCGTGTGGTGTCGCGTCATGTCATGTGTCCACGTCACGTGTCGATGTTACTTAAGGTGTGACTTCAAGCTGATATGTATAGTCCATATCAGACTCGTCTCTAAGCCCATGGGCCCTCCGGTGTTTATTTTAGGGTTGAAAAGGATTTTCAATTTGGAGTGATTATATTTTAGGGTAAAAGCCTAAAAAAATCCTAAGTTTTACTTATTGTCACACGTTTACCTTAATTTATTTTGTGACACATTTATCTTAGACTTGTATAATGTGATATATTTAATCAAAAGTTCTTATAACACAAAAAACCCAGAACTTACATGTGTAATACATTTACCAAAAAATATGATTCCACAAAAAAAAATATATTAGGGGGTAAATGCATTACATTTATGCCTACTATGACACATATTTTAGAAATTACCCGTACAATTTTCATGCATAGAGTAGCTTGCTTGATGTGTCAACCGTTATTAGGGAGATTAGTTCAATGCAAACCTGAGAAGGACAATAATGCAATTAAGAAGGGCGAAAAGAAACAACAAGGAAACCCTTGCATGTGCATATTTTATGGAAGCAAAGCAATAGCTGAAAAAAAGTTGAAGGGAGGCATGAAGTTTCTAAAAAATGCCGAACAACTTTATAGAAATTGGGTCGGAAGGTGCCTTTGCTTTTCCTAAAATAAATAAATAAAAATAAAAACCAACCTGCCTTTTGAAGCACATAAAATTCTCTCTGGAGACTTGTCCCGTTATTATATACTTTAGTAGAATTGGAAATTATTGTATTAGAATCATATGGTTGCATTTCCTAGAAATGAATCGAGATCCCACCTACTTAGAATCATATAAAACGTTCTATAGACGACTCTTTAGTTTAATAACCTCAAAAGCAGCCATTGTTAACCCTATGTTTGGCATATGTTCGCAAAGAACATCAAGTTGATAGAGAGAAGTAAAATAAGAAATTGGACATATATTATATTGCATTACCCTTGTTAACAGGAGTACATGAAGTCACACAAACTTGACTCTTTTTTTTTTTTTGTGGTAGATATAATTTGTAAGATAGTTTGATAGGAGTTGAAGATATTGTTGTATAATAATAAATTATTTATACAAGATAGTTTGATACGAGTTGAAGATATTGTTGTATAATAATAATTTATTTGTACACATGATTAGTTGAGCCAGATAGACTACAAGTTGCAATCTAGTTCAAACATGATAATGAGCTGAAAATCCTCTTGATATTGATGGGCACATTACAATGGTCATGTTAGTGAAAGACTATTTCTGAAAAAAATAAGACAAATTTTTTGTGGTCTGGTCTAGGGTAGAAACAAAGTTTGAACGCCTTTTTGAACTTTGATTATATAGTGTGGTGTTTATCTCTATATGCATTTCAAGAATGTTCTGCCTTTGCACGTGTTTTCAAGTTTTTGCACGTGTTATGGATTGCTATTCACGTGTTGGGGTTTTAAAGGGAATATTAGGGGATAGACTTGAAACATGAGTTTGGTCTTAGGATCAGTTCGACGGAGCTTAAAAGTGGAATGCAAATGTAGCATGGTTGCTGTGACTAAATCAAGTTTTGGATTTACTTTTCTTGCATTATGCCTTGTCCTTTTTGTTCACTTTGAAGTATATAAGTGATTGCTCTTATTAGTCATTGTTGGGTGTTGCTCTTTCTTTCCATTTGTCCAGATAGTCACTATTGAGTTCTCTTTTTGTCACGCCCCGAATCTCAAGCGCGCACACATCCCTCGGCGGTCGACTAAAATTTGCGACGTTCCCAGGACGCGTCGCCGACCCATTCATTTTATGCACATCCGGAAACGAATTAAATAGACACCCTAACAACAACAAACATGGGATAGTAAAAGTAGGACTACCAATTTTTCTCAAAACATGCTTTATAAACAAACCGAGTTAAACCTACAGGTTCATATACAAATGTCTGACTCAAAAAGAAACCACTAGGCCATCTACACTTTGGACCCTTCAACCTCAAGCTCTAGATCCTCCACGCACAGCCTTGAAAATGGTAACCCACGATGAGGTGAGATAAAAAAAATCTCAACGAGTTAAACCCTAAGCCCCGACTAGGGTGAGAATTTACTCAAAGGCGTCCTAAACATGCACCATCCAAAACTTACCTTGTTTGGGCACATCCCTGCACATTAGTACATCTCATATGCACTCATAAACGCAGCATGCGTAATCAGCAATTGGAAAACTTCATAACACTCATCGAATATTCACAGAAGTCCTGATTATAAGGACAAATCGTTATGACACGTTATATTCCGTGCCACACAATTTCGTCCCATAATCAAGCACGGATAACTCATTTTGGTGGTTCAATCCACACCCGATATTCACTCTCAATGTCCAAACTCAAAATTCCAACTCCACATCCCAACTCAATATTCCAACTCCACATTCCAACTCAATACTCAAACTCAATATACAAACTCAAGGTTCTAGAGATGCTCCCCTACGAAATTCCATTATCGTGTGGCACTTAGGCCATGACCACAATCATCAACAGCATAAGGTTCTAGAGGTGGCTCCCACAACGTCACGCTGTCGTGTAGCACTTAGGTCCTGACCATAATAAGCAATAGCTCAAGGTTCTAAAGCTGACTCACACGGAATTTCTTTGCCGTGTAGCACTTAATCCTTTTTCACATATAGCAACAGTACAAGGTTTTAGAGGTGGCTCTCATGAAGTTACACTATCGTGCAACACTTAGCTCTCGACTATGCAAGACAGTAATGCAAAGTTCTAGAGGTGGCTCCTAGGTGATTCAGTTCACCATGTAGCACTTAGCCCTTGACTACAATAAACAATGGAACAAAATTCTAGAGATGGCTCCCATGTGACTCAATTCATCACGTAGCACTTAGTCCTTTACCTGCTCACAACACATGTTATTTCCTCAACACATCACCTCATCTCTCAATAGTCATCTTGCCATGACAATAAACCATTTACCCTAGCACAACCATTCACATATCACGCATAAGTCCCAAACATGTCACAAGCCAACCACATCACCAAATATGTACAAACTAGCAAGCATTGCATCAAGAACACCACAAAACCATAACCGGCAGAAATGGTCCACTCGCGCGTCTCTGAGTTTAAATCCAGAAACCTAATCAAACAAGTTCAGAAAATTCTCAAAATTGAATATGTTGTAAATCACACATAAAAGAACACTTTTCATGAATACATATTAACCCAGATTTTTCTAGATTCGACCCAGTAAATCGCTCAATCCAGTACAAAAAAACTGGGTCCATTTTCAGAAATCACGTTTTCCAAAACTAGTTTGGTTCGAGATCTAAAACTTGTTTGTTTGATCTGAAATTTGAGTATGTTAAACTAAAAGATGTGAAAAACAACTTTTGTGAAGAAACCATTTCAAAATTCGAACCCTAACAGTGGATAAAAATCCCTTAAATCCCGAAAGGTCATAAGTTCCAGCAAAAATAGGGGTTCTGTTTGTTTTTGACAAAGTTGAAATCATACTCTTTTAAAATCTATAAAATCTTGGGAAAAATATATGTTATAACTGAAGATGTCTAAAATATTTTTTAAGTAGGAATCAACCTCAAAATCTTAGCACATTTCGCTCCACAAAAATGGCAAACGACGAAGGTCCAGAAACCAGATCTGCAGAAAGTCCACTGATTGGACTAATCCATCCTCATTAGTGCTAATCTCACCCATTTGATTAAAACTAATCCATCTTAAGGCTAATCTCACTTAATAATAATCTAATCAAGCTAATTAACATTAATTTAATCCCTAAGTGTAATTAACAACCTAATCAAGAATTAGGGAGTTAACTCATTGGATTAGCTAGCTAACGAGTCCACAATGATGGCGGCGCAACGGCGGCCAAGACCCGAGCCTACTGCGGTTCCAAGGGAGGCCCGAAAAGGGCTAAAAACAATCTTGCAAGCTTTTTCTTGCAGTTGGAAAACCGGTTCTGTTCTACCTTTGCTTGAGCTATTGGTCGGGTGATTGTTGGCACGGCTTGGTGGTCTTGGCTTGGTGGGATGACGGTTGGACGAACAGGCGGAGCTACTAGTGGATCGGCGAAGGAGCTGGTTGAGTTCGGGAACAGTAAGAGGTGGACGCAGGCTCGCGAGTAGCTGCTTGGACTAGCGAACGGTGGGCTCGGGACGGGTTGGAGTCAGGGCTGGCGTAGGCTCAATAGCTGTGTTTGGTGGTTGTCTTTGGCTGGTGCAAGTTGGTTTTAGTTGTGGGGACTTTCAACAAGGAAATGGAGGAGAAAAGAATGAAGAAGAAAAGAAGAAGAAGCAGCTCCAAGGGAGCTTCTGCTGGAGTTGGTCGACCAAGGGGGAGGAAAGGGAGGAGAGAGGGAAGAGAGAGGGGGACAAGAGGGCCAACAAGTCTTCCATGCAGCCAATCCCCTTCTTCTTCAAATATCTAGCACTCAAGTGAAGACAACAAAAGTATTCTGCTGCCCTCCAAGTCAAGGCAGCCACCACCACCATTTCCTCACCCAAAACCAACCCAAAATGAAGCCAAATAATAGCAGCCAGCAGCCCTACGACTTTCCCCTTTATTTCCTTCAAATCTCTCACGAATAACTTCAATTTAATGGCCCCAAAAGGCCATGGCAGCAGCCCACACAATTTCCCTTCAAGTCTTCACCAAATCATCCAATTAGGAGGCCAAAAATACCACCCCTGCTGTCCATACGAATTTGCACTCCTTTCCCTTCCAAATTCTCACCACTTAAACCAAATTGGCCTCCAAAAATACCAACTAAGGTGCCAATACCAAAATCTATAATTTACTTCCCAAACAATCCCTTTTTTTTTTTTGGTCGAAACCAAACAATTCCTTTAGGAGGCCAAAACTTCACTTGAAAATGCCCCTCCGAATTTCCTTGATTTAATTTCGCCAAACTCCAATTTTCTGTAAAAGTTCCCGACTTGATGGAATTTTCCCAAAAGATGAGATGAGATCCTAAAAATAAATCGTGATACGCTTGAACGTTCGATTCCCGAAACCGAATTCAATTTCGTGGTTAAAATCGACCGGACGTGATTTTAGTCCAATCTAACCAATTAGGTAGCTTTTAGGGATTTTATCGTGGTTATATTTCTTAACGGCTTCACCTAATAGGTTAGTTAACTCGTGAGTGATCAGCTTAGAGAAAAAGGACCACAGGCTCGTCAGTGAAAAGCCCATCTCATCTTATCGGGACGGGGTCGAAATTCAAGATGTCACAATTTTCCTTCTTTGTATAGATCTTGCAAGTGTTATAGTATCTTTTATATTGAAGAGAAGTTGAAATGTTGCCCTTTTTGGTACTTGAGAGTGCTTGAGGGACACGGTGTGACATCCTGATTTTTGACACTGTTTTCGACTAAATGAATTTGGCTTTTCATCGACGCGTCTATAGTCTTTTTCTCTGAGTTGGCCACTCACAAGATAACTATTCTATCAGGTGAAGCCGCTAAGGAATTTAGACATGACCGACTTGAAAATTCCACAAAAAATCGACTGTTCAACCGTGCTAATCTGCAAGGGTCAATATGGTATCGTTAAAATCGATTAGAGACTGGAGATAGGTCGATTCGACAGAGGCATGTAATTAAATTGTGGGTGATTCCACTTAATTGCAAAATTATTATCAAACAACACTAGAACGATTTTTCTGTCAATTCTGTACCTTGTGCCCGTATGTGAAACCCTGAGATTTTTACAACAAACGAGAGTCGCCAATGTGTCAAAGATGCACAATGTGGATCGAAAATAATCGACTACGAGTCAAACACGATAAATATTTCTAAAACCTACCCAGTAGATTAGGTCACGCTAAAATCACATTCGGTTGAAATTAACCATGAAATTAAACCCGATTTCCGGAATCGAAAGTTTTGGTATGTCACGATTTATTTTAGGTTTGTCAACTTATCATTCGAAGAATTTTCGGTAAGCTCAGGATTTTAGGCGAAAAATCAAGATTTGGCAAAATTGATTCAAGAATTCAGATGGACAAAATTGAGTGCACTTTTGGCCTTCTAGTTAGATCATTTGGTGAGGGAAATCATGAAATGGATGTGGGTACCTTATATGGTGTTTTTGGGTCACCAAATGGGATTGAATTGGAGGGATTTGGTGTGAAATTGGTGAGGGAATTCATGAAATTCATAGGCCATGGGGGCTGTAACATTTGGGACATCGTCCTTGGCTTCTTGGAGAAGTTTTGGAGTATAAATGGCTGCTGATAAGAGCTGTGGACTTTGGGGCTTATTACTCAAGTGTTTTGGGATATTTTGGTGGACTTTAGAGGTATACCTGGCAAAATGGGTTATAAACCCATACTATGACCCATTTTTAGTTAAATGAGTCATATATGGGTCAAGTGAAAATTAAATGTGGGACATAAATGGGTCAAGTGAAAGTTAAATGTGGGTCATAAATGGGTCAAGTGAAAGTTAAACGTTGGTTATAAATGGGTTGAGAAAGGAAAACACAAAAAGAAATGGGTCTAAATATAAATGGGTCTAAATGGGTTATTAATAAACCCACTTTAAACCCATGGCCTTTTTGACATTATAAAAATGTTTTTTTAATAACAAATCAAAATTATAAGTATTTTTCATATTTAATTTTTTTTTTTTCTTTTTCTTTTTCTTCTTTCCTTAGCCGGCGGCGGCGGGCGATAGCCGCGTCGGCCGACAACGAGCCAGGCGAGGCTCGAGCCTCGCCGAATCTGGCAAGACTCGAGCTTGTTGGCGTCGAGGCAAGGCTCGATCTCGCCAGATCTGGCGAGACTCGAGGCCCCACCGGTGAGATTGAGCCACGCCCGACGCTAGCAAGCTTGAGTCTCGCCTCGCCGACGATTGATTGATGAGGCTCGAACCTCACCGGATCGTCGAGACTTGAGCTTGCCGGTGTCGGGTGGGGCCTCGACCTTGCCGGATCGACGAGATCGAGCCCCGCTTGGCAGCGGCGAGCTCGAGTCTTGCTAACAATTGGCGAGGCTCGAGCTCGCCGACGTTAGGCGGGGCCTCGACCTCACCGGATCGGCGAGATTGAGCCCCGCTTGATGCCAAGAGCTCGATCTCGCCTATGGCCGGTCCCCGGCCGTCGTCGTGGCCGACGGTCGGCCGAAGAAAAAGAAAAAAGAAAACAGAAAAGAGAAAAAGAAAAAATAATTATTAAAATTTAAAAATTTTATTTTAAAAAATAAAAATAATTAAAATTTATGTTTAAAAAAATTAAAAATTCGATTTTTTAAAAATATTTTAAAAAGAATTATAAAATTTTTGCATTAAATTTGTATTGCATAAAATTATTAAAAATTTTGTATTGCATAAAAATGTTTTAGCAATACCTTTTTTTAATAAAAAAAATCATAAAAATGAGTTTTTTTAGGTTTAGTTGAAATTTTTTCATGTTACATTTTTTAGTCATTCAATGGTTTGTTCACTTCAAATAAGAGAAGCATGTGCATAACTTAATTTTTTATAAATATTTCAATTTATAGGTTTTTTTAACTTTTTTATTTTATTTTATTTACTATTTTTAATTTAATTTGAAACTTTAATCCAATTAGCATATAGTAGAAGTAGGTTTTCCTATAATACTAATAGGTTTTAGTAATATGGGTCGGGTCAGGTATTGGTCACTTGATTTACACTACAAAAATATAGGTCAAAACGGGTTAAATGGGTCGAATATGACCCATATTAGATGCAACCCATACCCGACCCGACCCACCCATTGGCCACCTCTACCGTGACGGCAGAAAGACGGAAGCGTTCGACCATTATAGGGGGCTCGCTAGTTTTTGACGGAGGAGAGAGGAAGGAAGGTTTTGCCAAAAAGTGAGAACTAGAGGGAAGGAGGGACAGCCAGGGGAGAGTTCACTTGAGACATGTGCTCGCTCGACAAAGAAGGGGCTCGACGAAGGAGATTTCGCTTGAAGCAACCAAGGAGAAAGGAGAAATCTGAGAGAACAAGAGAGTGCATCCCATTTCGGAGTGACGGAAAACTACATCGCCAGAGCTCACCATCGATTTTCAGAGCTCCGGTCGAAGGCTAATCCGTGAGTTGTTTTTCACAGATTCGGTGTCGAAGATCAGACAAATACTGAGATTTCTTTTGCAAGCGGAGGAAAAGCTCTAACCAGACTCTCTTCATCGTCGTCAATCGAGACCTCGATCTGCCAAACAAACCAGGTGCAATCTTGCTCCAAACGCTCTACTCTATCTCTATTTTGGCCGAGAAAGACTTGCTCGGTTCGATGGATTTTCTTGAAGAAATCTTGATAAAACGAAGTCTTTTTTTTTTTAATTGCTAAAAATGGTGTTTTAAGTATGTACGTAACGTGTGAGGCTGAGAATCTCATCAAAATCAAATTAGAAAACCATTGAAAGATCTGCATATTGCATGTTTGATAAAATGCCTAACAGATGGCCGAAAGTTTTTTTTTTTTTTTGGTAAAGGGTAAATATATATTAACTTTTGAACCAAGGAGCTACACAAATGTACAGCAAAAGACCCTGGCACCAAGGCTTACACTCAGAAGACAACCAGTCAAGAGAGTGGAAGAATGCCGGGGAAGGGGGGGAAAGGAGCTGCAGAAAGAGGAACGAAAGAACAGCAGCTAGAACCAGGCTAAACAGCAGCCAAAAAAGAAGAGAAGGGGAAAGACGAAGGCACCCGCGCAGGGGAGAAGGAATACAACCAGAAAACTGAAAAACAGCGAGCTAGGGACACCAAGGAATCATCCAAAGCTGAAGAGACCAGACGCCGCATCACGCAAGGGGAATATCTTGGAATCACCGGAGATAGCCAGCAACCAGTATCGAGCAAAAAGTGAACAGCCAACGAACGGGAGCCCTCCGGGGGAAAAGCGGAGAAGGAGGGAGGGTGTCCTTAGAAAACTTGTCAAGATGAACTGCAAAGAAAACCAACCAGAATCTTCGAGTCACTGACTAGAAAAAGGTAATGCCTTAGTCAAAGATCAAGGGAAGGATACCCCAACTGAGTTGTAGTCTTCTATTATGGGTCGTATCCGGGACCTTTGAAAAGGTAAAGGCTCTATCCTTGATAGCCTTGCGAAGATGTTCCTTTAAAGCCGGGAGGAATAAGGTTTGGTTGCGGAAGATGATGTTATTCCTCTCCTTCCAAATAAGGTAGCATAAGGCGGCAAAGCCAAATTGAGCCACCGATTGATAGAAGCTAGTGTCGAAGAGATGCTTGATAACCCAATCTAAGTTATCCTTCCACGTAGAATTCCGCCATGGCAGATTACATTTATTTGCCCAAAACGCACCAAGTCTACCTGTAACCGAACATCCGAAGAACAAATGATCAACAGAGTTGGGTCTAGAGGAACAGAACACACATGAGGAAACTGGAATTCTCCCATAAGCAAACAAAATTACCTGGGTCGATAATCGGTTGCGAGTGATCAACCATAAGTGGGTTTGATAAGGGGGGGAGAAGAATTCCGAATGAATCTCGACCAAGGCACAAGCTGGCCCCTCGCCCTTAGAAGCGTCCAAGCAGAAGATGTCGTAAACACCCTTGAAGAATGGCCCAGTCGGTCATCATTGTCGTTGAGGTTTGGGAGAGGATCATCCCAACCCATAATGGCTGCCGAGACTGTAGAGGGAAGGGGGAGGGCAGTAATACCAGCAGCAACAGAAGCAAGCCGAGGGATGCCAGAACAGTACATATTCCGATCTGTGAAAAGCTTATAGAGTGGCCCCCGGTGATGCCAATGATCGAACCAAAAAGATGTAGATAATCTATTGCCTATGCGCCACATAAGTTGGTGCTGAATTAAGTCTCAAAGGCCTAGCAGTTTTTTCCAAGACCAAGAGCATATAGTAGGCCTAGGAACGACCCAAAAATTCTTATGCTTGATGAAGTTGGAATGGATCCATTTGCACCAAAGCGATTCTTTATCAATAAAGAGGAGCCACAAGTGTTTAATTACTAACCCAAATGGATCGGATGCCCAAGCCACCTTCCTCCTTGGGTAGGCAGACTTCATCCCATTCGACCTTCGCCCCTCCTGAACCAAGGGTCGGTCCCTTCCAAAGGAATTGGCGAAAGATTTTCTCAATTTGTCTTGTGACCGAGGAGGGGAGGATGAAAACACTAAACCAATAGACCTGAATCGAGTGCAAGACCGATCTGATCAGCTGCAGTCTACCGGCTAGGGAGAGGAACCGGTTCGTCCAGGATTGGACTCTAGAGGTTATAGCATTCACCAAAGATATACAATCCAATTTGCCTAGTCTAGATGAAACAATAAGTACACCGAGGTACCTAAAAGGGAGCGAACCCAATTGAAAGCCAGAGGTACTGACCATGGAATCTTTTAGAGCTTGAGAGCCACCCGAGAGAAAGATTTCACTTTTGTTGAAGTTGGGGTTGAGCCTAGACCAGCTAGCAAAAGATTGCATCCCATCCAATAGCAGGCACAGAGAAGACATATTACCTTCGGAGAACAATAATACATCGTCTGCAAAGAAAAGGTGAGAGAGCCTAGTCGCTTTGCATCTCCAAAAGAATTCAAAGCCCACCTTGGACGTTTGGGTATTGAGGATTCCAGTAAAAACTTCCATAACAAGAGTGAAGAGATACGGGGACATAGGGTCGCCCTGCCGTATTCCTCTCCCACTCGAGAAAAAACCATGCAATTCACCATTAAGAGAAATAGAAAACTTAGGCGATTGAATGCAGGCCATTATGCGGTCGATAAAAACAGCAGGGAATCCGAAAGCCATCAAGGTAAGCCGGATAAAGTTCCAATCAATGGAATCGTAGGCTTTGTAGAAATCAACCATGATAATACATTTAGGCTGATAAGGATTGTGGTGAAAATCACTAAACAATTCCTGGGTCAACATAATGTTATCGCTTATACATCTCCCTTTCACGAAAGCATTCTGATGAAGACTAACTATGGAGGGGAGCACAGCAGCTAACCTGTTAGTAATAATCTTTGTGATACACTTGTATAGAGTGTTGCAACACGCTATGAGCCGAAAGTCATTAACCGTCAACGCATTAGGGACCTTCAGGATTAGAGTCAGGATAGTTGCATTGATCTCCTTCTAAAGCTGACCATTAATAAAGAAGTCTCGGATTGCCAGCAGGACCGATGGTCCAATAATCTCCCATGCCCGCTTGAAGAATTCAACATTAAAGCCATCCGGGCTAGGGGATTTACCAGAAGGAAGGGAGAACAGAGTAGACCGAATTTCCTCATCCGAAACAGGGCGAGACAGCTCCTGGATCTGTATATCATTGAGAGTGTGAATCAAATTCTCCTGGATCTCGGCAACCAAGGGCACCGAGGATGGTGGGGAGGCTGCCAAGAGATCCTGGAAATGAGAGAGAAAGAGCTGTTGTACCTCAAGCGGGCGAGAGACCAACCGGTCTTCATCATGGATTGAAATGATTCTATTTCGCAAGTGGGATCATTTGATGGAGTGGTGGAAAAATTTTATATTTAGATCTCCTTCCTTAAGCTACCTCACTCTCGACTTTTGCCTATAAAACGATTCATCCTGGAGGCGAAGGTCAGAAAATACCCGTAACCGCTCCTGCTCTGTATCCACCAGGACCTGGTTAAACGGATCAAGTTGAATGGCTTCCTAGGCCAAAGAGAGCTAAGCTCTAGCTTCATCAGTTCTCATAGATATGTCCGCATAGGCCATTCTATTTAGACGCTTGAGCCTGCATTTGAGCGCACGAAGCTTGCAGCACAAGGAATACATAGACGTACCAGGAAGCTCAGAATTCCAAACCTGTGAGACCATGTCAAAAAAGGAGGGATGGCTCATCCAAAAGTTGAAGAACTTGAAAGGCTTGCGGGTATTGGGAACAGGCATGATTCTCACAACCATTGGGCAATGATCCGACACCCCCTGGGCCAAAAAGGATGCTTCCGAGAACGAAAACATCGAATTCCAGGCTGAGTTGATCAAAACTCTGTCAATTTTCCTAAGCCCGCGGGTCGATCCCGAAGAGGTTGCCCACGTGAATCTATTTCCCACATATCTTAGATCATCCAACCCAGCTTCAACAAGACACTCTCCAAAATCATCGAATGAGGGGATCCAATAGTTAGAAGAATCGGCTCTATCCGAAGCATCCCGAATCGCATTGAAATCTCCAGCGATAATCCATGGCGAATCCGAGAGCAATAGATTAAGACTCATAAGCTCATTCCAGAGGGGTCTTCTCAAAACGAAGGAATGCTCCGCATATATAACAGATAGATTGAAAGAACTGCCACTATTGAGACAAAGCAACCGACCATGAACAGCCTGAGCCGAACAATCAGAGATATCAAAAGAGGCATTAATGGGATTCCAAAACACCCATACTCTCCCCCTATGCGAATGGATGTAGTTGGAACACCACCGCCAACCCGGAATAAGGGCTGCAGAAACAGTAAAAAACGCAGCAAGAGAGATTTTGGTCTCCAAAATACCCACACAACTAAGGTTGTTGGTCCTCACAAAATGCCTAATTTCAGCTTGCTTAAGGGGGAGACCGAGACCCCTTATATTCCAAACTCCAAAAAACATAAGAAATAAAAGATAGGAGGGGTTACCTCTTCCTTCCTCCTCGTTTTCTAACCGAGGAGGGCACCGGCTTTGGGCTAGGTGGTATACTCGCATCAGCAGGTGCATATCGAAGAGGTCTTTTCAAGCGAGTAGGAGTATCTACCACAGGATCAGGGAGAGGTGGGGGAGGGATAGTCTCCTCCGGGATAGATGAGGCTACCACATGAGGTGAATCTGAGTCGCTCTTACCCGAAGCAATTTCATCCACCACTTCTTCATCTGAGGATGATGAATCCGAAGAGGATTTCCTTGAATCTTGAACTTGAATTGCCAGAGGAGGGGCCAAAGGGATATCAGGTATTAATTCGAAAGATGGAGGGGGAAGATCTACCTCATTCGTAGGTACCTGATTTACCATTTCGGGCTCCATCTGCTGAGTTGCAGAATCTTTATCACCTTCTGACTGAGGGGGAGCCATAGTGTGAGGTGAGGGAGAGGGGTTCTCTGGTTGAATCGGGGGTCTGTTGTTACGCTTTCCCCGCACTTCCCTCCATTCATTAGTTGAACGGACCGAGCTTGGATTAGCAACTGCAGGGCCAGATTTAGACTTAAGGTCACCAGGAGCAGCGCATCTGTGACCAAAAGTGCAGCAGGAGAGGCAAATAATTAGCACCCATTCATAATGAACATCCACAGAGCGATTTTCACCATCAAGGGAAAACTTAATGAATTCAAGAAACGAGCTCGATGCATCAATCTCCACACAAATGCGAGCAAAGGCAATCATAGCCATCTGTTATGTTCTGTTCTGTTGTCAACAAATAACAGCTTACCAACAGCACTAGCAAGAGTGCTCAAACCAGGTGCAGACCAACATACAACCGGAACATTCCTTAAACGGATCCATATAGGCACAGAGTTATGACAATCCTTCTTGAGCTCCATCTTAGGATGCCATTGATGGAGAATAAGCGGGATTTTTGCTACCGTAATCGGCCCACCTTCGAGAATTTTCCTCCTGAACTCCTCATTCAGAATACGCAGGTAATAGAAACCCATATCAGCCGCAATTACCTCAACTAACTCATCACCCCAGGCGTGCTTAAGGGTGTCCTGCGTCAATTGATAGGGAAGTCTCTTTCCGATATAGTATCCAACCAGACAATCCTCCCATTTAGGATGAGCAGCCTGCATAATCTCAGGTGTAATCTGCGGCATTACTTCATTATCCACAACAGCAGGCGGGTAGTAAGACAATTTATACCCCTTAGTAGCTGAACGAGTAACTGCAGCCCACGTTCGAACAGGGGGTAGAACATCAGTCGGTGGAAAGTCTTTCTGGGTTACAGACGGTTTAGCAGCAACAGTAGATAGGCCAGTTCGCACATTATCACACATAACAGGGGGGGACGAGGACGAACATCATTCAATTCATTCCCAGCAATGGTGTTACTCTTCGGATCCTTGTCCGATGGTGGGGCGGATACTTCGCCAATAACAGAAGGTAGAGGGGCGAAGCCTAGGCGAGGCCGAGCTTTCCTTGCTCTGCTTCGCCCTCTGCTTCGAGAGCAACCCCGAGCACCCCTAACAACCGAGGAAAATCGAGCAGGGGATGGACAAGAGGGAGGGGGGATAGAAGCATCCTTCGGGTCCAAAATAGGGCCCTTGCCGAGAATGCTCGCATGAGCAGCGGACGAGGAAGCCATTCGAGCGAAGAACAGCTCGCGCAAACCAAACCCTAGACGTTCAGATCGCGATTCCAGATTACAGAAGACATACCGGGGAAAACCGTTCGGTGGGAGCTCAGATCGGGTCTAGGCGCAGCTCGTCTCCGAAAATGAGCGTCAACGGACGGCCAGAATGGCCGGAACCAGCAAAACCGCACTCCAGTGAATAGTAATCGATCGCACCAGCTAGAGAGAGTCTGGGTGAGTCTCTTTCTTCAGTAGTTTTGGACATCAGAGGGCCGAAAGTTCAATCACGTTTAAACTAAAGATCGATTCGTACTTGCTGCGTTATTTGTTGAATCATGTCTAATACTAGAATTTTCTCTGTGTTTCTATGCGATTTGATGAAAAATCTTTGCTCGAGTCCAACGTGCATGCATATCTCCAATGCTGGAAAGATTTCCATCGGAGAATTCCATCGCACCAGCGAAGTCAGCGTTTCAAGGGCATACTAGTTAGCCCATCACGCTTCATTCTAATGTAAGTTTTCTTGTTAACTTGCTGGGGTTGCTGCTGTTAAAAATGTGGATTCGGTAGGATGGTTTTTGTTAAGTTTTGGAGTGGGCAGCCGGAGGTGGTCAAAGTGGGTCGGAATAGACGATCGGCGGTCGGAGATAGGTCGGCGGTGATCTAAGCTCTCGTGATAAACTCGTCGGTGATTATATTTGTTTCGTTAAAATGGAATATAAAAAAAAAATTGGCCGCGAAAGGTGGAGTTGCAGGTTGAAGATGGTGTTCGGGTAGAGGATGTCGAGAGGAGAAGGAAGAATATTAGAAATCGGTATTTAAATTTTATTAATGAAAAAATATTAAAAATTCAGAAAAAACATTAAAAACTGAGAAAATTCTAGAAAATCAGAAAAAAAATAGAAAAATTGGAAAATTCTTTAAAAAAATTAAAATCTAAAAGTAAACAAGCCTTTAGGGCTTTACAATAAGGTTCTTTATTTTGAATTTCCCAACAAATTTATGATTCTTAATGTACTTATGCTTTAAATATTATATTTTTACTGTAAATATCGCAAATTATAAAATTCTATTGATTGGTATAATAAAGATATTTAAATTTTTTCTGATTTTCTATATTTATTTTGGTTATCTATATCTAATTAAATTTTTTTATCTCCTTAATTATTCAACTACTCTTTTTTAGAACATCGAAATTTACATAAATTTCATATTAATCTCTTCTGCATCATTCTTCTTAACTTTAAAAAATAAAAAATAAAAGCTCTAAAGTTTTTTCACCACAAACCTTTCAGCTTCTCTGTGACTTTTTCTCTCTTTTTCACTCACATCGTTCACTGTAAGCTCAAGCTCAAGCGCTCTCTCGCCGTTCGTCTTTGCTTGCACCAATGCCTGTGCCTAGTGAGTGACTCACTGACTGTGGTTCGTCTCTGTCCATCGGTGGTGTCATTTATGCGGTTTTCTATGTTCTTATATTCTTTTGGGTTCGGCTTTTTCGATAACTAGGAATTGGAGTGATGCAGGTTCATGACTTGTGAATCAACTCGATATCCTTAAAATGTATTTGCTGATTGTCGATTGTGATGTGAACCCGTTTGTTTTGATTTGCTTTCCATTGATTCCTGCATTTTTTTTTCCTGCCTTGGTTTCTTTTCTCTTTCTTGGTTTGCAAGTTTTAACCTCTGTTATTTTCCTCATAGATTCCCGTTTCCTACTTGAATTATGGGGTTTTACCCTGCTTTGTCTTCTTTCCAATTCGTGCAGTTTATGTGATTTGAGTTCCAATTGCCGTTCATATTATGCCTCGGTCACATTTTTTAACGTCCCAAGGATTCATTCCGAGTGAGGTTTTGAACTTTTAAGAGCTTTTTCTTTAGGATTCCGTGTTGGGTTTTGCTTGGAGGAGTTTAAGTATGTTTATTCATGGTTTTGCCTCTTTTATTGTGGCCATTTTCTGTTACATTCACGATCTTATCAAATATTCTTGTGACCATTCACCTGAATAAAGTGAAGATAATAGATGAGCATTTTAATCGAGTTGCGATCTCTTACTAAGAATTGTTAATACTTCCTGTCTTGGTTATTTATATCCACGGGAAACACAAGATGCATGGTCATTCATGTGGGTTCATGCGCAGTGCAAATAAGCTATGAATTACACAATGGTGATGAGCTACACTCTAATTCAGAGACTGAAACTGAGCAGCTTCAAGGAGAGACTACAAATGTGAATGCATCAGGTAAGACCTACCTACATTTATAGCATGTATTTTTCATCATACTATACTAAAATTGTCTGAGTATTGATCTGGTTTGATAATATTAGATCCATCTTTCAATATTTAGAATTTCTTGTCTAGTAGCTGCCACTAGAAAAGGGAAGCGCAATTTTACATGTCTATCGGGTGTATACAGTCCTTATCCTGGGAAATGCATCATTGTCAAGTTAGGGAAGAAAATGCAGCCTATTGGAGGTTTGGGGAGTTTCTCAGTACCAACGGTTGCGAGTTGGCACCTTTGTTTACCACTTGAAAGCAAATTACCAAGGATATGAGAAACACTATAATTAGGATTGTAGAGGTAGTTAGCTTGTTCTGGCATGAAATTCCATTCATGTTTTAAATAAATTTAACATCATTATTAATATTTCCTTGCTGTCTAAGCATGATTATCTTCGTACCAGCTACAGAAAAATGGATTCTACAATCCTAAATGTAGATTTTAGAAAAGTGATTTAAAAGCTGCTCACTATGGTAGCTCTCAATCATTCCCATATCATTTGAAGAATCTGTTGGAGAGAGTGAGAAGAGATCAATGCACAAATCTTGTCACTTTTTGGAGTTCAAAGGAAAGGAAGGGAATGTACGAATCTTGCTCTAGGATTGTTTTAATTGACCTATCAACATTAAATGGACTTTCATTACCTGTTGATGACTACTTTGTGAAAACCTTTCTATTTTTCATCTTTTTCATTGCAGAAGCTGAATAATGCAAATAAGGCTAACAAAGCAAAATAAAGATACGAAACACCTTAGAGAATGAAAATTTGGCTAGAATAACAGCAGAAAAGGTACTCTTATGTTTACTTAAATTTTTGTGTTCCCCTACAAGTGATATTTCCATTTTGTAAATCAATAATCTTGCTTTAGAGAAGATTCTGCATAGGTGATATATTTTTGGACCTAAGGTAAAGATGTCTAGAGATATTTGCCACTTTTCAAACAATATGCGTCTTTTGAATAGCAGTTGTCATAGGAAGATAACATAGAATGTGTTCTAGAATTGCCTCCTTAAGATTGTCTATGTTATCAACATCTGCATTGATATCTTGTTATTCCCATAGCTCTGTGATTTGGGTTTGCTAGTGGCAACACAATAATATATAACTTGGTGTGGGTTTATCTAGCACACATAGTCCACCATCATTAACAAAAGAGCTATACAGCAGCTAGAGTTGTAAAGTAAATTTGAGATGATGAAGCCAGTACAATTTTCTATTAATTTACTAACCTGACTGCAGTTTGGTTTAATGAGAGAGATCGAAAAACATATAAGTACTGCAGCCCCGGAGTACCCAAGTACTAGCTGTGCCACCGCACACGTCCCCACAATTGTTGAAAAGTTATTCAATATAGTTCATCTAGTGTCAACAAATGTTATGCGGTCTTGGTAATGACAATATTGCTGCTACAATGTATTAGGAATTTATACAGTTATTTGTGCGGAAGATGAATGGATCAAGAAAAGAGGGCAAGCTGGAATAAATAGTCTAAAAATAAAACCTAAGTCTAATTTCCTAGTGTGTGTTTTCATATGGTTTTGGTCGATAAAGTCATATAACAAATTAGCAAGGAACAACTATAGTTAGGAAGAATGTGATTACTTTCTCAATTTGATATCTCTAGACATCTTTTGCCGTTTCACAGGAAAGTGTGAAATATTGAATGTCTTTTTGATATGGTTCATTCAGTTATGCTGACTAAACCAAGTTCTGGCACATGATAGGAAGCAGAATTAAGAATCAGAGGCAACCGTACGTATTTATGACTTCAGCTTAAAATTGCTCGCCAATAGATAGTAACATCATTGGTTTATAAGTTTTTTATGTTACTAAACTGCACGAAAGTATGAATGATCTCATGGAGGTAAATTTGGAACTTGGAAAGAGCGATACCCCCTCGAAATTGTGTTTCTCTAGTGTTGGGAAAAGAGAAACCCGGATGATCTGGTGTTAGAGCATAACCCATGCCTGAATGATTTGGGGCCTCCAATTCTAGTTGTCTTCCAACTAAGAACTTAAGGTCAAAGAAAGCGAAGAATGAAGAGATTCACACGTTGAAGGAATCTAGTTGTCTTCCAACCGAGAACTTAAGGTCAGAGAATGAGCAAAATGAAGAGATTCGCAAGGTGAAGGAGATACTGAAAGCAACAAAAAAGAAACTACAAAAGACAAATGGAGATGTACAAGAGTCACAGGCTCAAAAAGCTACTACTATTATACAGAATTGTCTGCATGCGGTGGACTTGAATTGGTCTCACGAGATCTGGACAAGGTAAGTATGTGATGAGCCATGAGGTGTGACTAATTTCAATAGTGAAAGGTGTTTTATTTACTAAACACTGAGTGACCTTAATATTGGACACTAAGGTGGTTTTAAAGGGAATATAGGTGGATAGACATGAAACATGAATATGGTATCAGGATCGCTTCGATGGAGCTTGGAAGTGGAATACAAATTTAGCATTTTTGTTACTATGTTTTTTTCTTTTTGCTGTGACTAAATCATGTTTTGGGTTTACTTCTCTTGCATTATGCCTTGTCCTTTTTGTTCATTTTGAAGTATACAAGTGATTGCCCTTATTAGTCACTGCTGGGTGTTGCTCTTTCTTTCCATGTTTCCGAATAGTCACTGTTGAGCTCTCTTGTCCTTCTCTGTATAGATTTGGGAGTGTTATAGCATCTTTTCTATTGAAGAGAAGTTGAAATGTTGCCTGTTTTGGCACTTGAGAGTGGACAAGGGACACAGTCAAATGCTTGGAAATGGTCTCTGTTGATGTATGGGTTTATTAGATACCTAATACCATATGCTGATAACCTTACTCTATATTTTTGGCCCTCAATGCAATTCTTCTTCTTCTTCTTGCTCTTAAGGTTGGGCTTCTATTTTCATAATCGAACTTCTCAAGTTTACTGGGTTGCAGCAATGATTGTGATTTGTGAACTCTGCCTCTTGGTTTATAGCCATTCAATAGTGATCATAGATCATAGTGTTTATAAGATGCTTTGGCCACTCACAACTCTGTTTTTTGCAGTGAAGTGAATGGAGCTCCTCTGTTCATATCTCTGCATTTTTTTTTATAAGTGATGGGAAATGTGGCTTGTCATGTCTTGCTCATTCTGTTTTAACAAACAAGCCTCTCTACGTTTTGATATGCCTTACAGATTAGTTATGAGCTCCTCTGTTCATTTATTTTATTGCTCTGTGATCTGAGCTTCCTCTAACTCCTTCTCCAATCCGAATTATTGAAGGTTTGATTGTGTGATGTTCAAGTAGTGATCACTAACATGATTTCTTGGGCCGGTTTCACACCCATTATGCTTAATCCTCTTTCCTCCACTCATTTGCTTTGTAGGATGATGACCATCATAACACAAAATAAAGATCTCCAAACATCAGTTTACACTCTCCATCATTGAGTCATGAGCCACACTCTAAGGGATGAGGTTAGTGCTATCTCCTAAGATACAGTGATCATTGTAGAGCCCGCAATTGTACTATTTGTTTTTGTTATAAATGTCTTAGGTCCAGCAAAAAAAGAACAAAACAACTTCTTGTGCCCGTTGTTGAAGAAAGCTCACTAAAGAACTAGCATAATTCTCGCATCTTCAAGATATGACGAGAATAGAAAAGATTTTATAGCGATCATAGGACCTCTTTCTTGCATTGCAACTATACAGAGAGCAATCTAGAGAGTCTAATAACTTATGGATGCTGGTGAAAAATTGACCATCGTCCTTCAGTATGTCCAGACAATTTTTTTTGGATTGTGTGGAAAAGGCGAAAATCCATACATCAGAAGTATTCACCTTTTTGTTGTGATTTGTGTGACGTGATCAAATGGATGATTTAGGGTTTCATAGCTGTTGTGTGACGGCTAAGCAAGTTGATCGTCATAACTCCTGAGCAGGTCAATTCTTTTGATTTTGAATTTGTTGTTTTCTGAATCTTATGAGTTTGATAAGTTAATAGATTTAGCTTTGAGAAGATTTTGGAGTCAAGTACCCAATGGAGATGAGGATTTCGCATTGTTCATCCGTTGTTTTTTGGGTGGATATGTGATGCATTGTCCCAAAGGATGTTGAGGACATGAGGTGATTCTCTTGTTCCATTTCCGATGACTAGCAAAGCATACATCTTGGGAATCATCTATAGCGTAAGAGCAAAAATAAAGATAAAAGTAAATAGGCGCACTATGCAAATGCAATAGAACTGAAAGAGTTTTTCTTATACTTTTATTAGTCTACCTTTATGATGTATTATTTGCTTGTGGTTATCTCACTAATTTCGATGAAATGTTGTAGGTGTCAAATTTTGTAATACTACACTCATGTGGCTTGTACACTATTAATAATTTAAAAGGATGTTAGGAAAATGAAAGCATGATATTATTATTATTATTATTTTTTTTTTAATAAGAACTAGAGATGGAGTTCAAGCTTCACATTGTGGTTTAGTTTCGAAGTTATCAATGATTGAGCTGAATCGAGTTTAATCTCAAACACATATGCTATATAGAGTTGAGCTTGAGCATGGGATTGGGAAGTGGAGTTTTGGCATACTACCAGTACAATATCAAACCATCAATTTCAACTCAAAATTTGTATCAACAAACAAATTTAAATGGATTTATAGCTCAATTGCGCCTTTATAGCTTTTTTTTTCCAAAATGAAGTACCTTTTCTTAGACACTTTTAGTGCATTGACCCACTAAATAATATGCTACTACATTCCTTGCTTGCCAACAAGAATGACGCTAGTGGTCTTCAAAACTTCACAAAGCCTCTCGAAAGTATACAAGTCCCGTGAGAGCTTGATTCCTGAAAAATATAATCACCATCAATATTTCGAGAAAATTTCAGAATAAAAATAAGATAATCAAACTATGCAGTCAAATCAACCAGTAATACATATCAACTTATTTTTGCTGTGTTTAATCTATTTGTCAATGTATACTATTTACAAGAAATACATAGAAGATGTTAACTGCATTCATTGAGATTGACATACTCAAAAGGATACTGATGAAAGTCAAATAGATAGATTAACTGCATTCATTAAGATTGAAATATGAGAAATGATCTATATATAATAGAAAACAATCTTATGTGAAATAATACATAAATCTGGTGAGATTCGTATTGTGATTAAAGGAACGGGATTATATGTGTAGATTCAGTATATCACATAAGTTTATTTCTTGCACCACCAAATGCAAATAATTTTATACTGAGCCATTCACCCAATCTTTGGCTCGGACCCTACTTGGTTCATGAGATTAGTAAGGTATGATAAGGGTGTGGCGCCTTATTTGCTCAAGATAAGTTTCTTGGAAAGAGAAACAATATCCTATTACCAGAAAATGACCAGGTTAGTTATAAATCAAGTAGATAAAGACCCGTCCTCCTTTTCAACCTTTGTATCTAATGCCCTTATGGAAGCAGGTTAATGAAATTTTGTCTATGTGAATTCGCGTACACATAAATACACTTTGTTGTTTTTTTCTCAACTTTCATGAAAACTGGTTTTTTTCCCAATCCAGCTAAATTAATAAATTTTTATGTACACAATTGACTAAATTATAGTAGAAGCTAAAACCAAGACTCAACCTAGGCATCAAAAGTTAAATGAGTAGCAGAAATAGATTCTATATTCTACCCGACATGAAACCTTCACAACTAAAAGAATGAATGCCTAGAAGATCGACTGCTTTAACTCCTCTATGAAGTGGCTTTTAATCAACTGTAAAAAATAGGGGAGGATACAGAAATACATCATCCACCAATTCAATAAAGTATTTTAGGTCTGAAGTTTAGGAGTTAAGTCAATGTTTGAGACTTAGTGTAAGGAGATGTGACAAGTTTTTCCGACCTGCCTATATCTCCTTCCTTCTGCATTCATTCTACTGGTAAGCGGCTGCTGTTCTTCAGTCATTCCTGGTGAGCATCCGGTGCTGTGGGTACCCTTCTATTGGCGTCAGGATCTCTAATTGCAATCATCATCATCGTGTTATCCACTTTTTTTTTAGCTCCAGTTCTGATTTGCTTTACATATCATGAGACTATACTTAGGAAACAAAGAAGAAACCTGTCTTTCATGGGCTGTTACATATCTCACTTTGCAGCTCCTTGGCGAAGCTCGCATGTCTGTGTTCCTCTTATGTTCTTGTCTTTTGGTAGTCACTGATGTAGAATTTGGCGAGCACTTCTAATAGATTCTCTCTTTCACGCATGCATAATGGCAGCCCACTAAGGAATAGAAGTCCAAGCATGTAAACAGAAAATGAGACAGAATTCAAATTGTTCGCAGGATGTGAAGGTTCTGGGATGAATATTCTCTTCGTAGCATTATTATAGTCCAAAACAGGAGTTAAAACTTCACCTTCGAATGAGTTGGGTTGTGACGTGGCCAACACTTTGCGCTCAAATGTCACCAATTTCTTCTCTCGTGATCAGGCTGTACATGGTAATGTCTGTGAATTCATTATTCTCCTTGCAACGACAAAGTCCACTTCTTTTTATGCAGATGCTTTTCTTTTTGCTTTGCATTGTCTATGTTATAATGAAGAAGCTCCGAGTAGAATCATGATATAACCTTGATAGTCGACATAATTTTCTTTTGTTGCATTCCTCTGTTGCTTCTGTTCCATGTAGTAGAACCTTCAATTGCCAAATCAAAGAATGGCTGCGAGAAGATTGAGGGCGCCAATGTCTAAATCCAAGTGGTGTAACTGCTTATGAGGTCAACTCGGAGCTTAACTACTCTTGTGGTCTTCGATCACCAATTCTCATGGCAAAGACAAGGAAAAATGTAGGAATTGGTTTTACGGTTGTGGTAAGTCGTGGGTTGATCAGAACACACCAAATCGAGCTAGGGACATGATAGCCGACTTGCTCGAAAGGAATCAAGCATTGTGCGGGTCAAGCCGATCGAGGTGCCAAAAGTCTCAAGCTGAAATCAAGGCTCAAAGGGCAAAGTATAGATGTTAAAAGGAGAAGCTCGCGCGAGTGAAGAAAGAAAATATGATATATTATTTGTCAGTTGTTCTATGCAGTTGTGTCATTGTGCTGGTTGTGCCTAATGCGAGATTTGGCGGAAAGTTTCTAAGCCTTCCATAGTTTATTGAGGTGAGTGTGTACATTTGTGTTGGGTTGAAATACTGAAAGTCCTACTTCCCTCATCTTCAGTACACTTGTTCCCGCTTCATGCTTCAGAGTTGCTTTACTACTTTAAAACTAGATATTCTAATGGAAATTTGTTGGCTGTTTGGCAATCTGACAGAAAGCTTTCATCGTTCTTACCATTCTTATTGGAGAACGTTTGATTCATTCTCATTCTGTTACGAAAAATCTAGTAAACTTAACAGCTTTGGCCTCATGTGTAGTCCAATATATCCATGAATTGCTTGCTAGTCACCTGGTGTAATTGGCACATGCTAATCTGGATAGGTGCCCTAGAAGCGAGACAATGAAATGACAACGCCCTCGAGCAGGAAACATTCCACCATGAATGATTAAAATTTGACCCTGAATGGTCAGAGCAGCAGGATTGAAATGATCTCATTGTTCACTTTTCCTCAGCCCAATGGTTTATCAGAGGTTTAAACACTTGTGTACTTCTATGATAAAGACACTAACACGTGATTTTCATTAACACTCAAATATCTCCGCATATTTGCCGACCTGTGGGAAATACTCGTTCTTGTGTTGAATATATTAGTTTCTTTCAACTCTTATTGAAATCATCGAACGGGCGCATATGTACAGCTTGGGATTCTGCTTTGCTTTTGTCGGGTCCCTTGGCTCGGATTCATGGTCGTCGGTTTCCCATCACTTTTGGGCGTGTCAGACACAAGCCATGAACCACATTAGAAAGCAATTTCCATAATGCTATGCCATTTTGTAGGTCCAATTCAATGTATCAAGTCACGTATGCAAGCCACCTTTAGGTTTTTTAGGTAGGTACACGATATTTTTTTACCAGCCTTGTCGATCCGAATGCCGAAGTCTTGGGTGATTGATTCAGATACAAAAGCATTCCTACTTGAATGTTAAGTCTTCTAGAGTCCGTGATATATGTAGAGCATTTCATGAATCAAATAAGATGCGGATTCAAAATCTCAAAAATTTGTTCGACTATGAATTTTTTCACACCGGATGAAACAAATGACTGAATGCAACTAAAAACCGATATGACTATTTAAAGTTCGACACTCTCAAAGCATTCTAATTATAAATTAGACGTACAAAAACCACTGGAAATTTGAGAGTAACCCTTTTTCTCAAGACAATTTACTCTCAACACAGACATGAATTCCGTCCAATACAAAAAGCCACACCAACTGCCAATGCAATAACCGAAAAGCATATCGTAGTGGAAGAACTAGATGTACCCGGACATGAGCAGCAGCGTCCTGACCAGACTGAAGAAGGCAATGCCATGTTGCGCCTCATCTGCTTCACCATCGCCAGTCTCTTCTTCCTCAGCAGTTTTATCCTCACCACCGTCATCTTCGCTGCCGTTTTTCTGTTCATTCCCCAAAACAAAGTAACAAAAAACTCTCCATCAACATAACCACAAAAACCCCTCACCTCTTATTTGCTATTACCAGAACATAGAAAATAAAAAGCCTCCAGGTAAACCAATTTCACGTGGGGAATTTATGTTGCGTACCTTGCAAATAATGGCCAAGCGTTTGGTCTCTTCCTTGATCCGACCCAGGTGGGAGAGGATGCAGTCGCAGACCTCCATCTTCTCCCTCTCGATCTCCTCCTCCTTGGCCTTGAAACTGGACAGAGCAGCCCTCAACATCCCCTCGTCCTCCCTCGACAGTGACATGTAAAAGGACCGTCTTCTTCTTCGCTATGATATTCTTCTTCTTCGCTCTGATATCCGTCTTCTTCGCTCTGATATTCTTCTTCTTCTTCAAGATCTTCAAGCGATGGAAACCTGGGGAACCTCTGAAAAACCAAGTGTATAAACTTCAGTACAGTCCCCACTGATAAACCAAGTACATTCCACCATCTTCACCATCAGGAGGAATACTAATAAACCGAGTATTTAAACTTCAGTACAGTCCGCCCCGAATGCGACCAAACCAAGTGTTCAAACTTCAGGCATATGGCTAGTCTACCGATGGGAATTTGGTGCTGTACCAGTAAAAGCTTCAGCACCTCAGACCAGATTGTCCTTGAAAATCGGCACTCCAAAAATAGATAACACTTTGGATCATCAAATTATGCAGGCCAGTTCAAGCTCTAAATTGAAAATATCCCAAATACATTATTAAAGAAACCTTATATTCATCGGATATTCTGGAGATTCTAGGTGAATAAATAGCACTTTAAGTAACGATGACACCTTTATTTTGACACCCCCATCCAAAAGATGGATTCATAACAATTTGAAACTGACTTTTCAGAAAATTTTGGAGGGATGGAAAGCATGATAATCAAGCCAAATCCCCAATTCTTTTAAGCATGTTTCCAAAGCAGAGAACCACAAAATTGAGCATTAAATATAGTTGCTATCGACTTAATTAACCCAAACAAAATCACGCAAAGAATCTGTGTCCTTTTCTATTTTGTTTTGGATGATCCTATCTCTTCTTTTGCTGAGACTAGTAAGATCCCAAGAACTTCCCGTGTTTGTGCATATACTCATTGACATCACTCCCAAACTTCCGACCTATTCATTCCACAAGAGAAAATACCTCATATGAGTTCACGTACCTCCATCGGATGAAAGCAAAATACAAGAAAAGGGGATTAAGCCTGATATAGTGGCTTTTAAAACCTTTGTTCAAGCTGTCGGGCTAGGACGAAGAGGACTGGACGTCGCCGTCAGCCTCATAGAGCTCTTGCGCGAGGACTCGACGTCATCGTGCTCGAACAAAGAGGAAATTTGGGGACTCGACGAAGAAGAAGGACACTCAGACGAAGAATAGGAGGATCGATGAACAAGAAGCAGACTCCACAAACAAGAAGTACACCATGGAGGCATGGACAAGAAAGACCGATGAAGAGGTGAGGAGAACTTGAGAAGAAAACTCCACCAATTAGGAGAAGTGAAGAAAACTGGAGAAGAAAACTCAGTTAGGGCTTGGAAATTTGGAGCAAACCTTAAACGGAGACATTTTTGCACGCAAACCTTTTCTTTTAAGCTCTACACCGAGTACGAGAGTGAAATGAAAAAAAAAAATGCACCGAATGCAATAAATCAAGTATTTAAACTTCAGTACAGTCCCCACCAAATGCAACCAAACCAACTGTTCAAACTTCAGGCATATGGCTAATCTACCAATGGGAATTTATCTCATATAAAGCCAGGCGTTCCTCCCTCTTTCCCCATACACTCTCTTCCTCCTGCAAAAATGGGAGACATTAACAAACCCTGGGCATCGAATATCACCATTTTTGTGGCCTCACCAGAGGAATGACACCTAATTACCACATGTTGGCCCTACTCAAATTTGATTTGACAAAGAACTGACCAGACCAATTTTAAGACTCAAAAACAAACACATTTTATCCAGGTTCTTGTTTCATTGCCTAAAGGGCTCCAAGCAACAAATTTGGCAACATGAAAGTAGAAAAATGAATACCATCTTCCCTAAGTCACCATCTAATGCTGATGATTGTAATGCTGAAAACATGCTTTTTCTACCTATACCACGTATGGTGTTGTACCCGCAACAGCTTCAGCACCTCAGACCAGATTGTCCTTGAAAATCGGCACTCCAAAAATAGATAGCACTTTGGATTGTCAAATTATGTAGGCCAGTTCAAGCTCTAAATTGAAAATATCCCAAATACAACATTAAAGAAATTGTACATTCATTGGATATTCTGGAGATTCTAACTGAACAAATAGCACTTTAAGTAAAGATGACACCTTTATTTTGACTCCCCATCCAAAAGATGGATTCATAATAATTTGAAATTGACTATTCAGAAAATTTCGTAGGGACGGCATGCATGATAATCAAGCCAAATCCCCAATTTTTTAGCATGTTTCCAAAGCAGAGAACAGCAAAATTGAGCATTAAGTATAGTTGCTCCCACCTTCATTAACCCAAACAAAATCATGCGACCAATCTGTGTCCTTTTTTTTGTTTTTTTCAGACGATCCTATCTCTTATTTTGCTAAGACTAGTAAGATCGCAAGAACTTCCTGTGTTTGTGCATATACTCATTGACATCACTCCCAAACTTCAGACCTATTCAATCCACACGAGAAAACACCTCAAATGAGTTCCTATACCTCCATCGGAATGAAAGCGAAGTACAAGAAAGGACATGAAGCTCGATGTAGTGGCTTCTAACACCTTCGTTCATGCCGTCCGGCTCAAACGAAGAGGACCCAATGTCACCGTCGGCCTCATCGAGCTCTTGCACGAGGACTCGACGTCGTTGCGCTCGAACGAAGAGGAAATATGGGGATTCGACGAAGAAGAAAAAGGACACTTAGACGAAGAACAAGAGGATCGACAAATAAGAAGCCGACTCTGTGAACAAGAAGTACACTATGGATGAGAAAGACAGATGAAGAAGTGAGGAGAACTTGGGAAGAAAACTCAATCAGGGCTTGGAAATTTGGGGCAAACCTTCATAGGACAGACGTTTTTGCACACAAACCTTTGCTTTTAAGCTTTATTTCACAGAGAAATGAATAAAAAATTGTATAGATAGCATTTTCTATTCTTCAAATTGGATGGAATTAATAGAGGGACTCGATCGTACTAAATTAACAAGTTTTATGACTCGATTGTAGTTTTTATAAGTTTCAAGACTATTGCATTTATCCCTTTAATGTTTTATCTTCACCATAAATATCACAAATCATGAAAGTCATTCTCATAATGATTGGTATTAAGCAAGAAATGGAAAAATAAAATAAAAAGTGCAGTATATTACATAGAAAAAAATGCTAAGTAAAACCATTTGTTTCTTATAAAATGAGAAAACATTTTAAATAATAGGCTCTAAGCTATTCTATATATATATATGCCCTACAATACGAAGTTTTTCCCAATATTTGTGATAAAAACTGAACTTCTCTTACTGCAACTATGTAACTTTCTCGTATACGGAAAAAGGGGGGGAAAACAGAGAGAAAACATCACATGCGTCTACTGGTGCTTAAAGTAAGCGAGACCGAGTTTAATTCATGTTTGTATGATTATTTTTTGATTTTCCACAATTATTATAAATCTGCCTATAGTTGAATTCGTGTTTGTGGATGGTTGTTCTTACTGACCTTATGACGCTTGAAACCCTGGACAGTGCCTTCGTAATGTCCTCTAACCCCAACTAATTTCTCGCACCAGTTGATGTATAAGCGGCAATCATTTGGCAATTCAGTGGTCCATACATCAATCCGTAGCTCAGGGCAAGAATGTATTCTCAAGGACTTGAGGTTCTTTAAGTTTGACAAACCACCAAGACTTTGCAAATGATCACCAGAGAGCACCAACTCTTCCAACGATTCCGATGTACCAACAACTTGAATTCCGAGTATCTTCTGGTTATTCTGTAGGTTGAGATCCTGCAACTTATTGAAGACTCTTGATTCAAGGATCAGTGAAGATTCATGAGAAGATTTCCCATGTATCTCAACGTACATGAACCTTCTGAAGGACTTGCACTCATTGATACGCAAAACCTCCAACGATTCCAACACCCCAGCGATGTGGATCTCATCTAGTTTTGGGCACTCCCATATGGCGACCTTTTTCAGCATCTTCATGCCAGATAGAATGAATCTCTGGAGGGGTCCACCATCATCATAAACCCAAAGTTCCCTTAAATTTGGAAGCTGAAGCCCATCGAGTATAATCTCTTCCACTTGAGGGTGCCATAGCTCTAAATCTGACAAATTCTTTACGTTGGAGGAGAGTAACGCGATTGAATTGAATTTCTTAAGGTTTAGCTTTAATAAAGAAGAGGGAACTTGTGTGAAGGGTTGCAAGTTCACTCCACACAAATGGAGTTGGCTAAGTCGACGAAGGGAAGCCAACTCTATGGGAGCAGGGACATGGAGGTGACACAATCTCAACTGTTCCAGTTTGGATAACTTCCCGATCCACCTAGAATCACCGGTATGAATTATATCTTGTTTGCCATATTCAAAGCCGCCATGCAAGTCCAACTCAACCAAATTAGTCAAGTTTGAGAGGTCTGGGACAACTTGCAATGACATACAGAACACTTCCAGATGCGTTAAACTTATTGGGAGTGCTGGCAACTCTCTAATTCCATATAAACCTCTTAACACCAGTCTTTGCAGCGGCGGAAGTAAGCCAATTTCAAAAGTAAGTTGACCTTTCAAATTGGTATTAGGCCGACGTACTAAATCTTCCAAAATCGATTCTAGACTTAACCCCGGTAATGATTTACACTTAAAATTTTCACAACACCCCTTTAAAATGACGCGCTCTAGATTCTGTAGTTCCCCGATTTCTATAAGCAAATCAATCAGATTGCACCCATCAACCGTTAACTCTATCAAATGCTTTAACTTCCCAATAGAGTTGTCAATCGTCCTTAAACCAACGCAATCCCTAAAAGTAAGCCGCTCTAAAGTTGAGCATCCCAATAAGTCTCCTGTTGTGGTTATGTTATGACACCACCTAAGTTCAAGAACTTTCAATTTTCTTGTCTCCTGTAAAAAAAGTGAATGCATTATCCAATGGAGGAACAGTTCAAATGTTGCTTTCAAGGACAAAATAGAAATAAGCATATGATGCACCTTTATTAGGCTCCATAATTCCGTATCGTCTAAACCAGCAATGCTTGAAAATTGAAGGACAACTACATTCTTTAAGCACATATTGGTCAGCTCACACTTTAAATCAAAAGCACTCCAGCCAAACCATGTTAATTTGGGAAAACAATCCATTAGATCGCCAACAAAGGTTCCTCTCTCAAGTTTAAGGAACCTTAGCTTTTCAAACCTTCCAATCTCTTCACTTTTGATATGTACTTTTGGAGGAAACGGTTCGAAAACCATTGCTTGAACGTTCTTCATCTGCAAATGAGAGCAAGAAACGAGTAGCATTCAACATTCTATTTTATCAAGGAAAAGTATAAAAACCAAGAAGAAAAAAGAGAATCCATCAGTTATCTCAATAAGTTTTCCACCTTCTTTGTCTTTATTGTATCGAGGACTTCATCCTTAATCCATAACCTACTACGTTCTTCAGGATTCATCGGATTTTCGTTATGAACAATTCCCCTTCCGAGATCTCTTAGCTGATCGTGCATCAAAAACTCATTGCCCTTTCCAATCTTTATCAAGGACATCCTTTTGAGGACCTCAATTCCTCTAATCGGGTAAAGTCCACAATCATCCCACATATAAATTGCGTTTGTCTTTTTCTCGCCAATGAAAAAGCATGCAATATCCAGAAAAATTTGCTGTTCCTGAAAAGTCAATGCATCATAGCTAATCTTCAACTTATTGTAAACATCCTCCAGAATTGTTTTGCTTAACTTGTCCAATGTTTCTTTCCATGCTTCTTTTTTTTCATTGCGCAACATTGAACCAATTACTTCGATAGTCAAAGGAAGTCTTCCGGTAGTAGATAAAATTTTCTTCGAAATACCAAAGTCATCATCTGGAGGAGAGTCGCTATTAAATGCATGCCTACTGAAGAGCTGAAAAGCATGATCACTACTCATCACCTTCATTTCATATTTTACAATTTTGTACTTTGGTCCAGTGATTTGCAAAACATTCTCATTTCTAGTAGTAATCAGTACTCTAGAACCTAAAAACAAAGCACCTTTTCCAACTAATTTCTCCACGTGTTCGCTTTTATCAACATCATCCAATACAATTAAGACCTTCTTACGGCGAAGTGTTTCTTCGATCCTCTTCATTCCATTGTCAGTTGCATCAATGCTTCCTGTTCCTGCGGCATTTCCTATTTCAGATAGTAACTTCTTTTGCAATCCAACCAAGCCATCCGTTCTTGACGACTTTTCTCGAACATCTTCAAGAAAGCAGCAACACTTTCCAAACTGGGTAGAAAGTTCATTGAACACGACCTTGGCAAGAGTTGTTTTACCGATACCCCCCATGCCATGAATTTGAATGAGCCGTTTACCTCCAGAGCCTACATCTAACAAATTTTTAACTGCTACCACTTGATCATCGATTCCAATTAAATGTTCAGTCACAGACTTTTGCTTTGTCTTCAACTTCTTCACAACCTCTTCAACAACCAACTTAATGAGTTCCCCTTGGCTGTCTGAAGGAAAACCATTTCAATAGGGGAAAATTGTAGGGAATAAATAAAAAAAAATCTAAATTTCATTCGTGATACAATTCCATCATACTTCAACGAAATCTCCTTTTTATTTTGTTCATTTCCTAGCAGTTGATGTTATTCAATTGCATCTGCTTAACTGCGCAATAATTCGATAACTAATGGGACATCAACAATCAAAACGTTTCTTCTCAAATTTTATACTGAACGTAAGGTTTTCTTAGTTATCGCTTTTGATAACTTAACATTTGTAATTTGATGTGTTGTGCAAACCTTATGTGTACTTGATCTTGTGAAATTCCAAAATAACACCAAGCATGCATAAAACAAACATTTTGATGAGAATGATGGAATTGACCCTGAAGGATTTCAAATTTGATTTTTCTAGCTAATTCTATGTAACCATAAAAAATATGAATCTACATCACTTTCAAAGGCACTTTTCATTCACATTGCTAGGTGCCACAAGTTGCATTGTGTCATGACAAAAATTGATGATCCTAACATGTGATTAGCAATCCTCAAATTATGTTAATCTTCTTTGTGCAAGATGAATGTACAACTATTTATGCATCGCAATTAGCATTTTATCAGTTATATTCATGTGACAACCTTAGAAGTGGGACATTATATGTTCAAGAGGAGAAATGTCTGATGTATTAATTGAAAGATCAAATTATTAGACAGGAACGTGCATGGTATTCATTTATTCCACTTTGTCACCCATAGTTTCACATTTTATTTTACACGCATACTATTTAGTATTACTAGTGGAAGTCCCATCTCAAATGTTGTGATATATCTATATTACTAAGTTTTGAGTAGTAGTTCTAGAAGCATTAGAATTTTACTAAGAGTTGCTTACTAAATGACAGAGGTGAAAAAGGAAACAAAATTCATATAGACCATCAAAGAAATGAAAAAATGAGTGTTCGTTTCTATTTTTATTTCTTCATTAAAAATAGACATATGATAGCGCTTCTAGTGAAATCAAGAACACTAACAATAGTAGCTCTGGCATGATTCTTATGTTTTTGGATTCTCTCCTCCTACATTTTAGTATGTTCCTTCTTTCTATGAATTATTTACTTAGTTTTTGCAACCAGGAAAAAGAAATTAGGGAAAATAAGGATCTTAGAATGCAGCAAGCTCACCCTTTGTATTTCTTGACTTCCCAACCCTTTATTGCATCAACCTCCTTCAAAGCCTCTCTCCAGGAATCTACTTGTTCAGTGCTCAACTTCTTCTCACGCTCCAAGTTGAGTATGGCATCGCGATACAATGGAGTTTTCAGCTTAACATCGTCGGGTTCCACGTCAAAGAAAATAGGCAGGATCTCTTTATGCCCGCTGGACTTGGAAGCGTTCTCCACAATCTGCGCGAGCTCGCGCAGACACCATTGGCTCGAAGTGTAAGTTCGAGAGAAGATGGGGATGTAGATCCCAGAGTTGTCGATTGCTCTCGGGAGCGCTCCATCAATTCTTTCACCAATAGGGAGCTCTTCATCGTCTCGAAAGACACAGATGCTGGCATCGGTCAAACTATGGTAGAGGAAATCGGTAAATCCATCACGAGTGTCGGGTCCTCTGAAGCTCAGGAACACTTGATACTCGCTTCCTGACGATGTTCCTGCCTCTGAGCTCCCCATTTTAAACTTTAGCTTTAGCAGCTCTCTCCCTCCCTCCCTCGTGGGTGAACAAGATAGGCGTTCGCCCTTGGCTGATTGAAGCTCTCAACCACAAACATGTCACGTAAATATAACATGAGTGAGATTACCAATGATTAGAGAAAAGCATCAAATCGCAGACTATAATACAAATTCAGTCACAGAATAACAAAAAAGAAGCAAGTATGTAAATGACCGCATTATATTCAAACTCCCAATGATCCATATCATTCGTAAGTCAAATTTTTGGAAAGGTCGAGATTAGCCTGCAATCTTCTCATAAATCCACTCGTCTATTCTTGTTAAGAAGCTGATCGGGGAGACTTTGGTCCAATCACACGGGAAGGAACGCCAAAAAATACAAATGGGTATTTCAGTCATTCTGAGCAAAGGATTTCATCAAACCGAACACTTCAGGGAAAATCCAGAATAAGTCAGAAGAGAATCGAACCGTGTTTGTGGTCACTGCTGCCGGGAAAGGGCTTCGTGAAGATGAATATCGATGGCTCCTGGTACTGGCTAGTCGACTCGCTGGAGGGGCTCGTTGCCGGAGTCACTCGGGACGACCGGGGTACGTTGATCGCTGGGTTTGCGAAGAAAGTCGTGGCCTCCTCTGCTCTGCACACGGAAAAACTAGCCCCCAAAGAAGCGTCTGTCGCTGGTTGGGCGAGGAAAGGGAGCTCGAAGATTTTTAAGTCTTCCTGGTGATCTGGGCGTGACTTCAAGCTGATATATACGGTGAAGATCAGATTCGTCTCTAAGCCCATGGGCCCTCCGGTGTTTATTTTAGGGATTAAAAGGATTTTCAATTTGGAGTGATTATATTTTAGGGTAAAAGCCTAAAAAAATCCTAAATTATACTCACTGTCGTACGTTTACTCTAATTTTTGTTGTGATAGATTTATCGCAAACTTGTACAATGTGATATATTTACCCAAAATGCCAAACAACCTCGCATGTACATTTTTTATGGAAGCGAAGCAATAGTCAAAAAAAAAAGAAGTCGAAGGGAGGCATAAAGTTTCTAAAAAAATGCCAAACAACTTCATAGAAATTGGGTCGGAAGGTGCCTTTGCTTTTCCTAAAATAAATAAATAAAATTAAAAACCAACCTGCCTTCTGGGTCAAGCACATAAAATTCTCTGTGGAGGCTTGTCCCATTATTATATGTTACTTTAGTTTAATGGGAAATTATCGTATAGGTGATGGATGTTTAATTGAGGAACGTTTATTTAAGGCGGTGTTGTTTTGGACCGTCATGAATGTCCTCTATCTTCTCTAGAATCTTTATTAATTGTAATGGTCCGACATGCCGACTTTTTTTTTTGGTCAACAACATGACGACTCATTTAGCAATAACTTTTCTTTTATTTTAAGTTCACGCGTAGCATGACAAAGTGGACTATACATGTATGATTATATATATTACTATTTTTTCTTCCTGTGTTTCGATGTTAACTACTTAACGAAGACCAAAGATTATTTTTAAATGAAGTGCCCCGAACTTTTCAACAAATTCAATTTTTTAGGCTCCTTGGAAGAACATAAAGGCAAAAATGCTGCCATTAAGATAAATTTTTAATTTTTTTCTTTTTCGGCTTGATTAGATATCTGCAGACCCACACGTCCAAGGTTGCATTTTCTAGAAATGAATCAAGGTCCCACCTTCTTAGAATCATATATAACGTTCTATAGACGACTCTATAGTTAAATAACCTCATAAGCAGCAATTGTTGACCTTATATTTGGCAAATGTTCGCAGAGAACGTCATGGTGATAGAGGGAAGTAAAATAAGAAATTAGACATATATTATATATATTACCCTACTTGACAAGAGCACATGAAGTCACACAAACTCTGCATTTTTTTTTTTGTGGTAGATTTAATTTGTAAGATAGTTTGATATAAGTTGAAGATATTGTTTTACAATAATAAATTATTTATACACATGATTAGTTGAGCCAGATAGACCACGAGTTGCAATCTAGTTCACACCCAATAATAAGCTGAAAATCCTCTCAATATTGATGGGCACACTATAATGGTCATGTTAGTGCAAGAATCTTTCTGAGAAAAATAAGAGAAATTTTGTTCTGGTCCAAGCTAGGGAAGAAACAAAGTTTGAATGCCTCATTGAACTTTGATTATATATTGTGGAGTTTATCTCTATACGTGCTTCAAGCATGCTCTGCCTTTGCACGTGTTGTGGATTGCTATTCGCGTGTTGTGGTTTTAAAGGGAATATTGGGGATAGACTTGTAACATGAGTTTGGTCTCGAGATCAGTTCGATGGAGCTTGAAAGTGGAATGCAAATGTAGCATGGTTGCTGTGACTAAATCATGTTTTGGGTTTACTTTTCTTGCATTACGCCTTGTCCTCTTTGTTCACTTTGAAGTATACCGTGATTGCTCTTATCAGTCATTGCTGGGCGTTGCTCTTTCTTTCCATGTGTCCTGATAGTCACCGTTGAGCTCTGTTTTCCTTGTCTGATTTACAGTATCTTTTATATTAATGATAAATTGAAATGTTGCCCGTACTGGCACTTGAGAGTAGTTAAGGGACGGTGGAATGCTTGGAAATGGTCTCTGTAGATGTATGGGTTTTTTAGATTACCTAATAACATTTGCTGATTACCTTACACTATAATTTTGGCCCTCGATGCACTTCTATTTTCATAATCAAACTTCTCAAGTTTTACTGGGCTGTTGCAACGATGGTGACTCGTGAACTCTGCCTTTGGGTTTACAGCCATTCATTATTTGTTCTATTGTTCATTAGATGCTTTGGCCACACAGCACTATGTTTGTGTCAATGAATTTCACAACTAATGTGTTTTGCAATGAAGTGAATGGAGCTCCTCTATTCACGTCTCTGCATTTTTTTTCGAGTGATGGAAGATGTGGCTAATCGCGTCTTGCTCATTCTGTTTTATGATATAAGCTTTTAGTGCGATCATGTAACATCTTCTCTATGTTTTGCTATGCTTTACAGATTAATTATGAGCCCTCTATTCATTAATTTTCTCACTTTTTGTGATCTAAGCTTCCTCTAAATCCTTCTCCAGTCCAAATTATTGAACATTTAATTGGGCAATGTTCAAGTCATCACTAATATGAAGTCTTGTGCTGGTTTCCGCCCATTATGCTTAGTCCTCTTTGCTGCACTCATTATATTTTTAGGAGGATGGCCATCATAACACACAATTGAGATCTCCAAACATCATTTTGCGCTCTTCATCATCAAGTGTTATCTCCAGAGGTATAGTGATCATTGTCGAGCCCATATTCTAACTATTTGTTTTTTTTCACAAATGTCTTAGGTCCAGCAAAAAAAGAACAAAACAACTACTTGTGCGCATTGTTGAAGAAAGCTTATTAAAGAATTACTATAATTCCAGCATCTGCAAGATACGAGGCTAGAAAAGATTTTATGGCGATGACAGGACCTCTTTCATGTGCAGTGGAACCTTCTTATGGTAGCGATTTGTAGCTGTATGTCCGAGCCGCAGCTAAAATTGCTTCAAAATGCGATAAAAGAAAACACAGCGACATAGTGCTTTTGTTGCAGTGGTTCTCTCTCGGACATAGGGCATCTCTCTCTCTCTCTCCCTCTCTGAACCGACCTAGTTCAATTATCCCTTTTTTGCATTGGTACTATATATACAGCAATCTAGAGTGTCTAATAAATTAAGGACCCCGGTGAAAAATTGACCATCGTCCTTCAGTACATCTAAACAATTTCTTCGGATTGAGGAAAAAAGGTGAAAGTCCATCCGTGAGAAGTATTTGCCATTTTGTTGTGATTTGTGCTACGTGATCAAATGGATGGTTCGGGGCTTTTATAATCTTTATAAGATTATGAATCAATTTGATTCATTTAAGTTTTCTTTGCAGCCTTTGCCATCACTATATGGTAAAAGAAAACTTTTCAAAAGGCGTGGCTGTCGTGTGAGGGCTTAATTTCTCGGAGTCATGAAAAGTTGAGCTTCATAACTTCTGAGCACGTCGACTTCTTCTTTTGATTTCGAATTTGTTGGTTTTCCAAATCTTGCTACTCTGTTGACTTAATCTCTAGTGAAGGCGAAGGACTATACAACCAATCATATGTGATGTTCTCACGAAATCTGAGAAACTTTTCTTTTTGATTTATAAAATATTAAAGGGGAAACAATGAGTGAAACAAAAGTTGAAACAAGGGTCCGAAAAGCCAGATGAAACAACACCCTAAATGTTGTGAGATTTTTGTCAAATTCCTTTGAAAATTCACAATACGCATTTTCATATGAAATCACTAAACGTAAATAACTGAAATTTCTTAATTTCTATGAAGTTGAATTTTACATGTCTAAATTGAAGGGCATACTTCCATTTTGAAGGGCGTGAGAGAGAGAGAAAATACATCCATTCTGAAGGGCGTTAGCTATTATCTTGAAGATATATGATGTGTCCACCATGGTATATCAATAGAGTTCCGCCATCAAAAATTGGTTGGGTACCAAGGAAGAAGAAGTTATACCATAACCTCCTTCAACTTCTTCGATATGAACTTCTTGGGAATCCTCCGTAAGCATGCAAAATCAAGATAGAGAAAGAAGCTTACGATCTTTCCACTTCAAATGTTATCAACCCAGAGTATTTAAAAGAATAGGACATTGGATCAGAGAAAACCGCTCTCTCATCTTTTATTTAAGGAAACTGTCGAGCAAGAGCATCTCTTCGCCTGTCACGTCCAAGCTTTCCTAAACATCGGAAAAGCAATTCATGGACACGGCCAGCTTTTAGTGCATTCACATACGGATGTACTCAGTTTATTGACCTTTATACACTTCATTTTTTTTTAAAAACTTTTTTGCTAGTTGCAACGTGTTATAGAGCGCTTGTTAAGTAACTAAGAGCGTGTTTGGTAACGCTTTTTATTCCGGGGAATAATTTTTTATGAGAAATGGTTTTTTTCTAATTCTGTTCTCAAGAACAATTTCTGAGCAAAAGAACGCGTTTAGTAACTTCTCAAAATTTCTATTTTCAGGATAGAAATACGTTGGGTAGGATTCTTAGATTTTTTTATTTTTAATATTTTAATTCTTTTATTATATTTTTTTTCCTTTTTTTCTTTTTCCTTTTCCTTTTTCTTTTTGGCCTCGCCTTGGCCACGGTGAGGCTTAGCCTCGTGCCGGTTGGGAGGCTAAGCCTCGCCAAGGCTCGGCGTCTCCGGGCCGGCGAGGCTCGGCGAGGTCGTCAGCCCTTGTTTGGCCGGTCGCTGGCACTGACCATGGCCAAGGCCGACAACTGGCTAAAAGGAAGAAGAAGAAGAAGAAAAGAAAGAGAAAAAGAAAAGAGAAGAAGAGAAGAGAGGAAAAAAAAATAGATTCTAGAAATTGTTCCCGGGAACAAGAAGCTACTTTTTTCTACTTCTTGTTTCTGTTCCAAATCCTTTCACAGGAACAAAGATTTTTTGTTCCCAGGAATAAAAATTTTACCAAACAGGTTTCTATTCTTTTTTTATTCCCCAAATCAAAAGAACAAAATAGTTGTTCCAAGGAACAGAAACAAAATTTACCAAACAAGCCTTAATAGACCATGATCATGGGCAAAAAATTGGCTTTGCATCGGCAAGCCTCGCTATTTGTTTGAGCCCAATGGAGTTTTGGGCTGAGGATGGGCAAGAGTGCTTAGGCCCGGGCCCAGCGCAACGGGTCCATTTACTTGTTTGAAAATACTGCACCACTTGGAACCTTGGTACAGATTTAGTTGGTCCGACTAGTCCCCTACCTTCCCCCAAGAATTTCTTCGAAATCATTTATAGCAGAAAACCCAAAAAAAAAAAAAAAACAAGACAAAAGTATCTAGATATATATAATGTAATATTTACTTGTGGTTATCTCACTAATTTTGATACCATGTTGTAGGTGTCAAATTTTGTAATTTAAAGGATGTTAGGAATATGAAAGTATGATATTAATTTTATTTTATTTTTAGAACTAGAGATAGAGTTCAAGGTTCACATTGTGATTTAGTTTATAAGTTGTTCATAATCAAGTTGGAATCGAGTTTAAACTCAAACATATATGGTATATCAAACATGGGATTGAGAAACCGAGTTTTGTCATACTTGCAGTTCAATATCAAACCATCAAAATCAAGTTAAACTTTGCACCAACAAACTACTTCAAATGAATTTCTCGATTGCGCCTTAATAGCATTTTTTTATATAATGAAATACCTAATTTTAGACACTTTTATTGCATTGATCCACTATACACAAGAAATTAGATAGAAGATGTTTTAAATTCCTCAAACAGACGAAAGTAAAATATTTAGGTTAACTACATTCATTGATATTAAAATATGAGAAAAGATCTATATATAATAGGAAACAATATCATGTGAAAAAATATAGTAAATCCACCAAATGGAAAAAATTTTATACCAAAGCTATTAACTTAATCTTTGACTCATACCCTACGTGGTCGATGAGAATAGTAACATATGTCAATGCGCTTGACGTGTTAGCTGCCTAAGATATCTAGGAGAAAGCAATATCTTATTACCAGAAAATGAAAAAAATTTAGTTACAAATCAAGTAGATAAAGTCTTTCGACCAAAGAAAAAAAAGTAGATAAAGCCTTCCCTCCTCCTTTTCCGCCCTTTCTATCTCGCATAGTTATGAAAGCTAATTAAATTTCATCTATGCGCACGAATAAATACATTTTTTTGTTTTTAGATATATCACAACTTTGATGAAAACTGGTTTCGTTCCCAACCTAGATAAATGAATAAGTTTTCATGTACACTATCGACTAAACTATAGAAGAAATTAAAATCAAGACTCAAAGTAAGTATCAACAATTAAATGAGCAGCAGAAATAGACTCGACACTGTACCCCAAATAAAACCTTCATGACTAAAAGAATGAATGCCTGGAAGATTGATTGCTTTAATTCCTATGTGAAGTGGCTTTCAATCGAACAATAAAAAGTAGGGGAGGATGCGGAAATACATCATCCACCAATTAAACGATTATTTTAGGTGATTTTGTTGCGCAGATCCCGCTCAGCCAACCCCTACCACGGGCAAATTCAAGTAACAATCAATTTCATCACGTAAGTGACTTGATTAGTGGATATGTGGGCCATGTAAGTAGTGTCCTTGAAACACCTTCCTCAGCAATATTTTTTTGAGCTGTGTAATGAGTATTTGAATCTTTTAATGTTGCGAAAAGTGCACTGAAAGTCCCAAAATTTGTTATAAAAGTGCAATCGAATCCTAAAATTTACAAAAAATGTAATTGAGTCATAAAATGTATCAACTTGATGCAATCAAATCTCTCCATTAACTCTGTCTAATTTGATTATTAGAAAATGCTGATGTGGCATTTTTGTATTCATTTCTCTCTCTTAATGGCATAGAGCTTGAAAGAAAAAGCCTCTGCGCAAAAACGGTTTTCAAGATTTGCCCCAAGTTTCCGAGTCATAATTGAGTTTTCTTCACTTCTTCATCCTGTCTTTTGTCCAGAGTGTCCTTCTTATTAGTGGAGTCCGCTTCTTATTCGTCGATCCTCCTGTTGTCCGAGTGTCCTTGTTCTTCTTCGTCGAGTCCCCAAATTTCCTCTTTGTTCAACGTGACCACGGTGAGTCCTCGCGCAAGAGCTTGAGGAGGCCGACAACGACTTTGAGTCCTCTTCGTCCGAGCCCGACGGCATGAACGACAGTGTTATAAGCCACTACATCGAGCTTAATCCGGTTTCTTTTATTTTGCTTTAGTTCTGGTGCATGTATGTGAACTCATCAGAGGTGTTTTCACTTGTGGATTGAATATGTCTGAAGTTGGGAGTGAAGTCAATTTTTTAGACTTGGTGTAAAGAGATGTGACAAGTTTTTCCGACCTGCCCATATCTCCTTTCCTTCTTCCTTCATTCTACTGGTAAGCGGCTGCTGTTGCTTAGTCATTCCTGTCAACGAATAACGAACTTGTTGAAGATATGGTTGCCAGCTAATTGATCTTGCTGCATAAATTTGATCTTTATGTTGATCTTAATTGATGCTGATCAGTCCATTGTTAGAAAATTAGAATATTGTGTATTAGGAAATCATTATCTTCCTTAGATAGTTTTGATCCTATGTATTATAAATAGGACTCATATTGTATATTATTGATCAGTGAAAGAGAAATACACAATACACTTATCTCCCAACACTTTTTCACTCAAAATTCTGACATGGTATCAGAGCGGTTCTCTTAGACCTAGCTTCCGCATATTGATTCTGTGTAGCCGCTTATGCATGGCTTCTTTCTTCTCCTTTCTTCAGCATCCTTCATACGCAACCTCTGAATTTTTTTTATCATTTTTCCACCCGAGGAAAAATCATGACCAAGAATCAAGCTTCAAAATCCAGATCATCCGAGGAAAATTTTCCCTCAGATTCGTCTTCATATCAGCAATCAGCTCAAGAAGATGAAAACCAGAATGAAGATGAAAACCAACTACCACCCACTGAAGGACTTCAGGGCCCGATTCAGCCCAACTCCGGACAACTTTTTCAGGGTCCATATGTACAATGGACTCCTATTCAAGTTCAACCAGCCCAGAACACTTCGGGTTCTAGAGAGAGGACCCACGCAGAGAGCATCGGGCCAGGAAGAGGCCCAACAATAGGATCCGGACCCAACCCAGGATCAGGATCCAGTTGGTCCTACCCGAACCAGAACCTTTCGGGTCCGGCGAGTCTTCCTTACCCAGAATTCGGACCTGGTTTTTTTTTCCTTTTGCAGGCATCTCCGGCGGACGGCCAGAACCAGGGGATACCCTGTACATAGCCACCGCCGATGGCCTTGAGCTCCGCTTGATTTCGCAACAACTCTCGAGACTGGAAAACTACTCCGTTTGGTCCCGAGAACTTCGGCGAGCGCTTATAACGAAGGACAAAGATGGCTTTATAGATGGATCCGTACATGTTCTGACCAACGAATGGCTGGCCCGACACTGGAGGAAATGCAACCAGTTAGTCCGAACTTGGATCGGTAACTGCCTCACGCCGGAGGTTGCCGCCGAACTCCCTCCAACCGAGGATGCTCACCTTTTTTGGGAAAACATACGGGAGATGTATGGCAAGCTCAATAGAGCCAGGATTTTCTCAATAACCCAAGCTCTATCAGAGCTAAAGCAGAGAAATTTATCCATTTCAGCCATCTTTAACAAACTCTCAGCCCTTTGGAACGAATTGGAGGAAGTTGAAGAAAAACTTCAAGGACCAGAAAAAACCCTAGCTCAATATCGAGCAATTAGGGAAAGGGAGAAGGTAACGCGCTTTCTTTTGATCCTAAATGAGAGCTACTTACCCTTTCGTAGTCAGATCCTCGCGATGGAGCCGGTCCCTTCCCTTCGCCGAATATATCAGCTCGCGGTACAGGAGGAATCATAGCGATTCACCTCAACGGAATACCTCAAAGTAGGGGATCGGGTCGTCCTCGCGACCAAGGTGACGCCGGACTAGCGTATGCTCGCGGTGAGGTCCGGGCATGGTGGCTTCGGACGATCGGGAAAAACAGGGGTGGATCTAGGGTTGCCGGAGGAAGAAGATGGGTCTTTTTACCCTTTTTCAATGGACGGCCGAGATGCAGCTCGCCCATCCAACGGCCCAAGACGCACGCGGGTCTCATTAAGTGCGGACGGTCCAGATCAGATCGTGCAGATGGACAGCTCAAATTGCTCCGCGAGATCAGACGGTGGCTTGCTCTATTCCACACGATCAGACGGCTCTAGCTTCATCCTAGCGGCTCCAAAATCGGATGGCTCAGATCGAGCCACGTCAGCCCCAACATGGAGAGGATCAAATGGACAAATTTTTTCCTCAGCTTCCAATAAATCTCATGCCCAAAATTCTAAAAGGAAAGGTAAATTTTGTGATTATTGCAAACGCCCTTATCATACTCGAGAAAATTGTTGGAAGTTGCATGGAAAACTAGGAGAAAAGGAGAAGAAAGCGTGAGATATTTCTATTGCAGCACATGCAAAGGCTCATCAGCCCATTAATAAAGATCAATTGCAGTAGATTATGAGCACTTTAAACCAACTGGGAACATCAGAAAAAACAAGTAGCTATGCAGGTACTTCTCATTGTTTGAGCTCTATTTCCAATAAAGCATGGATTATTGATTCAGGTGCTAGTGACCACATAGTCTGTGATGAACATTTCTTTTCTAAAATCTATAAAGCACATTCTCATACATCCGTCCGACTTCCAAATGCAGAAGACACCTCTATCACTAAGATTAGGGACGTTCAACTTAGTCCTCTCATTACTCTCAAAAATGTCTTACTCATTCCCAAATTCCAGTTTAACCTAATCTCCATGTCAAAACTTTGTGAAGACAATTCCTGTCGGGTCCTTTTCAATTCTGACATATGTCTCTTTCAGGACCCTTCGACTGGGGAACTGATGGGCTTAGGTAGCAATCATGAGGGACTTTATTTCTGGGCCACTCTTCCAAAAAATTTTGATGTTCCACTTTTTCCTTTGAATAAGGGCAATTTATGTAATGCCAGCATCAATAAAAATATTTTATCTCATCAGTGATTAGGCCATAGCGCCTCTTTTCCTCATCCAAAGTGCTCTGTCTGTCCTTTAGCTAAATAATCGCGATTACCTTTTCCACAAAGCACATCCCGTAGTAAGACGGCTTTCACCCTTTTGCATATGGATATCTGGGGACCATATCACACCGCACATCGTGATGGATCTCATTTCTTTCTCACAATTGTGGATGACCACACACGAGCAACTTGGGTTTTCTTATTGCAGTCTAAGGCCCAAGTCCCATCTTACTTAAGAGATTTTTTTACCCTCATCAAGAGTCAGTTTCATAAATCCGTATAGCGAATTCGCACTGATAATGCCCGGGAATTTTTTAGCCATGAATGTTCTACTTTGTTCACTGCAAATGGCATTCTTCATGAAAGTTCCTGCGTATATACCCCTAAACAAAACAGTGTTGTCGAAAGAAAACATCGTCATCTCCTAGAAGTTGCTTGTGCCCTCAAATATCAAGCATTTATTCCTGAAATGTTCTAAGGGGATTGTGTGGTCACAGCAGCATACTTGATCAATAGGATGCCATCCATGGTCCTTAATGGCAAAAGTCCATTTGAATTGCTTTTTGGGAAATGTCCAGATATTCGACATCTTCGTGTATTTGGTTGTTTATGTTATGTATCCACCGTGGACACTCGTGACAAATTGGGACCTCGTGCCTTCAAATGTGTTTTCATGGGATACCCTAATCTTCAAAAGGGTTATTTAGTATATGATCTCTACACCGAACATTTCTTCATTAGCAGAGATGTTATTTTGCATGAGGATGTTTTCCCTTTTCAGGAAGGATCATCTTCTCAACAGAATGATTCAACTACTGAGAATTGTCAATTTTTAGCTAACGACGATATCTCCACCCCTGCTCAAATGATGATTCCTCATATATCTCCCATGGCTTCTTCGACCCCTGGATATGATGGAGGCTCATCCTCAGATTCACATTATATAACTCCAGATATTTCACAAGAAGCGACATTGGCATCTCCAGTAGCTTCTTCGTCACCAACATCTCTGGATGATATCCCTGGATCACAAGAGACTATTCCATCTGTTACACCGGCTTCTCCTCAACGTTCAAAGCGTATTACCAGACCGCACACTTGGACATCAGACTACATTTGTCCTACAATGAAGTCATCTGGTACACAATATCCTATCTCATCATATGTTAGTTTTTCTAATCTTTCACCTGAGCACATGTGTTGCATTAGTCAAATATCTGAAGGACGGGAACCATCTTCATATGAAGAAGCTATTCAAGACCCTTGTTGGTAGAGACCAATGGCAGATGAATTGCAAGCTCTAACAGAGAATAAGACTTGGGAAATTGTTCCTATACCCACTCATCGGAAATCTATAGGGTGCAAGTGGGTATACAAGATCAAATACAAGGCGGATGGTTCAATCGAGCGCTATAAAGCCAGATTAGTAGTTAAGGGGTTTACTCAACGAGAAGGTTTTGATTACACTGAGATATTTTCTCCAGTAGCAAATGAATTCACGGTTCGTTCTTTTTTCTCTGTTGCTGCTATTCGTGATTGGCTTCTCCATCAAATGGATGTTCATAATGCATTTCTTCATGGTGATCTCGAAGAGGAGATTTACATGGATCTTCCGCCGGGTTTACGCAGACAGGGGGAGAACAAAGTATGTCGTCTCCGTAAATCCCTATACGGACTCAAACAGGCTTCTCGTCAGTGGTATGCCAAGTTTGCCAATGCACTTACAGCTGCAAAATTCCGGCAATCCAAACATGACTATGCCTTATTCACATGGAAGCAAGGTACGTCATCAATTTATTTACTTATACATGTTGATGACATACTTATTATGGGGAATGACGAAGATGCCATCAAGAAGTTTAAGCAATATTTGCATTCAAGCTTCCACATTAAGGATTTGGGACCTCCCAAATATTTCCTCGGAATAGAGATTGCACGGTTAGATAAGGGAATTTGTCTCAGCCAACGCAAGTTTGTCCTAGAGATTGTATCAGAAATAGGATTGTCAGGATCCAAACCAGTTGCTATCCCAATTGAACATAATGTCAAACTGACGACAGTAGAGTATGACAAGGGTTTATTGCCCTTGAATGAGGATCCTTTACTCGAAGATCCTTTTGTTTATCAGAGACTCGTAGGGAAGCTTATATATTTAACTATGACTAGACCTGACATATGCTATGCAATGCAGATTCTCAGTCAGTTTATGCATAGTCCGAAATAGTCACATATGAATGCCGCGATGAAAGTCGTGAAATACCTAAAAGGGTGTCCAGGCTTGGGAATATTACTATCTTGTGATAATAACATGAAGATGACAGCATACAGTGATACGGATTATGCTACTTGTCCTATGAGTAGAAAGTCAGTCACAGGATTCTGCATCAAATTGGGCAGCTCATTGCTTTCTTGGAAGACAAAGAAACAATTGACCATTTCGTTATCATCTGCTGAAGCGGAATATCGAGCAATGGCAAAGACCAGTTGTGAGATAGTCTGGATAAGAGGATTACTCGAAGATCTTGGTGTTTGGATTAAGGAACCAACTGTCCTATTTTGTGACAACGATGCTGCACTTAAACTTGCAGCGAATCCAGTTTTTCATGAAAGGACGAAGCATATAGAAGTCAATTGTCATTTTGTCAGAGATAAAAATTCAAGATGGATTGATCAAGACAAGAGGGATAAGAACTACAGAGCAACCCGCAGACATCTTCACTAAACCTTTATGTCAGAGGCAACATTCGTATCTATTAAGCAAGCTAGGCGTTCTAGATGTCTATAGACCACCAGCTTAAGGGGGAGTGTTGAAGATATGGTTGCCAGCTAATTGATCTTGCTGCATAGATTTGATCTTTATGTTGATCTTAATTGATGCTGATCAATCCATTGTTAGAAAATTAGAATGTTGTGTATTAGGAAATCATTATCTTCCTTACATAGTTTTGATCCTATGTATTATAAATAGGACTCATATTGTATATCATTGATTAGTGAAAGAGAAATACACAATACACTTATCTCCCAACACTTTTTCACTCAAAATTCTGACAGAACTCGGTCCACAGTGAGCACCCGGTGCTACGGGCACCCTTCTATTGGTGTCATGATCTCTAATTGCAACCATCATCATCGTGTTATATAGTAGCTCCAGTTCACATACATCATGAGACTACACTTAGGAAACAAAAAAGAAATCTTGTCTTTCATGGGCTATTATATATTGAGTGCCGGACACTTGAAGTGCTAAAACTTGGCACAGATAGACACTTAAGTGCCAAAAGTTAGGAAAGTGACACTTAAGTGCCAAAAGTTAGGAAAGTGACACTTAAGTGCCAAAATTGAAGCAAAATAGATCACTTAAGTGCTAACGGCGAGAAAATTCAACCAAAATGCTAATGTGATGATTTTCCGGCAAAGTAAGTGCAAAACAGCGTCGTTTTGCACGCTAACATGGCTAGACAATGCAAAAACGACGTCGTTTTGCTACTGACGTTGTAAAAAATTAATATAAAAATAATTAAATTAAATTTAAAACATTTAAAAATACAAATACAAATATTTAAAAGAGAGAGAGAGAGAGAGAGAGCAGCCAAGGGAGGAAGAAGGCGGCCGAGGGCTAAGCCCTCGCCGCCGCCGCTCCCTTTTGCCGCCAGGAAGGGCTGGCAACGGTGAGGGGAGGGTTGGCCAAGCCTTGGCCAAGGGCTGGCGACTTCGACCGATCGGCGTCAAGGGCCCGCGAGCCCTCGCCCAAATTTGGGGTGAGGGTCGTGACTCTCCCCAAAATATGGCGAGGGTCGATGGGCGAGCCAAAGGGCCGTTGCTCACTGAGGCGAGCCCCCAGCGGGCGGTGGCCCTTGGCCTAATCGGGTGAGGGCCGTTGACCCTCGCCCAGATCTGCAAAGTGAGAGCTCGCAGGCCCTCACTATCGATCGGCCGGGGTCACCGTCTCCCGGCCCCCTACTATCGCAAGCCCTTCCCAGCGATGATAGTGGCGGTGAGGGCTCAGCCCTTAGCCGTCTTCTTCCTCTCTTGGCTTTTTTTTTTAATATTTAATATTTAATTAATTTTTATATTAAAATTCAAATCCACACAAAAACGACATCATTTTTGCGGTTCTTTACTAAGCAACTCTCTAGCGAGCCACGTAAGCAAGAAAAAAAATTGACACGTAAGATTTTCGACGAGATTCGCCGGAAGTGACACCTAAGTGTCCCTTCGTGCCAAGTTTTAACGCTTGGGGTGTACTTCTTCCGTTATATATCTCACTTTGCAGCTCTTTGGTGAGGCTTGCATGTGTTCCTCTTATGTTCTTGTCTTTTGATAGTCACCTATGTAGAATTTGGCGAGCTCTTTTAATAGATTCTCTCTCTTTCACACATGCATAATGGCGGCCCACTAAGGAATAGAAGTCCAAGCATGTAAACAGAAAATGAGAGAGAATTCAAATTGCTCGCAGGATGTGAAGGTTCCGGGATGAATATTCTCTCCGTAGCATTATTATAGTCCAAAACGGGAGTTAAACTTCACCTTCGCATGATTTGAGTTGTAACGTGGCCAACACTTCGCGCTTAAATGTCACCAATTTCTTCGATCCTTTGTGAATTCATTATTCTTCTTGCAACAACAAAGTCCACTTCTTTTTATACAGATGCTTTTCTTTTTGCTTTGCATTGTCTCTGTTATGGTGAAGAAGCTCCTAGCAGAATCATGATATAACCTTGATAGTCAACAGATGTTTCTTCTGTTGCACTCATCCGTTGATTCTGTTGCATTTAGTAGAACCTTCGATTGCTAAATCGAAGAATGGCAGCCAGAAAATTGAGGGCGCCAATGTCTAACTCAAGTGGTGTAACTCCTAATGAGGTCAACTCGGAGCTTAACTGCTCTTGTGGTCTTTGATCACCAATTCTCATTGCAACAAGTAGGAATTGGTTTTATGGTTGTGGTAAGTTGTGGGTTGATCAGAAGACACCATATTGAGCTAGGGACATGATAGTCTACTTCCTTGAAACAAATCAAGCATTGTGCCAATCGAGCCAATCCAGGCTCGATGATGTTGACATTAGCGAACTTCTAGCTGAAATCAAAGCTTGAAGGGCAAAGTATAGACGTTTAAAAGAGAAGCTCGCATGACTGAAGAAAGAAAATAGGATATATCAATGGTCAGTTGTTCTATGCAGGTGTTGTGTCATTGTGCTGGTTGTGTGTAATCCGAGAGTTGGTGGTAAGTTTTTAAGCCTTCCATAGTTTATTGAGGTGAGTGTGTGCATTTGTGTCAGGTTGAACTACTGAAAGTTCAACTTCCCTCATCTTCAGTGCACTTGTTCCCGCTTCATGCTTCAGAGTCGCTTTACTACTGAAAACTAGATATTCTAATGGAAAGTTGTTGGCTGTTTGGCAATCCGACAGAAAGCTTTCATCGTTCTTACCATTCTTATTGGAGAACTTCTGATTCCTTCTCATTATGTTACGGAGAATCTAGTGAACTTAGTAGTTTTGGCCTCATGTATAGTGTAATATATCCATGAATTGCCTGCTGGTCACCAGGTGTAACTGGCACATGCTGATCTGGATTCTATCAGAGCTGCCCTAGAAGCGAGATAATGAAATGACAACCCCCTCAAGCAGGAAACATTCCATAAACAGTGTTAAAAATTTGGCCCTGAATGGTCAGAGCAGGAGGAATAAAAAGAAGACTCATTGTTTTCTTTTCCTCAGACCAACGGTTTATCAGTGGTTTAAATACTCGTGTTCTTCTACACTAAAGACACTTAAATAAGCGATTTTCAATAACACTTCCGTATATCCACGTATTTGCAGACCTATGGGAAATACTCGTTCTTGTGCTGAATATATTAGTGTTTTTCAACTCTTATTGAAATTATCGAACGGGCACATATGCACAACTTGGGATTCCGCTTTGCTTTTGTCGGGTCGCTTGGCTTAGATTCATGGTCATCGGTTTCATGTGTCACTTTCGGGCGTGTCAGGCCCTCATACACGTTAGAAAGCAATTTCCATAATGCTATGCCATTTCGATATTTTATTACCAGCCTCATCAATCGGAATGCTGAAGTCTCAGGTGATTGATTCAGATATAAAAGCATTCCTACTTGAATGTTAAGTCTTCTAGAAGTTCATGATATGTATAGAGCATTTCATGAATCAACTAAGATGCGAACTCAAAATATCAAAAATTCGTCCAAATATGAATATTTTCACACCCCGGATTATACAAATGACTGAATGCAGCCAAAAACCAATATGACTATTTCAAGTTCAGCACTCTCAAAGCATTCTAATTATAAATTAGACATACATAAACCACTGGAAATTTGAGAGTAACCCTTTTTCTCAAGACCAATTTCTCTCAACACAGACATGAATTTCGTCCAATACAAAAAGCCACACCAACTGCCAATGCAATAACCAAAAGCAAATCGTAGTGGAAGAACTAGACGTAGCCGGACACAAGCAGTGGCGTCCTGACCAGAGTGAAGAAGCAACGTGATGTCGCACCTCATCTGCTTCACCACCGCCCGTCTCTTGATCCTCAGCAGCTTTATCCTCGCCACCGTCATCTTGGTTGCCGTTTTGCTTAAGTAACAAAAACCTCTCCATGAATATAACCACAAAACCCCTTACCTCTTATTTGCTATTACCAGAACATAGAAAAGAAAAAGCCCCCGAGTAAAACATTTTCATGTGGGGATTTCATATTGCGTACCTCGTGAATAGTGGCCAAGCGTCTGGTCTCTTCCTCCATCTTCTTCCTCTCGATCTCCTTCTCCTTGGCCCTGAAAGTTGACAAAGCCGACCTCGACATCTCCTCGTCCTCCCTCGACAGCGACATGTTGCTGCTGAAGCTCAAGCTCCCCGACAAGTTCTGCAGAATCAGCTGCCGCCACCACTGCTGCTGTGCCGCCCTCTGCATGCCCAGCCATCAATCGGTCTGTCAATGCAGCCGGCACACTCTCTTCCTCCTGCAAAAACCGGAGACATTAACAAACGCATGGCACTGTATATCACCATTTCGCGGCCTCACCAGAGGAAGGACACCTAATTGCCACATGACCCTACTCAAATTTGATTTGACAAAGAACTAACTAGACCAATTTTAAGACTCATAAAAAAACACATTTTATCCAGGTTTTTGTTTCATTGCTTGAAGGGCTCCAAGCAACAGAGTTGGCAACTTGAAAGAAGAAAAACGAATACCGTCTCCCTAAGTCGCCATCTAATGCTGATGATTGTAACACTGAAAACATGCTTTTTTTTAACCCATAGCACAAATGGTCCTGTACCGATAAAAGCTTCAGCACCTCAGACCACATTGTCCTTGAAAATCGGCACTCCAAAAATGGATAGCACTTTGGATTGTCAAATTATGTAGGCCAATTCAAGCTCTAAATTGAAAATATCCCAAATACAACATTAAAAAAACTGTACATTCATTGAATTTTGGAGATTCTAAGTGAACAAATAGCACTTTTCGTAAGACGAGAGCAAGTGTTTATCCACACAGATGTGATTTGTGGCACATGTGTCCAACCACCATTCGGTATTGTTTGACACCAAGGATACCTCAGACATCACCATAACAATTAATCTCTTAGCATCTTTCTGTTACCATTGCTTAAAGTCCACACCAGTGAATTTCTCCTGTTTCTCACTTGGTGTTACTAGAGATGATACTTTCAAACAAGGCATATCATGTTGAACCATCTCTCTAAAAATCGAACCATATGCCATTTGGCCTATACTATTTTGAAAAACAGTCTCGGATATATCAGTCAAGCGACTTGTACCCGTACCACCATAGATGGTTTCAGCTGGAAGGCTTGCAACATTTGTACCATGACAACAAGCCTCGAGGTTTGAACCTCACCGGTCGAAACGACCATAGAAACGTCTCTAGGAACATTCTGAACATCATTGTTATTAGTCATCTCGATTTTTCAATAAACCCAACAAACAGTAAGAGAACTAACCGTCTTAACATTGTTGTAAAAATAGAGAGAAGTATTGGGGGAAAATATGTAACATTGTTTGTCATAACTAGAAAATTCATCCAAAAAAGTGATAAAAAAATAAATAAGAATTAGAGGTGAGGTACGGCTAACCGAATATCCTTAAGACGATTACTTCCTGCCAACAAGGCTAAGTAGCTTCACGAACTTTGCCTCTCAAGATACAACATCTTGAACCTGTTGGTGTTAGCATTATACGAACAGGATTCTGTCTAACACTTTTTGAAGCCAACACATTTAGAGAAACTTGAAGAGAGGAGATGTAGGAGCTTTTCGCTTCTCTTTGGAATGAAGATTTTGAAGTCTATTTATAGAGTTTTTAAATTTATGTACAAAAACGGTTCATGAATCATGAATTAAATAGATACAAGAATTGAGGAAATTCATGAATCATGAATTGAGTATTGAGTAGATACACGAATTCAAGAGGTACACAAACTTAAGAGACACACGAATTAATGAGATACATGAACGAAAACAACATATCTCATTTTACTCACTTTCGGTGATCCATTAACCACCATAATACAACATAAACATTGCCCTCACCAATATGTCAGTCATCGGAATTTGTGACTTGGCTTACTTTTGGGAAAATTGTCCAATTAGTTGTAGACTAATCATATAAATTATAATTCCATCATAAACTTTTCAATTTTGTTAATTTAATCCTAAACTTTTGTGTGAAATTCCCATGTAGTCGTTTCGATTAATTTTTCCTGAAAATTGCCCTATGTTGGCAATTTCAAACGAGTTGTGCAATTTCTTTATTCATTAGGGACAAGCTTAACCTTATCACTCATTGACCTCCATACGCCTCGCTATAAAAAGAGTTGGCAACGATCAAAAGAAAGTTTCTTATAACATTAAAATCCTCCTTATCCTAAACATTGTCAATTCCAAACTTTCATCCACCTTTTGACTAACTAGAATGAGCTTGGAATTTTATATGCTCTTTTACATTCAATTGCCTTTGAAGGGTGATTCTTGCCCTTGTACGCCCTAAACGTTTTTCCTTTTCTTTTTCTGGTCCTCCAAAACGATGTGTGTCCCTTTAAACTAGAAGCAACTAAATTGCCTTGAAAGGGTAATTCTTGGCCTTGTACGCCCTATACATTTTTCCTCTATTTTTCCGCTCCTCCAGAACCACATGTGTTCCTTTAAACTAGAATCAACTAATTTTACTTGTCAATTTCTAGATGCATACATCTAGTGGGAAAATTGATCTACATCTGAAATAGATCTTTCAAAATCAAAGATCCATCTAGAATAGAGAACCTTCATCACATACAGCCTTCTTGCCAAAAGCGCCTACCCTTCATGATCTTCGTCATTGAGATGACTATTTTCCAAAGCCTTTGGTATCGAAATACTTCTTTCAACTATGCTTTGACATCAAATGACACAATGTAATCGAAGTAGCACTGGATCACACTAAGTCGTCCATAGGACAAGGTTGCAACACACTTGAAGAGGGACAAGTATCAATTTTCGCCTCACTATGCAAAGAGTTTCGTGGATGATGGTATAGTTATAATACCTGAACCTTAGAGATGTTATGATTTCATATGAGGAGACTACGAAAAGGCGATTAAATCTAATAAGCTAAATTTTAATCTTAGTAGAAAAAAACTAATATTTAATAAATTCACCTGAGATATCAAAATGCATTACCTAAAATTGTAAATGTTATGAAAAGCGCTACATTTCCCTTCATATTTGACTAGTGAAAACTTCCTCCAACCATGCATCTAAAAATTTCTGGTTATGGATATCCTGACGCGCAAATTGAATTAGTGCAAACCTAACTATACATAAAAGTAGGTGATGTTCATGTTGTAAACATATCCCTCCCCTTTAGTAGCTGCATGTTATATGGACAAACTAGGCCAATAACTAGTCTAGGGTGAGAAAGTCAAACGAGGTGCGGATCCTAATGGACTTCAAGGATAGCAAAAGTAGCAGTAATGGATTGGGCCACACATTGAATGGAGGAAGTATTGCCAGGGGTACAATCAACACCGTTGAAGGCATTGGCGATTTAAGTTGATGAGTTGGTAACATCCCCAGTCCCACATTGGATTGGAGGTATTGCAATGTTATTTAAATGTAAGCTCCGCCATCAAGTAGTTACCACCATTTTGTATTATTACTTAGAATACTCCTTTTGGGCTTTCCACATAGAATGATCCAAAACGTGTGTGTGGATCGTCACAACTATTTTTTTCTCAGTGTATGTAATCGAGATATATGGTGAGTTCATGGTAACAATTTCCATTCCTCTATTCTAAGTTATATTTTTACTTAGTTAATATCACGATAAAAATATAATTCATAAATGTAACTAGTTGATCTTTCTACATGAGTCTTTATTCTAATTGAGTTGGAAAAAAACCTCATGACCATATCATACTAAAACCTGTTGACACATTAGCGGGGCAAAACATAAAAACAGTAAAGTGAACAATTAAGAAATTGGTATATGTTATAATCATTGGCATGTGGACATAGTGTACCTGAATATTTTTATTTTACTTAGGGGAGTTTTTAATCAATTTCGAAGTTTTTAGGCGAATTGGCCCGCTATTCAAAAGTAAAAGAATTCTGTATATTTACCTTTAGCCCAAAAAAAGATGATGTATTCATCAATGTACACATCTAAATATAGGTAATTAGAATAGGTACTTGTTGAAAAAGAAAAGAAAAAGAAAAGAAAAGAAATAGTTTCTTGCAATTTGTTAATTATATTTATCTTTTATTCTTTATGGAGCATTTAAAACCATTAAACTACCATTTCAAATCATGTTCAATTTGATTTGTTCAAATGGTACAACACTCCTTTAACATTTGGAAGTCCTAAGTTGGTAATTGCACAATCTTGAATCACAGCCTCCTCCTTTTTGTTTTTTTTTTCAAAGCATAACTCCAATTATAACCACGTCAAGTTACAAAGGTCAACACACATGAGCCACAAATTTAAGAAAACCAAAAATAAAAATCAATCCATGCATATATAAACATGTACAATAATAAGAATTATGAAATTAAAAGCTAAATCACAAATTCCTCTAAGAACTTAAACTTTCGGAACAATTAAGATTAAGCAGCAAAACTTTACAAGTAGTACAGGCACTATGATTCCATTTCCTACCCTATTTCGCTAGTCAAACATCATTTTACGGCTACGTTTGGTCATCTGGATTTCTAATCAAGATAAAACTGGATATAATAGGGTATAAAATCTAAGGATTTTGCTATATTATATCCATTGTTTGATAATTGTAGTAATAAAGTCGAATGCATTCATATCCTACATGTACATTGTTTGGTATAAATGTCATATTAGTATAAATGAACCAAAAATTTACAAATGGAGATGGTACAAATCTCCTAGGACACTTTTGCCTGCTTTATTTTTATTTGCTTTTTTATTTACTTTCCTCTCTTTTTTAAATTAATTTCATTTTTTATTTCTTTCTTTCCCTTCCATCATTCTCTAATAAAAGTTTATTAAATAGTAAATAGTACAGATATAACTAAAATATTAAAATACCTAAAATATGTATATATAAATATATTTATATTTATATATTGAAATTATATTATAAAATATAATTCAATTTGAATATATAAATAAAAATAAGATAAATTAAATTAACTAAATTGTTATTTTCTGTTATTTTTAATGAAATATAATTTTAATTTCGTTAAGTTAAGAAGTTTGTTATTCAAAAAAATAACTTTCCTATTATGGATGTTAAAAATCATATCCACGTTTATCTCTCCCATGAAATAATTTTATCGATCTATATCTCCTTATATCCGACTTTATTCTGTCTTGAGTATTAAACGCAAAATAAGATAAATTTTATTTATCCTAAATTTTATCGTGACTGCCAAATACAACCTAAGTGTTATCTAATAAAAGAGGTATATTATAACTCCCCAAGTGTATTTCAACCCAATAACCGAGACAGCCCTAACAACGAGGTGCCACTTTGAAGAGTTAAATAGGCTATTGCTAAAGCTTAAATCATACACATATGATCACATATGAGTGAGAAGTCATATTTCCAAAATAAATTTATTCATTTGATGATGTGACTTTAATCACTACTTTATGGTATTGGTAAGAAATAAAAGTTGGAAAATAATGAGAGAATATTTTTGGGAAGTTTCCAAATAAGAACATGAAATGCCCTCATTTTCTCAAATAAAGGTCAAGGGCTTGAAGTGGATCTTGTGTCAAATAAGTGGCCATGTCCATCTCAAATAAGAGTTTAAAGTGGCCATGGCTATTTCAAATAAGGGCCTAACTTCATCGATCACCGGCTGATTAAGGGTATTTTCATCAAAATACAATTTTAATTTTAGATTATTTTTTTTCTTTTTTTCTCTTTTTCTCCTTTCCCTTTTTTTATTTCCAACGAGGGTCACCTTGCTGAGGTGAGGCCATCCCTTGCCAATCGCTAACGAGGGCCGGCCTCACCCAAGGCGAAGCCATCCCTTGCATATGGCTAGTGAAGGTGGCCCTCGCCAGATTGGGGGAGGGCAACCCTCACCTAGCCCTCTCCCGGCATCACCGGTGGCTAGCTTGGCCATCAACGAAGAAGAAAGGGAAAACCATAAAAAAAAAAGGGAAAAAAAGAGTTAAAAAGAGTAAATGACAAAAACACCCTTGACTAATTAGATAGTCAGTCTCTTCTTTCAAACTGACATAGTTACTTCAGACTTTTATTTGAAACAAAATTCACTTTAGGCTCTTATTTAAGAAATTGATGGCACTTTAGGCTATTGTTTGGAATAAGGTCCACTTCAGGTTCTTATTTGTTGGAATTCAAGTCGGCGGAAGACGACTTACCTGTTTCCGATGCGCAGTCTACAATTTACCCTGGAACAATCGTTGAATTGCGGATGAATCACGAACAATATTACCTCACGTTGGTCTGAATGCAATCAAGAGGAAAGCACCCGATTTCCACAGCGTAAATGCCAATTGTTCTTGTAAAGCAGAAATGGAACGCTTTCTTTCTTTTTGATGGAAATGGGAGAGAAAAGAAAAACTATTTCTTTCTGAGTGTACATTCTGCCAAACCGTGCCAACGGTTGTCTTCAAGAGTCTTTTATATGACTCCATCACACATTTTCAAATGTGTCTTTCCATCGTAGCGTATCGAGATGAAACGGTGCGTTCTCATCGCACCCCATCATGGACGTACTGATTAAGTACAACATCTCCCACTCAGACATGATTGGCTTGATAGCGCTTTATCAAGAATATAAGGTGTTCAACATTTATCAACTTTACAAAACAATTCATACTGGCAAGTAAGCCATGCGACCAATGAGTACACCTACACTTGGGAGCTCAAATTATGCACTTGTTAGAGATGATGTAATGGCTACAACCCCAAAAAGAAATAAACAATCGATATCTCACAGTGCTTCAAACATATTTTGTTACATCAATTCAAGTATACCTATCCCTTAAAGGATATACTTGACTATTCTCAAAACGTCATGTATTTACAATTATATCCGCAACCACAGAAGGCGATATAATTGGTCGACCAGTAAATACATGTGATAGATGTAAAACAATAATAGTTTTTATTTGCACTCATGTCTCTCTTTATTTCAGAACAACTGCTTTCCTAGACACGTCCCATAAAACCATATCTATTCATGACCGCCGATAACATGCTAAAGTAGCAACATTGATCTTTCACTTCGAGAACATAGTCAGAAGTAACATAGGGCACAAAATGAGGTAAATCATAAATTACCTCAAGAGTTCACATGATGAGTAAATAGGGATAACTTTACTCACCTTCCCTTGTTGGTCGTACAATGCACATGTAGTATGAATTATATGCTATGGTGGATTTCTCTTTCTATAAGAGTGTATGTCATTTATTAAATATATCCATTATATGGATCTTAGCCTAAACATAGTTACGTGCTTCTTACGTACTCATATTTAGCTCGAGTGCTATATCAGCTCGCTTTCTATAGCGCCAAATTAAGTACTCGCATCCGGCATCTTTCAGGCATACATGATTGTGAGACTATCATGTTCGGTCTTATTATAAACAAATCACAGACCTCATCCTGACTCCAATCAATGCGACATATTATTTTATGTACCAAACCTGCTCTTCAGCGTTTATTTGTACATAACGTCTCATCTCAACATTCTAACTATAGCACTTGAGGTGATTGCTCGTGTGAGTGAGCCAATCATTGCCTACTGACTACTTTCCAATAATATATGTGCGCTTGTTTTAGTCTCATCATGGATTTGTACTTATTGATAAAACATCAAGTCACTAATAAACAAATAAGTATAGTACATATGTCCACATATACATAAACCAATGATCCTCTACAATAACACATATTATATTCTACGCAATCCTAATGACATCCTGTGGGTCAAGAATATGTCTCTAAGAACAGTCTTCGTAAATGGATCAGCAACCATTCTATTGGTTGAAATATATTGTATGATCACTTCTTTCTGCGCTATGATATCTCTTATGAAGTTGTTTTCTAAGTCAATGTGCTTCATCATTCCATGATACTTGGGATCCTTCACATAGGAAATGGCTGCTTGACTATCGTAATAAACTATCACCGGTCTTGGAACCTCAGTGACATTGGCTAAATTTTCCAAGAAACGTTTTAGCCATACTGCTTCTTGCACTACAGCAGAACATGCAATAAATTCTGCCTCCATCGTAGACAAGGCCATGCATGTCTGTTTCTTACTATTCCAAGAAATGGCACCTCCGTTGTGCAAGAATGCATATCCAAAAATCGATTTATGCTCATATGGGTCTCCACCCCAATCAGCATCTGAATAGCCTAATAGGCGTAAGTTACTCCCTTGGTAACAAAGTCGATAGTCCATGGTGCCCTTCAAGTGTCTCAGGATCCTCTTCACTACTTTCCAGTGTGCTTGACCGGGATTTGATTGATATCGGCTCACCAATCCCACGGCATAACATATGTAGGGTCGAGTACACATTATAGTATACATCAAACTTCCAACCGCACTAGCATAAGAAACAGTTTCCATCACTTTAATTTTTTCTGGAGTCTTAGGATACATCTCAGTACTTAGGCCTTCACCTTGCATGACAGGGGTATCAATGGGATTACAATGCTGCATATTGAAACGCTCAAGAATCTTCATTATATAAGACTCTTGTGATAAAACAAGGAGTTTCATTGATCGATCTTTTTTCGATCTTAACTCCTAATACATAAGCAGCTTCTCCCATGTCCTTCATTTCAAAATTGGAGGACAACCATTCTTTTATGTTGATAACCAAAACCTCGTCATTTCCAGCCAATAGAATATCGTCCACATAAAGTGATAAAATCACAAATTTATCTTCGGACCGCTTGACATATACACAGTGATCTTCTTCGATCATCATGAAACCAAAAGTGATTATTGCTCGATGAAAATAAAAATACCACTGTCTAGATGATTGCTTAAAGCCATATATTGAGCGATGAAGCTTGCAAACTTTATCATCTTGACCTTTAGCTATGAAACCTATTGGCTACTTCATATAGATTTCATCATCTAGTTCTCCATTGAGAAATGCCGTCTTTACATCCATTTGATGTAATTCGAGGTCCAAATGTGCAACGATGGCTAGAATAAGGTGTATTAAGGCAAACCTCACAACTGGTGAAAAGGTTTCCTCATAGTCTATACCCTCTTGTTGAGTATGACCTTTCGCCACAAGGTGAGCCTTATACTTTTCAATGGATCCATCCATCATTCGCTTAATCTTGAAGACCCATTTGTTTCCAATGGCCTTGCGATTGGGTAGTAGATCAACCAAGTCCCAGACGCGATTTGCCCTCATTGACTCCATTTCATCTTTCAAAACTTTTTCTCCATTCTTCCTTATCAGAGGATGAGAGAGCCTCTTGAACAGTCTTAGGCTTAGCATCGTCTTTCTAAGTAATCATAAATGCTTCCCTTTCAATCTCAAAACGACGACGATGAATACTTTTACGATTACTTTTACGCAATTGAATTTTTCTTGAATTCAGTTCACCTGACGATGCAACACTCCCACTTGGCTTTGCATGTTGAGGTAAATCTTCATTTCCCTGTACAACATCAGTGGATGTGTTATTAGGATCTTCCATCTCATATAATTGTAAGTCCTTATCAATCTCACCTCTACTAGAAAAAGCGTTCTCCAAGAACGTGACATCTTGTGACTCCATTTCAGTCACACTTCCATCAGCTTGATCACCTATGAACACATGCCCTTTGGAGTGTTCAGAATATCTTATAAAGATACATTTCTTCCCCCTGGGACCTAATTTGCCATATTTATGAGAAGAATCATGAACATAAGTTACACATCCCCATGGACGTAGAATACTTAAGTTTGGTTTCCTATCAGTCCACAATTCATAAGGGGTGGAAGTGACCGATTTTGAGGGCACTCGGTTAAGTATATAGGCAGCAGTCAATAACGCATCTCCCCAATAAGAGATAGGTAAATTTGGTTGCGCCATCATAGACCTAACCATTTCTAATATGGTTCTATTCCTTCTCTCAGCTACCCCATTTTGTTGTGGAGTACCAGGAATAGTCAATTGTCGTACAATTCTCTTTTCATCACAAAGAGCCTTGAATTGCTCCGATAGATACTCACGTCCACAATCGGTTCTCAATGCCTTTATTGTTTTGTTCAACTGATTCTCTACCATCGCTATATATCATCTAAAACAGTCTAATGCTTCTGACTTATGGGAGATCAGAAAGATATAACCGAAACACGTGAAGTCATCTATGAAAGTGATGAAATATGAGGCTTAATGCTTTGCCCTTACATTCAAAGGACCACAAATGTCAGAATGTATGAGTTGCAATAGAAATTCAGCTCTAGTCCCTTTACCGAATGGTTTTCTAGTTGTTTTTTCCGCTAGACAATGTTAACATATGGGTAGATCAACATTAGTGAGTGATCCTAAAAGACATTCTCTAGCTAATCTTTGCATTCTTTGCAACCCAATGTGACTTAATCTAGCATACCAAGTACTTGCATCAATCTCAACATTACTAGAAGATACAATTAAAAAAAACAACCATCGATATTAATATTATACTAATCATAGTCAATATCTAACACTATAAAACCATTCGATATATGACCTAAACCATAATAAACGGTTCCATACAAAATGTGAACACAATCACCATGAAATTCAATACATAACCTAGGCTAAGAAGAACAACTACGGAGACAAAGTTTCATCGAATATCTGGAGCATAGAGGACATTATGTAGGAATAGGCTTCGACCACCACGTAAAATTAATTTACATGTGTCGATACCCTTCACTTCAATTCTTGAGTTATTCCTAACATATATCCATCTTCTTCCAGGCTGTATCCGACGATACTCCACAAATGCTTCTCGGTCTCTAGCTACGTGGTCTGTTGCTCCTGAGTCTACAGTCCACATTGGATGAGATTCTGTCACGCCCCGATCCTCCGAGCTTGCAAACATCCCTCTGCGGTCGATAGAAATGCGACTTCCCAGGACACGTCGCCGACCCATTCAATTTTATTACGCATGCGGAAGCGAAACAAATCCCCTAACAACATTTAACTTGGGATAGAAAAGCAGGCAATCAATTACAACCAAACAAGCTTTCTTATAAACACATAGGTTTATATACAACACTGGATTGTCTACAAAATAGACAGGCTCAACAACCAGGGAACTGTCCTATGACCAACTTGTTAGACATGTTCGCCGATTCTTCAGCCTCCACCTTCCAAACTCCAAGACTTTCGGTCCTCCACGACCGTTATCTAGGAACCTGAAATATTTTCCCCAAACCGGGATGAGACTACGTCTCAGCGAGTCCTACCCTCTAAAACCCAATTAGGAAGAAAATAGACCTCAGGGCGCTCTAGCCACACAAATGGGATAGAGGACTTACCTCGCCTCAATCCTTTCCTGCACGTCAGTACAATTCATATTCAAACAATTCAATTACTCGGATCGATTCAGCGATCAATCGACTTAGTCGATTACATGTCATCGAAATCATCACACGGTCATTCTGACTATTCATTCTCGACTCTCAATCACGGCCTTACAGGCAAGTCTATATATAGTGGCATCACGGCCCCACTCGGCAATGTTATATGTAGTGGCATCACGGCCCCACTTGGCAATGTTATATGTAGTGGCATCACGGCCCCACTCGGCAATATTTTATGTACTGGCATCACGGCCCCACTCGGCACGACCGATTTCAAATTCGGTGGTAAATCACGGCCCAACAAAGCACAGCCGTACTTCGGCAGATTTCTAGATCCATTCACAACCATTCACGATCAAATTCTAATTGAATATCAACACTAAACATCCTTGGGATAAATCCCCACATAAACATTCATTCAATCAATCGATACAAACTGGTCTTACCAACCAATTACAGTGCTATAAGCCAACACCGGGTATTTTCAAGTTAAATACCAAAACTTCTCCAATTTCACACAATTCCACACTTTTGGAATAATTAACCATAATCATCAAATTGCATAATTTCTCAATTAAACATACGATTGGCACAAACTGACCGCACCTTTGCGATCGCCGCGAAATTCTAACGACCTAGCCATCCCAAAGAAAATTTTCGAAATTTTTAAATAATTAAATTTAATTCCGAAAATTAAATAATTAAATATTATATAATAATAATATAATTTAATAAAATAATATTTATAAAATTCGAAATAATTAATTAATTAAAATGATTAATTAGGGCTTAAACTATATTACACTAATTTAAACATACAATTAGCCCTAATTAAACATCCATTAAACTAATCATACAACTAATCTAATTTACATTAAAATAATCTAATTTAACCACCGAAACCTAATTAGAATAATCTAAACACCCCTTAAGCATGATTAACTTACTAAGCGAGGTTTAGAGGATAAACTCACCCGATTAACGAGCCGAACGGCTCAAAACGACGGGGACGACATGAGGGTCGATAGTCTCCAAGGCGGGCCTAGCTTCCGGGGTCGGGAAGCCAGCCAAAACGGGCCAAATAGCCGCTGCCATACCCATTTTCCAGCTCTCTGTTCGCTGCTGGTTAGGACCGAAAATGAGCAGATCCGGGGCTGGTTGGGGTCGGGAATGGGCGGAGGAGCTGAACCGGACCTAGGCGGGGCTTCACGATGGCCAGAGATGGGCTGGACGGCTCCGGCGGAGCTCCACCAGATCTGAAATGGCCGCTGGAACAGAGGAGCCGGCGAGATGGAGACTGAGACGGACGGAGCAGCGGTGAGGCGACGGTGTGCAGCGGTGGCCACTCCGGCTGCGGTGTGCGGCGATGAGGCCTCAACGGCGAGCTGGCTTCGCCGGTCTTCAACTTGCAGGGCGTCGAACAGCAAGGGGATGGAGGAGAGAGACGGAGATGCGCGCGGGTAGGGCGACGGCGTCGCGGCGGCGAGCGGAGACGAGCGGCGCTGCTGGATGCTGGTTACGACGGTGAAGGAGCTGCTGGTCGATCTTCTTCGGCTGCTGGGTTTCGAAGAAGAAGAAGATGGAGAGAGGCTGAGGAGGTCGCACGATTGGGAGAGGAAGGAGAGAGGCAACGGAAGAGAGAGAGGGAGGAGAGAGAAGGAAGAGGGGACCACTTCTTTTCTTTTTCTCTTTCTTTAATCCAACATAAATGGCCCACCATGACATCACTTGATGATGTCATACTCCACTATCCCCAATCTCCCACAACCTTAGTCCAATGGTTGAAATTTCATTTTCCGCCGTGGCATGAAATCTTGTACACTTAATTCAATCAATTCTCAATCAATTCCATCCAATTGAAGCTCAATTAAATTAACCCATGTGTCCTCAACCTTCTTATGACTTTTCCCCCATCAAATGATCCAACTTGTTCAATTGAAACCAGAATTGGAAAATCGGGATGTCACAGATTCAGCAAGCATCACAGTGCTAGAAACAAAAGCATTACTTAAAGTAATTGAGTAATATGGTACATCTTTCAGCTCAGTGCATTCACGAGTAAAATGACCTATATTGTCACAATTGTAGCACTTCATCTTGACATTGTCCTTCTTCCCACCACGCTTCTTGCGTTGGAAGGTCTTAGCCCTTTTAGGTGTTTGATCAATTCACTTCCCTTTGTTGCTGAATTGATGATTCCTTTTGCGCTTTAAGTCTAAAGCTTTGCGCAAACTCAATTCAGTAACATAAGCATGGGCATTCATCCTCTAATTCCAAATGACGCGAAATATCATCAAAAGTGACAATATTTTCATTATGTGTCATATTGATTTTCATATGCTTCCAATTGTCAGGAAGAAACCTTATAACAGCTTGAACTTGCTATTCATCAGTATGGGAGTGACCTGCCAACTTCAACTCACGAATCATGTTTGATATCTCCCGAAGATACTGCCTTATCATTACATTTAGGCGCTTTCGGTATGTGTTAAACTTGATGGTGAGTCTCCTCAACTTAGTGGCAGATGTACCCCCAAACTTATCTTTCAAGGCAACCCACATGGCTTGAGTTTTATCATAACTTTTAAACTCACACATGAGATCATCTTGCATACAACTCAGCAACGTGATGCAATCAATGCTATTTTTCTTTTTCCAAGCTTGATAAGCTTTTAGATCTCTCCTGTGTTGAGCTGAAGTTCTACGCTCAGGTTCATCCATAGTGTGGTTGAGGGTTTCCAAAACCTCTTGCTCCTCAAGGATGTACTGAACCTTTTGGTGCCAAATATCATAATTGTCATCGTTCAACTTTTCACGCTTATTGAGATCAGCCACAATGGTCTTAGATGCCGAAGCCATAATCAATTTGCTATAGCACATTGACATAATAGACGCAGAATTAATACTAGCACATTTTTCAGAGTAACACACATCTTTAATTTGCAACAAAAACAAACTAAATTAATGATAATTCAACAAAAGACACAGAAACAAAAGTTCACTATATTCCCAATCAACTTCTATGTACGATTGTTCTATTATCATTAATTAGTTTAATTCACACAAATTTTAAGTTCTAGGTGAGAACTCCTTCGAATTCTACAAACCTACGAACTCCCATTAGGAAAAATAATTACATGATCTCATGTAATTTCTACATTTTTCCATTAACACAAAAACATAGCATGATGTGAACCAACGCACAAAAAATAATCATGCCGTAACTACAATAAAAAATGCAATTCAACATATAATGGAAAAATAAAAATTTCCTACCATTGTTCGAATTTTTTTAGAACTAGAAAACTACAAGTATATTAAACTATATACATGTTATCATCGAACCAAGTTCTACTCAGCATATATGACATTATCTTCATACAGGCTAGCTACTATATTTCCTAAAACATAAGAAAATACAAGCTAAAAAAAATAAACTATGCATTGAACCCCCAAAAATACGCGTACTTAGGGTTTCTTACACATTTTTATACATTTATAAAACTCAAAAATAAAAACTAAATATACCATAGTGTAGAGCACATCCATACGAACCAAACGCTATCGACCACGCTTCAATCCGATGTCTCATGCGTCCACACGCGCTACCTGAGTGTGTGGCGCGTGTGACACACGCACCAGCAAGCTAAATGGCTCCTGGCCGATCCGACCGATCCCACCGGAGACCAGTCTAACCGGTTTGACCGCCCGACCGGTCCACCGATCCTACCGGTTGACTGGTCAACAGTCGGGTCGGGTTGGGTCAACCTCGCATTGGATCTCGAGTCGAGTCGAGTCGAGTCACAGGTCGAGTCGCCGGCCGGCCAACTAACGCCGGCGGTGACATCATCGATGACATCATCCTAGCGGTTACTGACCGTTGGATGACGTCATGGTGACGTCATCACGCGTCAGTTCGCCGACCGGTGCGTGACGTGCACGTGCTGGCGTGCCCAGCGCGTCAAGCGCGTGGCGCCCATGCGCAATGGCTTCTGGCAGCGTGTGTGTGGGCGTCCGGGGTCCTCTAGCGGCGCTCGACCCATCCTCGAACTCATCTCGACGAGTACTTTCACCCTGTATATTTGAAAATTTATTTTGGCCGAAATTTTTTTGCAAAAAATGGCCAAAACCGTACGGGTGTACGGGATCCCGAACCCGTTCTTCGCTTCGGTTCGATTTCGACGATTCAGATTGCAATTCCGAACATTAAACATCCAAACAATGTAGAATTCAATCTCTTGATCTTGATATCAAGTGGTAGACGTGAAAATTCGATAAAAAAACAAGGCAAAAATCATAACCGGGCTCTGATACCAATGTTGGAATTCAAGTTGGCGGAAGATGACTTACCTGTTTCTGATGCGCAGTCAACAATTTACCCTGGAACGATCGTTGAATTGCGGATGAATCACGAACAATATTACCTCATGTTGGTCTAAATGCAATCACGAGGAAAACACTCGATTTCCACAACGTAAATGCCAATTGTTCTTGTAAAGCAAAAATAGAATGTCTTCTTTCTTTTTTATGGAAAGGGGAGAGAAAAGAAAAACTATTTCTTTCTGAGCGTACATTCTGCCAAACCATGCCAATGGTTGTCTTCAGGAGTCTTTTATATGACTCCATCACACATTTTCAAAGGTGTCTTTCCATCGTAGCGTATCGAGATGAAACGGTGCGTTCTCATCGCACCCCATCATGGACATACTGATTAAGTACGACATTATTTAATAAAATAAGAGCACTTCGGGCTCATATTTAGAATTTTCCGGATATTTTTTGTAAGCAATAAGAGAAATTGGTAATTAAAAAAATATTCGGTAACTAACTCAAATAAAGAGTTAGTGACGCAAAGTTGGTTCGTATTTCAATCATGGAGAACATGTTGGTACATAAGGCAAATAAAAAGTGATAATTCAACTGAAAACTTTATGAATGCATTAGATGTTGTTGCCTCCTAATTAAGCAGGACAAAAACTTTTTACTTTGCCCTCTACTTTTGTAGGTTTTTCCGTGGCCTACCAACAATGGGGTATTCCTCTGCATGGAACAATTGTGTGCTATATATCTAAATTGCTTGAATAAAAAGCATGATCTATCATTTGGAGCATCCTCATTATAGAACTATCTCGTGCTACATGTCTCATTTTCTCACATAGAAAGCATGCCCTTGTTTTCCAGTAACACTAACAAGCGTTATGTTTTCCACAAGTGTTAGCCCTGATTATTTTGATTTCTAGACTTTCTTGGCCTATTGTTGCCTCTCCGGATATTCCAGCTTCAAGCAAGCTTCCCATTGGCACGTCAGAGTAGTTTTATTTACGAATAAACTTAGTTTAATCGAATCGTGTTTTGGGTAGTTATCTACTTGCTTTTGATATATATTTCTTTCTCAATTGATAAGATTTTGAGTTTTTCTGCTCAAAGTAGTTTTCATTGTTTGGTTTCCCAATGTCAAGTGAGTGATGCTTATCTCTTATAAGATTTGGAAACCCATGTATTGAAATTTATGGAAATCTAATATGTTAAGGCAACAAAAGAGACATTGCATGGCATTATACTTATTAAAAAGGAAAAGCGGTGTTTCGAGCATATCTGTAGCTTGGTGTTTCGAGCATATCTGTCGCATAAAGCTAGATCAAGTAACTACTACCCATTCGTTCATTGGAAATTTCATAATAAATCATTTCTTCAAATAGTTTGTGAGTTGGTTATTTATTATAAGGTTTGAGAAATGCTATGTAAAAAGTATTATGCTTGATGGGTTAAATTATGAAAGGCTATATCATTTGTGAACCCAATTTATGAAATGGTTTCAGAATTGGTTTTGTAGATGGTTGGATAATGAGTTAGTTGTTTTATGCTCATAATCACTATGATCTAAACCTTTAGGGGATTGAACAAATGCTTATTGTTCTTAAGACATGCCATTAAGGCCAAGCCACCAGTTGTCATTGGTGAAGGCCTACATTACCAAATAAACATTGTTAAGCTATATAAAACAAATAGTTTGTGAGATAATTGGAGCAAGGTTGGTGAGTCATACAAAAAAGGAGTGTCGGACACCCCAAATGCCAAAACTTGGCATGAGTGGATACTTAAGTACCAAAACTTCTAAAAGGTACACTTAAGTACCAAAATCAAAGAAGAAAGGAACATTTAAGTGCTAACTACGAGAATTTCCAATTCTTTTAAAAAAACTTATCCACTTGGTGCTAACTTGGCTATATAAGCCTAAAACGATGTCGTTTTGGCTCTAAATTTGATTTTTAATAAATTATTAATTAAATTAAATTAAAAAAACTATTTTTTTTTTTTAGAAAAAAAGGGAGGCAGCACTCAGCGATGGCCTCCATAGCCCTTGCCGCTACCAGCCCACCATCGTCGAAAAAGACCAATGACAGTGGGGCGAGGGTCAGCTAGGGTTGCCAAAAGTCGGCCACTGACCAGCAACCCTAGTTGATCGCCAACGAGAGCCTAGATCTAAGGCAAGAGGTCATGGGGGACCCCACCATAACCAGCTGCAGCCTTTAGCCCCTTTGGGCAAGGGCGAGTGACCTCGGCCAACCCTCGCCTCCCTCCATTTCTTTTAATTTAATATAATTTTATTATATTAAAAATCAAATTTGGGGGCAAAATAATGTCGTTTTGCATATTGATTGCTAAGTAGACAACTCCACCGAGCTATGTAAATCATATTTATTCTTAAAATAATGCCACGTCGGATTTCCAGCTACCTTTACCGGAGTTGCATTTAAGTGCCCAATTTTAAAAAATAGTGGCACTTAAGTGTACGTTTTAGATATTTCAACACTTGAGTGTTCACCTGTGGCAAGTTCTGGCACTTGTGATATACTTTTGCCCACAAAAAAAGTTAAAATTTTCAAATAATAGCAGTAAACTCAAGGCGTTGCCAAGAAAAATAAATAAAAATTAGTAAAAGATAAATAAAGGTTTATTTTTGTCAAAGATAGAGGAAGTTGGTAATTTAAAAACAAAAAAAAAAAAATATTGGCAACTACCTCAAATAAGAGGTGGTAACACAAACATGTTGGTAACTTGATTGGAAATATACTAGTAATCACTCTAATGAAGTTGATATTGACAACTAAATTTTACAATTTTATTTATGACTTAATCGTGTACAAAATTAGGAATTAGTCACTTTAAAAAAAAAAAACAAACAACAAACAACAAAACAAACAAAACAGAAAAAAAAACAAAAACAAAAACAAAAACAAAAACAAAAACAACAAAAAAAAAGAGAAAAAAGAAAATGTGGAAGGGGCCGGGCCGGATCTCGCCTTGGCTTGGCCCATGCCACTTTCTCCTTCCTCCATCTTCGTCCATGAAACCCTAGGAGGAGGAGGCAGCCAAAAGAAGAGAAGAACAAAGGGAGAGCGGGAAAAAAAGCATCGGAACAAGGGAAAATAGAAAAGGAAAAACCCTAGGGGGAGAAAAAAAAAAAAAAAGGGAGCTCGAGAGGGGGAGCCCCTCCGCCGCTGGGGGGCTGAGCCCCTACACTCACCGCCTCCGTTTCGGCCGGACCGCCTCCGACACTACTGTCGCCACACCTCTATGCCATCGGCTACTGCTGCCAAGCCGAAGTTGAAGCCCGCAAGCAGCGGCCAAGGGACGATCCACACGAGCAGGCTAGATTTAGAGGGATGAGGCTGGCCGCGTGACCTGCAACACCTGCCGTCGCTGCTGCCGGCTACCGCCGCTCCCAGTCCCCTCGCTAACGACCCCGCTCGAGCTCGAAATCCATGACGCCGTCCCTGACGAAGAAGTCCCAACACCGTTCTTGAGCAACCCATCACGAGATCCACTACACAGGGCCGTTGTCGCCTCGCCGAGGGAAGCCGTCGACCACCACCATGCTGCTTCCCCCCGCTGTCGCCCGTCGCTGCCGTTCCGCCACCAGCCGCCTCAACCCGCGCCACTGTTCCATCTCTCGACGTTGCCGCCACTACCGAACCCTAGACCAGCCACCTTAGGCTATGCCGCCGTTACTCTTGACGCCTCGGCCGTCGCCATCGCAGCAGCGGTCACTGGGCCCGACACCTTCGCCGCCAACGACGCCGTCCCCGACAACCTGCTAAGGCCCCCGTCGTGCTGGGCTGCTGTCGCTCTTGTCCGCCACGACGCCACTGTCCACAGTGAAGCCGTCGTCAAAGCCTTGCCCAGCGTCGCAGATCGCCAGAGTGGAGGGTTTCTGAATCCGGGTTTGCAAAGAGAGAGCCGAGTCGGGCGAAGCCTCCAAACCGAGTAAGGTTTGGTCTTCAAAGTGGGTTGGGCTTGGGTTACTCTTTGGGCCGGGCTTCTGCAGATTCAGGTTAATTGGGCTGGTCTCACGCGGGCTTAGGAAATAAGTAGGCCTTTTTGACTTTCTTTGGGCCTTGATTAAAGTATAAAAAAAAAAAAAGAATTTTGGGCCTACTTGGGCCTGTCGCCGTCGACCGAGCCAAACCCAGGTCCGGTCGTAGACCGAACCCGACCCGCACCAAGCGGGCTGAACCCGGGTCGGGTTGGACCGGACCGGGCCTGGTTCGCCCATTAATAAAATAAAATTTAAATTTTAAAAATTAATTTTTTTAAAAAGTAAAAAAATATTTTTTTAAAAAAATTATTAAAAAATTAAAAAAATTTCGAAAATCCAAAAATGATGGGGTTTGGTTAGGAATTGTTATGTCTTGTTTTCTTAGTGTAATTAGACCTTTATTTGCTCACATATTGATTATATCGCGTGTTTAATGTGCATATTTAATTATGTTGAATTGCACATGTTTAATTTTACTGCAATTAGGATCTTGATAGCTATGATTGTTATTTTAATGGTTGCGCACCCGTATGATTACCTCACATGTTAGTGGATGGGTATAAAATCAATCCAAATTGCTTGACAAAAATAAAATGAACAAGTTTAGGTACTGAAAGGGTACTAATTGGTCAATTAGTGTAATCAAGTCCCCGACCCTAGATTCTCTGGTTGCGTAGAAAGTGAGGCACACTCTTATGCCTCACTTGGTTTCTAGTCGACCCCAATAGGCTAGTGGCGACTCCTTTTGTGCAAAATTCCTAAAATATATCCCAACGTCACGCGGGGTATGGGCTTGGGAAAGTCCATGCCTAATCATGGTCCTTAGGCCCATTCTTTAGACAATACCTCTAAACCTGTTCCCTCCCTCCGGGGGTAGGTCGTGACAACTTGGCGACTCCACTGGGGACTTAGTTTTAGACCTTAGAGGACTTAGGCCAAAATTAATCTTGTTCAAAAATATTTTTGTTTGGCAGCGAGGATTCCAGATACACCCCTAACATTAAAGGTGTTAAATGTTTTTGCAGAATGGAAGGTATAAGGGGAAGTGTTTGCTCACACTTGTTTTTCAGGGAGGTGTAGGAATGTATGGTTTATTTTTTATGTACGGAGTGTTGTTTGCCTATGAATTGTTGTGCATGTATCATTTGCATTACACTACACCATGGCACACACTACCTGCCGCCGGACCTGGGCCGCATAGGATCACTTAGGATAGTGTTGAGATGGATACCACTCCGACTACAAGCATGTAGTACGAGTCACCCATCTCAACCCCGAAATTTCTTTCTTGATGTGAGAGGTCCCTACCCTAGTCTGCGAGCATGCGACACGAGTCAGTTCTTTGATGAAGCTGGAGTCATTGGTAACACGACCTAGCCGCGAGCTTGTTGGTTCAGTCCTGTGATCCCATGACTCCATTTTGAGCCGGATAGAGTAGAAATCAAGCCACATCCCATTTGCATGTCTATGTAATTGAAAAAAAAGAAAAAACAGAGACAAAGGTCGGCACCCATTGTAAGTGTCATTTTCCTTTTTATTTACTCATTTTGTATTGAACTTCCATCTTGAAATTCGCGAACATCAATCGATTGCCCTTGGTGTTGTAGGCTTATAATTGAAAAAATTGGCAATCACTTTTGACAATGAACATTTGAATGCAAGTTCTAAACATTTTGATTTGGCCCTGTTGAACACATGATTTTATTTAAATTCCTAGGTATGGGCTCAAAATGACATTTTGAAAAAAAAAAATTCCAAAAAAAAGGTTCGCAAGTTGCGATTATATATTGGGGCACAAAAATTGAGATTGCATTTTTTATCAAACTCTTTCCTTCTCACATTTTGGTAGTGAAAATGCAAATCACATTTTGTATAGATTTATCAAAATAGAAGTCACTTCATTTTTTGCAAGACTAAGATCATAAAATCAATCTCTTCAAAAAAAAGAAAAATTCAATGCTACTTTTGCATACGAAACTTTTGGAATAAAAGTGGACATTCGATTGATGGCCGTGGATTGATTACTTTAATGATGCCTTCTCATATGATAAAATCTTGGCGAAATACTAAAACCCCATAATAAGGACTGTGGGGGCATGTACCGTCGCCTCGATTTTATTGTAAGAAGCGACCTCATTGAGATATTGTTTTCTCTCATTCACGTACTAACATTGTTGTTTTTTTGCAACTTATGCGCAATGCTCCTTGACATTCTCGTGGTGACCACACAAAGAAGTGAATTATAGAGTTAGGACAAGAGTTGATTTTTACTCTCATCTGTGCAAGAGTTTCTTATGTTTTATCATTGTCTTTATTCTTGTTAAGAACCATGTTTTCCGTTTTGGGTTTTAATTGTGAATCCAATTGATGCTTTTGTAAATCATGCAACTCTTTTTTTTTTTTATGATGGAATTCAACTTCATGAAAATCATCATTTAAAAAAAATAAAAGAATTCAGAAGTGTTTCGAGCGAATCTTTACGTCTACCTTCTAAAATGAATTTCAAGAAAGCTTTGCTTAAGGCCCTCTCTTCACAAAATCGCTTTCTCCGGTAGAACGAGGAGTTTATTTGAGATCGACAATTGCCCCTTCTAAAAGAAAAAGTGTAGGCTCATGGAACTTGAGGAGTAAGCATGCGTCGAGGCATCGTCAGCGCCAATTTTCCATAGAGGCGGAATGAAGTTGAATTCTGTTTCGAGAAGTTTCGTTATTTGCAAATGCCTTAGATGCCAAAATAACTCATCAATCTTGTTCACTTTGCATGATGAGACAAATGAAGGGAGTTGCCAAGTATCCAAAAAGGCGAATTCGAAGGAAGAGTAAACTGTATCGATTCTAATTATCCATTTCTAATATCGTTTCTGACATGATTTTCTTTTCATTGTCAAGGAGACATCAAGAGTACCAAGTTTTGTAACGTTCCAACAAATGCGATGGAGCATATTATTGAGTCATGTACATCTTAAACAACTAAAGATTCAAATGATGAAACAGAAGGGCAATATTATCCCTTCCTCCATGAGAGATACCTTGGGATGTTGATCGCTTGACTTTGAAAATGATGTATCTCGTTCCTAAACTTGATTTTCTTCAGCATAAAAAATGACATGTCATTTTCTTTGGTACAGGACAGACTCGAACAGAACAAAGGGTGATAAATAAATAAAAAAGTTGTGCATTGACCGTAGAAGCGGCGCCTTCTACCAAGGAATCAGGAAAATGTCAAACACTTAAAGGCGAATGCAAGGAAATGGTGTTGTCGACTTACCAAATTTCCACGAAGGTGAATTCAAGAGATGTTAGCGCCCAAAGGATGAAAGCGAATGAAGGGTAATAATGTATCGTTTCCAACATTTCAATCCTAAATATTTTTGCACTAACATATTCTTTCACATTCTTTACAGGATTACCGAGTCACCATGCCGCAAGTAAGTACCCTTCTTCTTCTTCTTTTTTCTTTAAAAAAAAATGAAGAATTTCCATTACAAAAAAGAACCTTTGGCACTTTCCTAGAAAAGCACAAAATGAATATTTGAAAAAAAAAAAAAAAAAACTTCTACAAACTTTTTTAGCATCCTTTTTATCTCAAAATCATTTTCTCGCTTTGTGGGTTATTCATTTTGAATCAAATTTCTCTATGGAGATTGATCTACTCAGATGATCTCGATAGAGTGAAATGAAGATGTTAACCATGCCAAACAAGAAGTGCTTAGGATGAAGAAAGGCAAGCCATTTCCAAACACGTCATTCAAACACTTTTGAGAGTTGAGTAAAAAGCAACATTCTCTTAGGACGAATGATTCATTCACATTGAGCGCAAAGATCGAAATGATAAAGGCGTTTCCTTCATCAATCTCAAGCATTGCACTAATCTCTTATTACCCCTTTGGGCAGAATAAAGATGATCCTTCAAAGTACCCCTATCGAGAACGATCCTACATTGGGGCAGCGTATGAGGTTACGGTCATGTTGTAGAGCGAAAGATTGAGAAAGATTCTATTACTTTCACTTGCATCAATCTTCTGGTGATAGCTTCAGAGGAATTCTCATTAGATCTTGACTCATCCCAATGTGAATAAGAGCATTTCCTTTTCTACCCAAATACTAATACCATCGCTTTAACCAATTTGGGCCTAATTATTCATTTATGAACCCCGAGCAGTGATCATCTCCCTTCACTGGGGCAAGGCATAAGAATTGACCAAATACAATTGACAGTCACGAGAAAATGTGAAAAGGATTTCGAAAGTCATAAGAGCTACAAAAGTTCAAAAAGCAAAAAGTTCGACAAACTAGGGGGCATGAAAAAACAGTGTGCCAGGTAAAAGCAAGGCCAATGCCCATCAAGAAAAAAGGAGCCAAAATGCTGCATTTTATGTAAAAGAAAAATTATCAAAGTCAAAATGCCTACGTGAAAAAATCATCACAAGGGCAAAGGAAATTAGAGAAAAGAGCAAAGCTCCCATGCAAAAATGATTAGTCAAGGGACTTTCGAGATGTGCAGTGTTTCAAAAGCTAAATGCTTTTGAAAGGTCGAGTGACTTGGTTACGATGCCATGATGATCACCGACTCGTAAAAACCCTCTTGAAAATTTTAAGCCTTTCGAGCCTCTCCAAAGCCAACATTACAACCATCTTCCGAAGTCTCTTCTGATTGGGATGGTTTGAGTGAAAATGAGGATGCCACAAAGAAGCTACTGCTTGAAGGAGTGGAGGTAATTCTATCTTGTCTTATCTTCCAAGTTCTTGACTTGTAAACTCAATGAAGATAGCGACAAATGTTCCTTTATTGGCCTTAAAGCAATAATTCCTTTGTGTAAGCCATGACCAAACCCATATTGCGGTCCTTTCAAACGACCTTTGTGATCGATCAGACTGTGCTCATTGCGAATGTTTCTTGAAGCCTTCGACATAGGTTATGTGAGATACTCTCAGCAACCAGTTATCTCCCGCATGAATGGATAGGATCAAGCAGCCATTTTATCGAGAGTGTGTGAGAAACCCTTTCTGACTAAGAAGCTCTAATTTGGCATGCTTAATGAGCCTTCTTCACGAGTCGTAGCCGTTTTGATAAGAACTCGACTCCTAGAAAATTTGATAATTAATGATATATCCACGAGCAAGATGACAATTTTGCGCCACATGATGCTGATTGACATCGAATGTTTTTCCAAAGCAGTCGGACTTAGCTTGATTAGCTTGTTCAATTAATGCTACAATATTGCCAATACGTATCTTGATGACGTCTCTAATGACATTCGCTCAAGTTGAGTTTGACAGGATTTCTTAGTGAAGCCATACGGTTTTCAAGGGGTTAGTGGGCGCTTCCCTAAAAACCAAAGGTTCATGGTCAGCCTTAAACCATATCATCTCCAAAGGTTCATGGTCAACCTTAAACCATGTCATTTTCTTATGACCCGGTGGGCTGCAGCTGCCAAGCCGAAGTTAAAGCCCACAAGCAGCGGCCAACGAAGGATCCGCATGAGCAGGCCAGATCTGAAGGGATGAGGCTGGCCGCGCGACCTGCAACACCTGCTGTTGCTGCTGCTGGCCATTGCCGCTCTTAGTCCCCTCGCTAACGATGCCACTCGAGCTCGAAATCCACGACATCGTCCCTGACGAAGAAGTCTCGACGCCATTCCTGAGCGACCCACCACGAGATCCATTGCGCATGGCCGTTGTTGCCTCACCGAGGGAAGCCGTCGACCACCGCCGTGCTGCTTCCCCCCGCTGTCGCCCGTCGCTGCCGTTTCACCACCAGCCGCCTCAAGCTGCGCCGCTGTTCCATCCCTCAATGCCGCCGCCGCTACCGAACCCTAGACCAGCCGCCTCAGGCTGTGCCACCATTCCTCCTGACGCCTCCGCCATCATCATCGCAGTAGCGGTCACTGGGCCTGACGCCTCCGCCGCCAACGACGCTGTCCTTGACGAACTGCTGAGGCCCCTGCTGTGCTGGGCTGCTGTTGCTCTTGTTCGCCACGACGCCGCTGTTCACCGCGAAGCCGTCGTCAAAGCCTTGCCCGGCGACGCTCCAGCAAACCCCCCCCGGCACCACAGATCGCCAGAGTGGAGGGTTCCTGAATTCAGGTCCGCAAAGAGAGAGCTGGTCGGGCAAAGCCTCCAAACCGGGTAGGGTTTGGTCTTCGAAGTGGGTCGGGCTTAGGTTACTCTTTGGGCCGGGCTTCTGCAGATTCATGTTAATTGGGCTGGTCTCACGCGAGCTTAGGAAATAGGTGGGCCTTTTTGACTTTCTTTGAGCCCTAATTAAAGTATAAAAAAAAAAAAGAATTTTGGGCCCACTCGGGCCTATCGTCGCCGACCGGGCCAAACCCGGGTTCGGTCGTAGACGAGACCCGACCCGCACTGAGCGGGTTGAACCCATGTCGAGTTGGACCGGACTCGACCCGGTTCACCCATTAATAAAATAAAATTTTAAAAAAAATTTTAAAAATAAAAATTATTTTAAAAAATAAAAATTATTTTAAAAAAATAAAAAATATATATTTTTAAAAAATTATTAAAAATTTAAAAAAATTCAAAAATCCAAAAATGATGGGGTTTGGTTAGGAATTGCTATGTCTTGCTTTCTTAGTGTAATTAGACCTTTATTTGCTCGCATATTGATTATATCGAGTGTTTAATGTGCATATTTAATTATGTTGAATTGCACATGTTTAATTTTACTGCAATTAGGATCTTGATAGCTATGATTGTTACTTTAATGGTTGCGTACATGTATGATCACTTCACATGTTAGTGGATAGGTATAAAATCAATCCAAATTGCTTGACAAAAATAAAATGAACAAGTTTAGGTACCGAAACGGCACTAATTGGTCAATTAGTGTAATCAAGTTTCCAACCCTAGATTCTCTGGTTGCGTAGAAAGTGAGGCACACTCTCATGCCTCACTTGGTTTCTAGCCTACCACAATAGGCTAGTGGCGACTCCTTTTATGCAAAATTCCTAAAAAATATTCCAACGTTACGCAGGGTATGGGCTTGGGAGAGCCCACGCCTAATCATGAGCCTTAGGCCCGTCCTTTAGGCAATACCTCTAAATCTGTTCCCTCCCCCCGAGGGTAGGTCACAACAGTTGGTAATTTCAAAAAAGAGTTAGTAAATTGCAAAGGTTAGTAAGTGAGGCAAATAAAAGTGGTAACTCAATAGAAAACTTAGTCAATGTAAGTGAAAAAAATTAACTATTGATAAGCAACTCAAATAAGAGGTAGTAACTCAAAACTAGTTGGTAATTTGAGCCCAATAACTTTGTAAGGTCACACGAACAAAGATTGATTATTTCATATAGTAGTTGGTAAATTTAAACCTTTAGTAAGAAAGGTAAATAAAAGTTGGTAAGTAATTAGAGAAGCTTTTTATGGTTAAAGATAAGAGAAGTTGGTAATTTAAAAGAAAATCCCAAATAAACATTGGTAGCTAACTCAAGTAGGGTCAGTATGCAATATAAGTTGGAAACTTAATTAGTGAAAAGTAGGCAATCACTTTAATTGACGTTAATAGTTTCTACAAACAACCGGTAGATTTATAAAATTTGCGAAGAAGGCAAATAAAAGAAGTAACATAATAAAAATTTGGTAAATAAAAAAAAATGAACTTTGATATAAGCAACTCAAATGAGAGTTGGTAACACATAACCACTGGGTTACTTGATTAGAGTAACATGATTAGTAACTGAAATGATCAGTAATTTTATATAATAGTTAATAAATCTAAAACATTGGAGGTAAACAGGAGAAGTATTATTATTATTTTTTTTTTGGGGTCAAACACAAGGGAAACTTGTAACTAAAAATAAACAAACATCAATAACTAACTCAATTAAGTATACATAATGCAAATTTTGTTAATGACTTGATCGGATAATGTTGAGAATCACTCCAATTCCCATTAGCAATTTCCAAAAAGGAGTTTGTAAATTAAAAAGCTGGTAAAGGAGGCAAATTAAAGTCAGAAACTCATTGAAAAAGTGGATAAAATTTTTAGAAAAATAAACATTGGTAGGCTAACTCACACAATTAAAGGTTGGTGAAGTCATATAAGAGTTGATAAATTTAAGTCATCTATAAAAGAGACAAATAAAAGTTGGTAATAATAAGAAAATTTGATAAATTAAAGTAAAATCAAATAAATATCAGTAAGTAATTCAAATGAAAGCTGGAAAACCCAAACTAGTTGGTAATTTGATCGGAAAAAAAGTTGGTAAGTCATTCAAATAAATATTAAAAAATTGATATATTTGTTGGTAAATATTAATGATTCAAACAAAAAGTTAGTCGAAGATAATAAAAGCTATTAAATTTTGTAAATTGTTAAAAGAGTTGGTAATTTCATGAAACTGTCGCTAAATAACCAGTAAGTTACGGAATAATAAGGGATTGGTAATTTTTTTCTACTTGTATTTTTTTATTTATAAACTCTACCAGAAATCTACAAGCAAGGAACAAAAATCACTTTTTTAGTGGAACAATAGAATTGTCCTATTTACTTTTCATCATAATTATAAAAAGAAAAAAACACATATACATAACCAAATCACTCAAAGTGGCTTGAGTAATAAGATATTAACCCACTAAGCCATAAGTATTCCCATAGCTTTTAGTCCTATTATACAGATGCCAATTCAATTATAAATCTTTCATTTTTGTCAATTGAGTCATCAATCTTGTCAATACAGTACTTTTAGTCAATTTGGACCAGAATTGCTGACATGGATATCAATTATCTTATGTGACATAACCGTCACTAATATAGATAATTTTTATAATTTTGTTAGACTTTTTTAAGTTTTGTAATTTATATATTCTTTTTTTTTTCATACTTTCCGACGAGAGCCGTCGACCCTCACTTGCCATAGATCCGGTGATGGGTACAAAGCCCCCACTGATCACGGGCAAGGGTCACCGGCCCTCATTTGTGGTTGACAAGGGTCAGTTGGCCCTCATCGAACTTGCTAAAAAAAAAAAAAGGAAAAGAAAGAATGAAAATATAAAAAATTAATCAATTATAAAAATTGTCCACATCATAGCATCTACGTTAGTAATTTTCGATTAAAATTGGCCAAAATGACTATATTAATAAATCATCAAAATTTTTAGAATTCAATTTACAAAATTCAAAAGTTTAAAACTGAATTGACATCCGTACAATAGGTTTATGACTTTTTGGGTAATTTTACTCATTTGCTATTGATAATTTTCTCACACGTTCATTTAGTATCTTATTAATCTTTCGGAGTGAGAAGAAAAAAAAGAATCGCTCGGCTTTATTTTCATGAAGGACACTGTTAATTCTGTTAATTCTTTTATTGTCGATCAAACATTATGTAAATCAAATCCTTTTCATGTAGGCTCCAGGCAAGGTCTAGATAACCAAGGGTATTGAAGTTGGCAGTCGGTTATCCAGACCTTGCTGTAAGGCAGCCAATCCAATAGAGGGCATTTCACTCTCCCCTTATCATCCCAGGTGCAAAAAGCTATTATACCCGCCCACCTAGCAATGGCCAAAGTGTTTCCACCTTGATGTGGTGTCTACCTTTACCACTGAAGAACCTCCTAATTATGCTCTCTATCATTTTCTTCTCGAAGAGAAAGGAATATGGGAGTGACATTGTGGGGTCTCTCACCTCAAGGCAAATCTCCTGCCTATTTCTTCCCTTTAAGCCTTTTAAGGACTTACTCAACAAGTCTACTCTATTTAGTAGCTCATCATAGTTGTTTTCTTTTCATAAGTTCACAAGAATAGACTCTTATTCTACTCTATAAACACAATATATATATATATATATATATATATATATTTTTGTTGTGTGTGTGTGTGTGTGTGTATGTATACACACGTAATAAATATAAAAATAGGTTTTCATAAACCTAGAAGAATAATACTACTGTGGTCTCTCACCTCAGGGCAGATCTCCTACCACTCGAATTTGGCTTGAAAAAGAAATGGATAAAATCAAATTATATTATTCAAGATACACATACTATGACTAGAATGCAAGACATGTTATTTCCGACATCGATATCCAGAATAGAATACAAGCAAGAAGCTTTTCATAATTATTTATCATATATAACATAATTGAATCATCAAAACAATAAATTGATTCTTTTTACTAAATTAATATTGGAAATCTGCAAACCTAAAAATTCATTTCGGACAATTGAACCTTCTCAAGTTGTCTCTTGTTGAGAACAAAAGGTATTTGTGCCAAAATGTTATATGCTAAGAAAAAGAAAATGCCTAGAACACGGAGTTGATCTTAAAGTACTATTTATATATCACGGTAGGAGAGATGATTATCAAATTAATGCTAAATTTATTGTATAAGTGCTAATTCAGTCCTAAATTTTTTAATTTTATGTAATTTTAACCCTTTGCGCGAAATTTCGAAATAGTTCTTCCAGTCAATTGCCACCGAAAATTGTTGATGTCATGTCTAGTCATCACCAATCATCCTACATAATTAATGACGGGGATAGCTTTATCAAAACAATGTCTTATGTGGACCTAAGTAGCATCGATACCGACACGCGACACGCGACGCCACACACTGACACATCGTTTTTCAAAAAATAGAGAATTCCAATACATCGGGACACATTATATATTAAATGTACATTTTTATATATACATAGATAATCATTTTTCTTAATTTAATTCAAATTCATAAATAAATAAATAATAATAAAAAAGCCCAAAATGAATTTACACTAAAAATATTAATCCATAAGTTATTAATATCTCAATTTCAATAGTCCATAAAACTTGGAGGTAAAAAAACAATTCATATTATGGACTCACATGTCAAACGTGTCAGAAGAAATGAAAAAGAAAAAACTTGGAGGGTGAATCGTGTATCATGGGAAATAGAGTCAAAATAGAAGAAAAGACTAAGTTTTTCTTCTTTCTCCATTTATTATTTTTATTACTGTTTTTTATTTTCACATATAGACATTTTGACCCATCATTTATTGAAAATTTTTTAAATTGACCACGCGTATCGGAATCATATATTGAACACTCGCATGTTAGAATTTCAGCTCGAGTGTTGGAGAGTGTTGGGAAAGTCGACTAGGCGTCAGATTTTTCGACATATGTTGACCGAGTGTCAGAGATTGTTCGAAACTATCTAAGAGTGTCAAATACGTGTCAGAGTGTCCGATACAACACGAAACCTCTCTAAGAGTATCAATGTTTCTTAGATGTGGACCACAATGTCAGTAATTGGCCAAAATGATTACTTTGAAATTTTGCAAAAAGGTTTATGTTGACACTCAAATTTTTGTTGACGTTTTAAGTATTCGTTCATTTTGCAAAAATATAAAAAAATGTAAAAAGGAGGAGATAAAAAATCGTCATAAAATTCGGAGCCCACATTTCTAAGCAAATTGCGGACCTGCCGAGCCCGCGTAGCCAGCCCATTTCTCTTATTTCGTTCATTTCTTTTGGCCCATGCGTCAAACTCACTTTCCTTGGCCCATTTATCTTTCTTTATTCACATAGGCCCATCAGAACTAAAAAGAAACAAAAAGCCCAGCCCAGCCCAGCCCAGCCTTTCCTCTAGCCTTGCTTCGGTAAGGACCAGCGTGCTTGGGGAAAAGAAAAGGAAACGCGACCGTAACACGGCAGAAAGACGGGAGCGTTCGGCCATTTTAGGGGGCCTCGCCGGTTTTTGAGGGAGGAGAGAGCAAGGAAGGTTCTGCCAAAAAGTGAGAACCAGAGGGAAGGAGGGACATCCAGGGGAGAGTTCACTAGAGACATGTGCTCGCTCGACGGAGGAGGGGCTCGACGAAGGAGAGCTCGCTGGAAGCAGCCAAGGAGAAGGGAGAAATCTGAGAGAACGAGAGAGTGCATCCCGTATCGGAGCGACGGAAAACCACATCGCCAGAGCTCGCCGTCGATTTTCAGAGCTCCGGTCGAAGGCTAATCCGCCAGTTGTTCTTCACAGATTCGGTGTCGAAGATCAGACGAATACTGAGATTTCTCTGCAAGCGGAGGAAAAGCTCTAACCAGACGCTCTTCATCGTCGTCAATCGAGACCTCGATCCGCCAAACAAACCAGGTGCAATCTCGCTCCAAACTCTCTACTCTGTATCTGTTTTGGCCGAGAAAGACTTGCTCGGTTCGATGGATTTTCTTGAAGAAATCTCGATAAAACGAAGTTTTTTTTATTGCTAAAAATGGTGTTTTAAGTCTGTACGTAACGTGTGAGGCTGAGAATCTCGTCAAAATCAAATCAGAAAACCATTGAAAGATCTGCATATTGCATGTTTGATCAAATGCCTAACAGAGGTTTAAACTCAAGATCGATTCGTACTTGCCGGGTTATTTGTTGAATCATGTCTAATACCAGCATTTTCTCTGTGTTTCTATGCGATTTGACGAAATATCTTTGCTCGAGTCCAACGTGCATGCACATCTCCAATGCCAGAAAGCTTTCGGTCAGAGAATTCCCTCGCACCAGCGAAGTCAGCGTTGCAAGGACATATTAGTTACCCCATCTCACTCCATTCTGATGTACGTTTGCTTGTTAATTTTCTGGGTTTGCTGCTGTTAAAAATGTGGATTCGGTAGGATGGTTTTTGTTAAGTTTTCGGATAGATGGAGTGGGCGGCCGGAGGTGGTCAACGTCGGTCGGAATAGACAATCGGCGGTCGGAGATAGGTCGGCGGTGATCTAAGCTCTCGTGATAAACTCGTCAGTGATGGTATTTGTTTCGTTAAAAAGGAATAAAAAAAAAAAAATGGCCGCGAAAGGTGGAGTTGCAGGTTTTTTTTTTTTTTTTTTTTTGGACGAAAGATGTCACGATCTATTCTTACTTAATAAGAGTCTTACAATGCGAAATAGGACTAATGTCCGAACATAAAATATTCCATAAAGGCAATGGAGGAGTAATCCACCGTTAAGCGGAAGCTTGTTTAAACGGAAGTTTCGTGCTATCCATCCGCGGCACCATTTTCTTCTCGGGTACAGCGGTGACCATAACACTCTCGATTTGATCCAGTTCATGTCTGCAACGGAGGATATTTTCTTTTAAATTCCAGTGAATTTCGGCCCGGCCCAAGAGCTGTTCAACAGCAGGGGAACAATCACTTTCGCATATCCAGCGAAGTGGTTGACTTCGGAAGTCTCCCACGTGCCGCTTATGTACTTCCTTTATATAAAAAAGACCGTGTAAGATGGCTTCGACTTCGGCCTCTTGAGATGAAGAAACCCTAGCTGTACAAGCGAAGCCCTCGAGTACTTGCCCTAACGAATTCCTCACGACACCAGCAACAGAGCACAGAAACTCGCCCGGTATCCAAGAAGCATCAACATTCATCTTCAGTTCACTTCGATCTGGAGGTTTCCATCTCCCAGGTAAATTGCAATTAGGGTTTACTCGATTCTGGATCTTCTTTGCTCTAATCAAGGTAAGGTGCTGATCTTGTGCGATTTGCAGGAGATCTGCAGAATTCGGAACTTTTGCTCGGAAAATCCATCCGTTTCTTGCCTTCCAGATATGCCAGAGAACCAGACCGGTATATTCTCTTTCGGGTATGTCTGTGTTCGTTCGGAACGCTTCCATAATCCATTGTTCGTCCGTCCGATTTTACTTGTGGGACCGAGGCCTCCGCAAGTTGGATCTTCCCATATACCTTTTGTCCACTTACATAAAAAGAACAGGTGTTCGGTTGTTTTGACCTTCGTATGACAGAGTGGGCATAATGGGTCATTAACAATATTTCGTTTATGTAGGTTTTCTCTCGTGGGAAGGGCGTTTTGACGAGAGAGCCCAAAGGAAAGTTCGATTTTTGGTGGCACAAAGCAAGGCTCCAGATTTTGGTCCATAAGGTGCGTGGTGGTCGAAACGAACAAGAGGCCGTATTGTGGTTGTGATTTGTGGTTATTGAAATTGCTTTGTTGTAGCCACTCTTGACAGAATATTTCCCCGAATTATTACCTGTCCAGAGTAGGTAATCTGGTTGCGGTTGTGGGCTCAATGGGATAGCTAGAATTTCCTTGACGATACCTGCATTATAGAACTGTTGAATCTTCTGTGCATTCCACTCTCTGGCATCTGCATGTATTAGCTCAGATACCATCATAGGTTCTGTTGGATTAGTGTGGCCTCTAATTACCCCTTTCATTAACCACTTGTCTTCTCGAATGCGAATAGATTGACCATCCCCAACTGACTATTTGATGTTTTCTTTGACAGTGTCTCGGCCAATTAACAGACTCCTCCATCCCCATGAGGGGCATTGGCCTGTGCTTGCTGTCCAGAGATCCCCTGTAGGGAAGTAGATTCCTTTCAACACTCTACTCCACAAGGCAGAAAGGGACGTTGAGAGCCGCCAGACTTGCTTGCCTAACATGGCATAATTAAAGGTGATCAAATCTTTGAAACCCATTCCTCCTTCATCCTTTCGAGTTTTCATTACCTCCCATTTTTTCTAATGAATTCCCCTCTTATGATCACCTTTTTTCCACCAGAATGATGCAATTCGTTGTTCTATTGCTCTGCAGATAAAGACTGGCAGCTTGAAGATAAACATAGCATGCATAGGTATGGACTGAACAACACTTTTGATCAACACCTCCTTCCCTGCTTTGGTAAGTAGTTTCTCCTTCCACCCTTCTAGCTTTGTGTTAACCCTGGCCAATATCCATGCAAACAATTTTTTTTTGATTGACCCCAATCTGTAGGAATACCCAAATACTTCCCTGTTTTTTCAAACACAGGGACCCTTAATTCTGTGGCCATATTTCTCTTCAAAGGTATGGGACAATTTGCACTAAAATACACCCCTGATTTGTTTAAATTGATTGCTTGTCCCGAAGCATAGCAATATTGTTTAAGTATCAATGCCAGGTTTTGACATTCCAAAATAGTAGCATTTAGAAAAAATATAGCATCGTCTGCAAACAACAGATGTGAGAGTTGAGGACAAAATCTGTTAATATGTATGCCTTGGATACTGCCATCTGTGATCGCTTTGTCCATCAACCAAGTTAGAACATTTGAAATCAAGATAAATAGATAAGGTGAGAGGGGGTCGCCTTGTCTGATTCCTCTCGAAGGATGGAAGAAAGGGGTGGGTTCTCCATTGATCTTCACACTTTGAAAGACACCGTAGACACACACTTTGCATTATGAGTGTTACCCACTTTTCACAAAACCCCATATGCAACATACAATCCCTCAAGAAATCACATTCGATTCTGTCATATGCTTTCTACATATCTAATTTAAGTATGGCCTGATGTTTTTTCGTCTTTTTTGTGATGCGCAGTTGGTGCAATACTTCTTGCACAATGAAGATATTATCTTGTATCTGTCTGCTTTGAACAAATGCACACTACTCCGGTTCAATAATGGATGGCAGCCACTTCTTTAATCTGTTTGCTAGAAGTTTTGAGATTACTTTATAACTGAAGTTGCATAAACTGATAGGTTTGTATTGGTTGATGTTTTCAGGGTTCTTCACTTTCGAGATTAAGGAAAGATGAGTCTGGTTGAGAAGGGGATCTAGAAAACCTGTCTGAAAAAACTCCTGAACTAACTGTAACAGGTCAGTTTTCACAGTATCCCATGAATGTTGATAAAAAATGCCACTGAAGCCATCTAGGCCAGGTGCTTTGAGTGCTCCCATCTGAAAAACAACATCCTGAATTTCCTCCATCAAAGGTACAGCCACCAGATCTTCATTAATGTGTTGTGTTATGGGTGATGGACACTGGTTGAGGACAGGTTGATACTGCCTTGGGCCCTCTGATTTATATAGCTCTTTATAAAAAGATAGGATATGATTGCGAAGTATCATAGGATCTCTACACCAGTTTGAATTTTGTAATTGCAACATTGTTATTCTATTTCGCTGCCTCCTCTGTATGGTTGATGCATGAAAAAAACTGGTCTTCTTATCTCCCCATTGCATCCACTTAAAACGTGACCTCATACCCCAGAATTGTTCCTCCTGTCTTCGCAGTTTCTCAATCTGGAAAATAATACTCTGTTTTTGCTTTTTGATGGTGTGCTGGTCAGACTGATTAGTAAGCTCTGTTAGGGCCATATTTAGCTCTTTGATCTGCAACCTTGCATTGGCAAACTTCTCTTTGCTCCATTGTGCCAACACTTTTGATGTCTGCTTCAATTTTTCTGAAAGAGTGCATGGTTGGATATGTTTAGATTTCCATGTTTGTTGGATAACATCATAATACTCCTCATGCTCTGTCCAGAAAACATCCATTTTGAAAGATCTACTTGTCTTCTTCTTCCCAGGATAGAGCCTAAGAACCAGAGGATTGTGGTCTGAACCAATAGCTGGAAATGCTTGCACTTCAGCTTCAGGAAAGGTAAGTCTCCACTCCAAAGTACATAGTACTCGATCTAGTCGTTTCTTCATGAGCTCCTCCCCATCTCTGTTATTTGCCCATGTAAATGCACACCCATGACTATCCATATCCATTAAAGAAAGTTCATTGATCATGTTTCTAAATGCTGCTATGCGACTGTTATCAGCTTCTTTTTTCCCAACTTTCTCCCATACATACAAAATCTCATTAAAATCTCCCATGCAGATCCACGGGCAGGAGTTATGGGGTTTAAGGTGTCCCAACATCTGCCATAAGGTCAGTCTCTCTCCAAAATTAGTAGATGCATGAATAAAAGTAATTTGCATATGTTGCTGCTTTGTCCGGATCGGTACAATCCACATCAATATAGTGCTTTGAACTGGTTTTCACCTTTAAAGATACTTCCTCATTCCACGAAGTGCTAAACCCCCCGCTATACCTGATGGATTCACTAGAAAAACATTCTGGAATTGTAATTTTTGCAAACTTTTTCCACCATTGCTTCTTTATTCTTAGTCTCCATAAGAAAGAGTAAACTGGGCCTTTCTCTAGCCGTTAAGGCTTTTAGTTCTTGGATTGTCAGGGGGTTGCCCAGCCCTTGACAATTCCAACTCACTATTTTCATGGCGTCACTGATGGCTTATTAGGGCTAGCCACCAAAGCCCATGCTTGTCCTTCTTTAATCAAATTCACAGGGGAATCCAGAAGTTCAATATCATCAATCAAAAGAGGGGTTTTCTCAGGTATGCACTTCTGTTTTTTTGCCTTTTGAATCTTCATATTCTTCTTACTACATTTCCCAACTTTGAGAGGACTTGTTTATGGTTTTCAGAGCTTTGAACCCGTTTGCCATAGTCTCTGATTGTATTAACAGACCCTTCATTTGCTTGGGTTATCTCTTTGCCATAGGAGCTGTCTATTCTTCGTTTGCTGCAAGTTACCATCTGCATATTATGAGTTGCCTCTTGAGCTGCAATATCCATACCACTAGCTGGGGAAGGTGTTACAGGTACAGTCTCTTCCACAAGAATTTCTTCTTCAATTTTGCCATAAAATGTTTCCCAATAAGGGCTGTGCTCACTTGCTTCTGCCTTCAGCCAGGGCCCATATAGCCCTACTTTGTTGTTTCCCCAAGGTGATTGTGCATAGGTAATGTCAGTACAATCAGAAGCATAGTGTCCTATTTTCCCGCAAGAATAGCAATAATGTGGAAGGCGCTCATACTTAAATTCCACCCAAAGCCTTTTGGATCCAATATCCAGGATTGCCCCCGATTTTAGTGGCTCATTCAGGTCAACTTCTATTCTCACTCTTCCTCCTTTCTGTTGATGGTTATCTGTTGTATCAAGGTGAACTTCTATAACTCGACCGATTCTACTTCCCACATCTTTGAAGACTTGCTCCACTCTCCAGCCCGGGAGGTATACCGCCAATACGCACCCAGAAAGCAGCTTTAGTAAACTCATAACAGTGCTCTGACACTTCCGGCTCGCACTGTTTTAACACTAGTAAGTTACTAGAATAAGACCAAGGTAATAGCCTCATGATCCTCTCTTTTTCCTCCTCCGTTTGAAAGACAAAAGTAAATAGTCCAGGTTCTTTTTGTGAACAGGTTACAGTTTCAGTTTTCCATGCTTTTTTCATTGTGGTTAAAAAGGCTGGGTAATTGACATTGGGTTTGGAATAGAGCTTACCAAGGAGTGTACGTTTACATTCCTCCTTTTTGTGCGGAGATATTTCAGTGGATACTGCTACAATGTCCTCATCAGACCAAAGGTAACCCGGACGTTTGCATAGTGCTGCCCTCGCAGCGAGTTCATTTTCTTCTTTACTCTCCATGGATACTAACTTGAAATATGACTAGATCAATCTACCTGCTCTGAATAATCGATAATGCTCATCTTCCTTCGGCACATAAAAGCAAACATTCAGTACTCCTTCACTACTGCCAGGACCAGAACTGATGCACTCAACCAGTAGCGGATCAAAACCGACATCCACTACTCCTCCACCACCTCCAAGAGCAGAAGAGTTAAGCAATCAACCAGAGGCGGAAAATCCAACAAATCGACTATTATCCCAAGCACCCAAAGTGAAATCAAAGACAGAACTGCTGAATCCAAACCTATTCAGACCTCGATGGCTAGATCGGCACAACCCATTGGTCGATAAGCTGCTCAAATGACTGGATCGACGCAACCCATTGTTTGATTAGCTGCTCAGATTTCGACATAGCCATATCGGGAAATTTAGTTTGGTCTTCTCTCTTTTTTTTTTCTTTTTTTTTTTTAATGGAAACTTAAAGGAGAAAGGCAGTAAAAAGGGGGATGGTTATGGATAAGCAGGAGGATCTTAGGGTTTGGAAAAAGGAAGCGCTACCATGGCGGTAGAGAAACGCTCGCACAGATGAGAGAAAACCTAAACTGAGGGAAGATGGTGTTCGGGTAGAGGATGTCGAGAGGAGAAGGACGAAGTGCAGGCAGAACAAGACAAAAATAAAAAATAAAAAAAGGCAAATCAATTAAAAAAATTCAAAAGAATATTAGAAATCGGTTTTAAACGCGGGTTGGATCCGGGTATACGGTTCGGGTCAGAGAGTCGGATCGAATAAACGGTCCGAACCCATTTGCTGAATAAAATAAAATAAAATAAAATAAACAAATTCATTAAAAATTCTAAAAAAATTCAGATATAAAAGAATTCTAAAAATTATTGTTATAAAAAATCGAAAAATCAGAAAATCCGTAAATAACAATAAAAATAAAAAAATTCAAAAAAATTTTAAATTTTAAATATATATAAATTTTTAATCTCGAAGATAAATAAAAATAAAAAATATTTAAATTGTATTAATTAAAAATATTAAAAATTCAGAAAAATCATTAAAAATTCAGAAAATTCTAGAAAATCAGAAAAAATTCAGAAAAAAATTGGAAAATTCTTTAAAAAAAATTAAATTCTAAAATTGGACAAGCCTTTAGGGCTTTACAATAGGGTCCCTTATTTTGAATATCCCGACAAATTTAAAATTTTTAATGTACTTATCCCTTGAATATTTTATTTTTCACTATAAATATCGCAAATCATAAAATTCTAATGATTGGTATAATAGAGACATTTAATTTTTTTTTCTGATTTTCTATATTTATTTTGGTTATGTGTATCTAATTAGATTTTTTTTATCTCCTTAATTATTCAATTACTCTTTTCTAGAACATCCAAATATACATAAATTCCATATTAACCTTTTCCTCATCATTATTCTTAACTTATTCTTCTTCTTTTTTAAATAAAAACTCTAAATTTTTTTCATCACAAACCGTTTAGCTTCTCTCTAACTTTTTCTCTCTTCATCACTCACATCGTTCACTGTAAGCTCAAGCTCAAGCACTCTCTCTCTCCGTTCATCTTCGCTTTCACCAATGCCTGTGCCTGATGAGTGACTAGTAAATCAACTCGATATCCTTAAAATTTATTTGCTGATTGTCGATTGTGATGTGAACCCGTTTGTTCTGATTTGCTTTCCATTGATTCTTGCATATTTTTTCCAGTCTTGGTTTCTTTTCTTTTTCTTGGTTTGCAAGTTTTAACCTCTGTTATTTTCCTAATAGATTCCAGTCTCCTACTTGAATTATGGGGTTTTACCCTGCTTTGTCTTCTTTCCAATTCATGCAGTTTACGTGATTTGAGTTCCAATTGCCGTTCATACTATGCCTCAATCACACGCAGTGCAGATAAGCTCTGAATTAGAAGAGAAGGTTGAAAAATTACGCAATGGTGATGAGCTATGTTCTAATTCAGAGACTGAAACTAAGTAGCCTCAAGAAGAGACTACATATGTGAATGCATCAAGTAAGACCTACTTACATATATAGCGTGTAATTTTTCATCATACTATACTAAAATGGTCCGAGTATTGATCTGGTTTGATAATATTAGATCCATCTTTCAATATTTAGAATTTCTTGTCTAGTAGCTGCCACTAGAAAAGGGAAGCACAGCTTTACATGTCTATTGGGTGTATACAGTCTTTCTCCTGGGAAATGCATCATTGTCAAGTTAAGGAACAAAATGCAAACTATTGGAGGTTTGGGAAGTTTCTCGGAACCATTGCTTGCGAGTAACACCATTGTTTACAACTTGAAAGCAAATTACCAAGGATATAAGAAACACTATGACTAGGATTGTAGAGGTAGTTAGCTTGTTCTGGCATGAAATTCCATTTTAACATCATTATTAATATTTCCTTGCTGTCTAAGCATGATTATCTTCGTACCAGCTACAGAAAAATGGATTCCACAATCCTAAATGTAGATATTGGAAAAGTATTTTAAAAGTTGCTTGCTATGGTTGTCACGCCCCGATCCTCGGGCACGCACACATCCTTCTACTTGATCGATTTTAGAATGCGATATCCCATGACTATGTATCGCCAACCCTTTTCATTTATTAAGCACATGCGGAAGCAGTTATAAATCCCCAGACAGTAAATCGATGGGATAGAAAAGTAAGGCCATATTTTTCATATTGAAACTTATAACCAAACTTTTATACAAAACACAAACCAAAGTACTTCATAACTATTCACATCAAAATGGAGATCTTAAAAGAAGATAGAGTCTCAGATCATCCAGGTCGTACTTAAAATCCCTCACAGTATTATCTTCTTCTTCCAAAAATCCTTCTCCTTAGATTTCACCTCCAAGTTCTCCTTCTCAGACTCCTCCTCCTCAGCTCCTTAGCGGGGTCCTGAAATGTTTTCCCCAAACCGGGATGAGACTACGTTTCAGCGAGTTCTACCCCACTAAGGCCCGATTAGTAAACCATTATATTATAGGCTGCCTAAACACGCACAGGGCAGAGGACTTACCTTGGCCTCAGATCCCACCTGTAGGTCAGTACAATTCATAATAGGCACCCATTTACTCAAAACAAACCGAACCAGTCGATTACATGTCATCCAAATCATTCACCACGGAGGAATATCTAAAAGCTAGGCCACGTGCATTCTCCAGGACGACATCCCAAGTCTCCGAGCCACGTGCCTCGGACCTTGGGCCCACGTGCATTCTCTAAGGCGACCTCTTCGCCAAGGTGGTACATCAAGTCACCGAGCCACGTGCCATTTTAGATGCCATTCTCGAAAACTGGACCCACGTGCATTCTCTAAGGCACTAGTTCGCCAAGGTGACGCATCAGATCACCGAGCCACGTGTCATTTTTACGATGCCCGGGCCCACGTGCCTTCTCTTAAGTGCTATCTCACCAAAGTGATGCATCAATTCACCGAGCCACGTGCCCTTTTAGATGCCAAACTCTGTCACCGAGCCACGTGCATTCTCCAGGAGGACATACCGAGTCTCCGAGCCACGTGCATTCTCTTAGGCGACCTCTTCGCCAATATGACATAATCAACCACTAAACTCACGTGCATTCTCCAAGTGATATTCCAATTCACCGAGCCCACGTATTTTCTTTCAGTTGATTACCAACTTACTTTTGATACCGACAACCAATGCCCAACGATTTCTCAATCAAATAATCAACAATCAAGTCAATATGAATAACTCCTAAAATTTCATAATTAAATCAATTACATACAATTTAAAGCTCAATTAAATAAACGGACTGCGCCACGACGATCAGCACGAGATTTCGATCGTCGGCCATCAAAATCTTAATTTCCGAAAAATAAATAAATAAATAATTAATTTCGAAAATTAATTAATAAATATTAAAAATTCAATTTAGCTCAAAATAAAGCCCGATTAAATAAACGGACTTCACCACGGTCATCAGCATAATATTTCGGTCACGGGGCCATCCTAGTTGAATTTTCGGAAAATAAATAATTAATTAATTTAATTCCGAAAATTAATATTTAAATACTAAAAATTCCACTTAGGCCCGAAAAGCCTAATTGAAGCCCACTAAGGGTCGGGAAAAATCCCGAGATACTTTCAATAAATAGTAGACCATGTCTACTTGCTAATTACACATTCAATTTGTCTAATTCGCATCCCAATTGACTAATAAATACTAATTTATACTAATCTAACCACCTAAACCTAACTAATTAAAACTAAAATAACCTTAAGCATAATTAGCCAACTAATCCGGGATTTGTGAGATTACCCACCGGAATCGCGCGCAAATCGGATCAATCCGACGGGGGCGACGCGAGGAACAAGACTTCCCAAAGCGGGTCTCGGGTTCGGGGCCCGGAAACGGCCCAAAAGGGGGCCCGAAACCGCTGGAAACCCACTCGCGGGTTTCTGCCCTTGGCTGGCCGGAGCTGTTCCGGCGGCTAGGGCGGCGAGGGAAGGTCGGCGGGGGTTGAGAGGGACGCCGGGGAGGTCGAGCGGTGGCCCACGGCGGCTGGAGGCGCCGGACAGGGGCGGAGCAGGGGCGAACAGGGCTGGGTCGCGTGGGGAAGGGGCGGCAGCGGGCGACGGACGCGAAGGGGCGGTGGCGGAGCGCACGGCGTCGCGCGGACGTGCGGTGCGGCAGGACGGCGGCGAGCGGTGGGTGGCGACGGTCCTCGGTGAGCTGCTATCTCGGCTTCTCCGCTTCTGGTTCGTTGATCTTCACGAAGAAGAAAGAAGAAGAGAGAGAGTGTGAGAGAGAGAGAGAGAGAAGATAAGATTTTGACTAGTCAAAAGAAAAGAGAGAAAGAGAGAGTGAGAGAAGAGTGAGTCGGCGTGGGGAGGCGATTCGCATGAGGGGGAGGGGAGAGGAGAGAGAAAAAAAGAAGAGAGAGAGAGAGAGAGAGAAAGAGAAAAGAAGAGAGAGGGAGAGAGAGAAATAAAATAAAATAGTACAATTATTCTTATTTTATTTATTTTCTTTTTCCCTTTCTATTTCCTTTCGGTCTTCATTTTTCCTCCGATAATTTCTTTCCTGAAATTTCGGACTCGTCAATAATTTGACGGCCGATGAGACAAGGTCCTAAAAAAAATTATGACACGCTTAAAATTTGATTCCCGAAATCGAGTTCAACTTCGTGGTTAAAAATCGATCAAACGTGATTTTAGTCCAATCCAACCAATTAGGTAGCTTTTAGGGATTTTACTGTAGATACATCCCTTAACGGCTTCACCCAATAGGTTAGTTAACTCGTGAGTGATCAGCTCAGAGAAAAAGGACCATAAGCACGTCAACGACATGCCCATTTCACTTTATCGAAACGGGATCGAATTTCAGGATGTCACAATGGTAGCTCTCAATCATTCTTGTATCATTTGAAGAATCTGTTGCAGAAAGTGAGAAGAGATCAATGCACAAATCTCATCACTTTTTGGAGTTCAAAGGAAAGGAACAAGGAACGTACAAATCTTGTTCTAGGATTGTTTTAATTGACCTGTCAACATTAAATGGACTTTCATTACCTGTTGATGACTACTTTGTGATAACTTTTCTATTTTTCATCTTTTTTATTGCAAAAGCTGACTGACGCAGATAAGGCTAACAGAGCAAAACAAAAGATACGGCACACCTTAGAGAACAAAAGTTTGGCTAGAATAACAGCAGAAAAGGTACTCTCATCTTTACTTAAATTTTTGTGATCCCTTATAAGTGATATTTCCATTGTGTAAATCAATAATCTCACTTTAGAAAAGATTCTGCTGAAGTGACATATTTTTGGACCTAAGGTAAAGATGTCTAGAGATATTTGCGACTTTTCCAACAATACATGTGTTTTGAATAGCAGCTTTCATAAGAAGAAAACATAGAATGTGTTCTAGAATTGCCTCCTTAAGATTGTCTATGTTCTCAACACCTGCATTGATAACTTGTTATTCCCATAGCTCTCTGATTTGGGTTTGCTAGTGACAGCACAATAATCCATAACTTGGTTCAGGTTTATCTAGCACACATAGTCCACAATCATTAACAAAAGAGCTGTACAGCAGCTAGAGCTGTAAGTAAATTTGAGATGATGAAACATGTACAATTTTCTATTAATTTCCTAACCTGACTGCAGCTTGGTTTAATGAGAGAGATTGAAAAACAGAAAAGTACTGCAGCCCTGGAGTACCCAAGTACTAGCTGTGCCATCGCACACATCCCCACAACTGTTGAAAAGTTATTCAATATAGTTCATCTAGTGTCAGCAAATGTTATGCAGTCTTGGCAATGACAATATTGCTGCTACAATGTATTAGGAATTTATACAGCTATTTGTGCAGAACATGAATGGGTCAAGAAAAGAGGGCAAGCTGGAATAAATAGTCTAAAATTAAAACCTAAAGTCTAACTTCCTAGTGTGTGTTTTCATATGGTTTCAGTGGATGAAGTCACATAACAAATCAGCAGGATCAACTACAGTTAGGACGAATGTGATTACTTTCTCAATTTGATATCTCTGGACATCTTTTCCTGTTTCACAGGAAAGTGTGAAATATTGAATGTCTTCTTGATATGGTTCATTCAGTTATGCTGATTAAACCAAATTCTGGCACATGATAGGAAGCAGAGTCAAGAATCAAAGGCAATCGTACGTACTTATGACTTCAGCTTAATATTGCTTGCCAATAAATAGTAACATCATTGGTTTATAAGTTTTTTATGCTACTAAACTGCACGGACATATGAATGATCTCATGGAGGTATACTCGGAACTTGGAAGGAACAACACCCCCTCAAAATAGTGTTTTTCTAGTGTTGGGAAAAGAGAAACCCGGATGGTCCGATGCTAGAGCGTAACCCATGCCTGAATGATTTGGGGCCTCCAAATCTAGTTGTCATCCAACCAAGAACTTAAGGTCAAAGAAAGTGAAGAATGAAGAGATTCACAAGTTGAAGGAATATAGTTGTCTTCCAACCGAGAACATAAGGTCGGAGAATGAGAAAGATGAAGAGATTCACAAGGTGAAGGAGATACTGAAAGCAACAAAAGAGAAATTACAAAAGACAAATGGAGATGTACAAGAGTTACAGGCTCAAAAAGCCGCTACTATTATATAGAATTGTCTGCATGCGGTGGACTAGTGGTCTCACAAGATCTGGACAAGGTAAGTATGTCATGAGCCATGAGGTGTGACTAATTTCATTGAATGTTAAAATAGTGAAAGGTATTTTATTTACTAAATACTGAGTGACCTGGATATTGGACAGCAAGGTGGTTTTAAAGGGAATATAGGTGGATAGAATTGAAAGATGAGTATGGTATCAGGATCGCTTTGATGGAGCTTGGAAGTGGAATACAAATTTAGTATTGTTACTATGTCTTTTTCCTTTTTGCTGTGACTAAATCATGATGTGGGCTTACTTCTCTTGCATTATGCCTGATCCTTTTTGTTCATTTTGAAGTATACAAGTGATTGCCCTTATTAGTCACTGCTGGGCGTTGCTCTTTCTTTCCATGTTTCCAGATAGTCACTGTTGATCTCTCTTGTCCTTCTCTGTATAGAGCTTGGAGTGTTATAGCATCTTTTATATTGAAGAGAAGTTGAAATGTTGCCTGTTTTGGCACACTTGAGAGTGGATGAGGGACACAGTCAAATGCTTGCAATGGTCTCTGTTGACGTATGAGTTTATTAGATTACCTAGTACCATATGCTGATAACCTTACACTACTCTATTTTTGGCCTTCAATGCATTTCTTCTTCTTGCTCTTAAGGTTAGGCTTCTATTTTCACAATCAAACTTCTCAAGTTTACAGGGTTGCAGCAATGATTGTGATTTGTGAACTCTGCCTCTTGGTTTACAGCCATTCAATATTGGTCGTAGTGTGCTTCGGCCACTCACAACGATGTTTTTTGCAATGAAGTGAATGGAGCTCCTCTGTTCACTTCTACATTTTTTTCAAGTGATGGGAAATGTGGCTGATCAGGTCTTGCTCATTCTGTTTTAACAAATAAGCTTCTCTGCATTTTGATATGCTTTACAGATTAGTCATGAGCTCCTCTATTCATTTATTTTATTACTTTCTGTGATCTAAACTTCCTCTAAATCCTTCTCCAATCCAATTATTGAAGGTTAATTGTGCGATGTTCAAGTAGTGACGACTAGCATGATTTCTTGTGCTGGTTTCGTGCCCATTATGCTTGATCCTCTTTCCTGCACTTATTTGGTTTGTAGGATGATGACCATCATAACACACAATAGAGATCTCCAAACATCAGTTTGCGTTCTCCATCATCGAGTCATGAGCCACACTCGAAGGGATGAGGTTAGTTTTATCTCCAAAGGTACAGTGGTCATAAATTTCTTAGGTCCAGCAAGAAAAGAACAAAACAGCTTCATGTGCCCGTTGTTGGAGAAAGCTCATTAAAGAACTAGTATAGTTCCCGCATCTTCACAATATGACAAGGCTAGAAAAGATTTTATAGCAACGACAGGACCTCCTTCATGTGCAGTTGAACCTTATGTCCAAGCTACAACTAAAATTGCTTTAGAATGTGAAAAAGGAAAACACAGCAGCATAGTGTTTTTGTTGCAGTCATTCTCTCTCAGACATAGGGTGTCTCTCTCTCCCTCTCTGAACCTACCTTGTTTAATTATTCCTTTCTTGCATTGGAACTATACAAAGAACAATCTAGAGAGTCTAATAGCTTATGGATGCTGGTGAAAAATTGACCATCGTCCTTCAGTATGTCTAGACAATTTTTTGGATTGCGCAAAAAAGGCGAAAGTCCATTCATGAGAAGTATTTACCTTTTTGTTGTGATTTGTGGGACGTGATCAAATGGATGATTCAGGGGTTTCATAGCTGTTGTGTGACGGCTAAGCACATTGAGCGCCATAACTCCTGAGCAGGTCAACTTTTTTGATTTTGAATTTGTTGTTTTGTGAATCTTATGACTTTGATAAGTTAATAGATTTAGCTTTCAGAAGATTTTGGAATCAAGTACCCAATGGAGACGAGGATTTCGCATTATTCATCCGTTGATGTTTTTTGGGTGGATATGTAATGCATTGTCCCGAAGGATGTTGAGGACATGAGGCGATTCTCTTGTTCCATTTCCGATGACTAGCAGAGCAAACATCTTGGGAATCATCTATAGCGTAAGAGCCAAAAATAAAGATAAAAGTAAATAGGGGCGCGCTACGCAAATGCAATAGAGCTGAAAGAGTTTTTCTTATACATTTATTGGTCAGCCTTTATAATTTAATATTTGCTTGCGGTTATTTTACTAATTTCAATGACATGTTGTAGGTGTCAAATTTTGTAATAATTTAAAAGGAATTTGGGAAAATGAAAGCATGATATTACCTTTTTGATTTTTTTTATGAGAACTAGAGATGGAGTTCAAGCTTCAAAGTGTGATTTAATTTCTAAGTTATCAATAATTGAGTTGAATCGAGTTTAATCTCGAATGCATATGCTATATAGAGTTGAGCTTGAGCATGAGATTGAGAAACAGGGTTTTGGCGTACCAACGGTATAATATCAAACCATCAATTTCAACTTAAACTTCATATCAACAAATTGCTTCTAATGAATTTATATAGCTTGATTGCGCCTTAATAGCTTCTTCTTCTTTTTTCAAATGAAGTACCTTATCTTAGACACATTTAGTGCATTGACCCACCAAATAATATGCTACTTCATTCCTCGCATGCCAACAAGAATAACGCTAGTGGTCTTCAAAACTTCACCAAGCCTCTCAAATGTGTACAAGTCCCATGAGAGCTTGATTCCTGAAAAATATAATCACTATCAATCTTTCGAGAAAATTTCAGAATAAAAATAAGATAATCAAACTATGCAGTCAAATCAACCAGTAATACATATCAACTTATTTTTACTGTGTTTAATCTATTTGTCAATGGTATTATTTACAAAAAATAGATAGAAGATGTTAATTGCATTCATTAAGATTGAATTACTCAAAAGGACACATATGAAAGTCAAATATATAGATTAACTGCATTCATTGAGATTGACATATGAGAAATGATCTACATATAATAGAAAACATAATCATGTGAAAATATACATGAATCTGGTGAGGTTTACTGTGATTAAATGAACGGGATTATATGTGCAGATTCAATATATCTCATAAGTTTATTTCTTGCACCACCAAATGCAAACAATTTTATACTAAGCCATTCACCAAATCTTTGGCTCGTACCCTACTTGGTCCATGAGACTAGTAAGGTATGATATGGGTATGGCGCCTTATCTGCTCAAGATAAGTTTCTTGGAAAGAGAAACAATATCTTATTACCAGAAAATGAGCAGGTTAGTAGTAATAAATCAAGTAGATATAGCCCCATCCTTCTTCACCCCTTTCTATCTAGTGCACTTATGGAAGTAGGTTAACGAAATTTCATCTATGTGAATTCGCGTACACATAAATACACTTTCTTGTTTTTTTCACAACTTTTATGAAAACTGGTTTTGTTCTCAATCTAGCTAAATTAAGAAATTTTTATGTACACAATCAACTAAATTATAGTAGAAGATAAAACTAAGACTCAACCTAGGCATCAAAAGTTAAATGAGTACAGAAATAGACACTATACCCGACATTAATCCTTCATGACTAAGGGTCCGTTCGTTTCGCGGAAAATAGACCATTTCCGGAAAATATTTTCCCAGAAGTCATTTTCCAGGAAAATGACAATATTTTCTGGTGTTCGGCTAAAGCCTGAAAATGTTTCGGAAAATATTTTCCGGCGTTCGGTAAGGAAAATATTTTCCACTCACTAGATTGGCGAGTGCAAGCGTCAAGCTCGCCAGATCGACAAGTGCGAGCTTGAGATCGACGAGCTTGAGGTTCACCTGATGACGGCCAACAACTAGCCAAGAAAGAAGAAGATGGAAAACAAAGAAAAAAAAAAAAAAAAAAAAAAAGAAAAAAAGAAAAGAAAAGGTAAAGGAAATTAAAAATAATTCGAATTAAAAAAGAAAAATACAATTTAAAAATAATTCGAATAAAAAAAGAAAAGAAGAAGAAGAAAGGGAAGGAGGAAGTGAGCATTTGTAAAGATGTGAGATAAGAGAGATCAAGTGAGGAAAATGTTTTCCACTTTTCAAAAGTGGAAAACATTTTCTCCTGATTTAGAAGACTTTTTCCCTTTCATGGAAAACATTTTCCCCCGGGAATTCATTTTCCGTGAAACGAACGCCGAAAAATACGGAAAACGTTTTCCGGAAAACATTTTCCGTGAAATGAACGAAGCCTAAAAGAATGAATTCCTAGAAGATCGACTACTTTAACTCCTATTTGAAGTGGCTTTTAATAGAATGTAAAAAATAGGGGAGAGTACATAAATACATCATCCACCAATTAATAAAGTATTTTAGGTCTGAAGTTTGGGAGTGAAGTCAATGTTTGAGACTTAGTGTAAGGTGATGTGACAAGTTTTTCCGACCTGCCTATATCTCCTTTCCTTCTTCGTTCATTCTACCGGTAAGCGGCTGCTGTTCTTCAGTCATTCCTGGTGAGCATCCGGTGCTGTGGGTATCCTTCTATTGGCGTCATGATCTCTAATTGCAATCATCATCATCGTGTTATCCATTAAAGCTGTTGGCTGTTTGGCAATCTGACAGAAAGCTTTCGTCGTTCTTACCATTCTTATTGAAGAACTTCTGATACCTTATCATTCTGTTACAAAAAATCTGGTGAACTTAACAGCTTTGGCCTCCTGTATAGTCTGATATATCACCAGATGTAATGGCACATGCTAATCTGGATTCTATCAGAGGCGCCCTAGAAGCGAGACAATGAAATGACAACCCCCTCTAGCGGGAAACGTTCCAACATAAACAGTGATTTAAAATTTGACCTTGAATGGTCAGAGCAGGAGGAATGAAATGAAGTCTCATTTTTTTCTTTTCCTCAACCCAACGGTTTATCAGAGGTTTAAATACTTGTGTACTTCTACACTAAACACTTAAATACGTGATTTTCAATAACACTTCCATATCTCTTCATATTTTGCAGACCTGTGGGGAATACTCGTTCTTGTGCTGAATATATTAGTTTTTTTCGACTCTTGTTGAAATCATCGAGCAGGCGCATATTGAAAGCTTGGGAATCCGCTTTGCTTTTGTTGGGTCCCTTGGCTCGGATTCGTGGTCATCGGTTTCACGCCACTTTTGGGCGTCAGACACAGGCCCTCATCCACATTAGAAAGCAATTTCCATAATGCTATGCTATTTTGTAGGTCTAATTCAATGTATCAAGTCACATATGCAAGCCATCTTTAGGTTTTTTAGGTAGGTCCACAATATATTTTGCCAGCCTCGTCGATCAGAATGCCAAAGTCTTGGGTGATTGATTAGGATATAAAAGCATTCCTACTTGAATATTAAGTCTTCTAGAAGTCCATGATATGTAGAGCATCCCATGAATCAAATAAGATGCGAATTCAAAATCTGAAAAATTCATTCAAATATGAATTTTTTCACACTGGATGATACAAATGACGGAATGCAACCAAAAACTGATACGACTATTTCAAGTGCAGCACTCTCAAAGCATTCTAATTATAAATTAGACGCACAAAAACCACTGGAAATTTGAGAATAACCCTTTTTCTCAAGACCAATTTCTCTCAACACAGACATGAATTCCGTCCAATACAAAAAGCCGCACCAACTGCCAATGCAATACCCAAAAGCAAATCTTAATGAAAGAACTAGATGAACCTAGACACGAGCAGCGGCGTCCTGACGAGACGCGATGTCGTGCCTCATCTGCTTCACCACCGCCTGTCTCTTGTTCCTCGGCAGCTTTATACTCGCCACCGTCATCTTCGCTGCCCTTTCTCTGTTCATTCCCAAAACAAAGTAACAAAAAACTCTCCATGAATATAACTACAAAAAGCCCTCACCTCTTATTTGCTATTACCAGAACATAGAAAAGAAAAAGCCCCCAAGTAAACCAATTTCATGTGGGGATTTTATGTTGCGTATCTTGTGAATAGTGGCCAAGCCTTTGGTCTCTTCCTTGATCCGACCCAGGTGGGAGAGGATGCAGTCGCAGACCTCCATCTTCTTCCTCTCGATCTCCTCCTCCTTGGCCCTGAAAGTGGACAGAGCAGTCCTCGACATCTCCTCGTCCTCCCTCAACAGCGACATGTTGCTGCTGAAGCTCAAGTTCCCTGACGAGCTCTGCAGGATCAGCAGCTGCTGCCGCCGCCATTGCCGCTGGGCCTGTTGCAGGGGCTGCTGCTTGCACCCCTGCATCATGATCTTCTTCTTCTTCTCTCTGATCTTCAAGCAACAGAAACCCTGGTGACCTCCGATAAACCAAGTGTATAAACTTCAGTACAGTCCCCACTGATAAACCAAGTATATTCCACCATCTTTGCCGTCTGGAGGAATACTAATAAACCAAGTATTTGAACTTCAGTACAGTCTGCACCGAATGCAACCAAACCAAGTGTTCAAACTTCAGGCATATGGCTAGTCTACCGATGGGGATTTACCTCAAATGGAGCCAGGAGTTCCTCCATCTTTCCTGGTACGTGCATTTGTTCTTGTGCGCTGCTCTCTGCATGCGAAACCAACGATGGGTGCCCAAACATCGATAGGTCTGTTAATGCAGCCGGCACACTCTCTTCCTCCTGCAAAAACAGGAGACATTAACAAACCCAGGGCATTGTATATCACCATTTTTTGGCCTCACCAGAGGAAGAACGCCTAATTACCACACGTTGGCCTGCTCAAATTCGATTTGACAAAGAAATGACTACCAATTTTATGATACACAAACAAACGCATTTTATCCAGGTTTTTGTTTCATTGCCCGAAGGGCACCAAACAACAAATTTGGCAACATGAAAGAAGAAAAACGAATACCGTCTTCCTTAGGTTGCCATCTAATGCTGATGATTGTGACACTGAAAACATGCTTTTTTTAGCCCATAGCATGAATGGTGCTGTGCCAGTAAAAGCTTCAGCACCTCCGAACAGATTGTCCTAGAAAATCGGCCCTCCAAAAATAGATAGCACTTTGGATCGTCAAATTATGTAGGCCAGTTCAAGCTCTAAATTGAAAATATCCCAAATACAATATTAAAGGAATCGCACATTCATTGGATATTATGGAGATTCTAAGTGAACAAATAGCACTTGTAAGTAAAGATGACACCTTTATTTTGACGCCCCGGTCCAAAAGACGGATTCATAATAATTTGAAATTGACTTTTTAGAAAATTTCGAAGGGGCGGCATGTGTGATAATCAGGCCAAATCACCAATTTTTTCTAGCATGTTTCCAAAGCAGATAACTGCAAAATTGAGCATTAAATATAGTTGCTCCCGCCTTAATTAACCCAAACAAAATCATGTGAACAATTTGTGTCCTTTTTCGGTTTTGTTTTGGACGACCCTATCTCTTCTTTTGCTAAGACTAGTAAGATCGCAAGAACTTCCTGTGTTTGTGCATATACTCATTGACATCACTCCCAAACTTCAGACCAATTCAATCCGCAAGAGAAAACACCTCTAATAAGTTCACATCGGGAGGAAAGCAAAATACAAGAAAAGGGGATTAAGCCTGATGTAGTGGCTTGTAACACCTTTGTTCACGCCGTCGGGCTAGGATGAAGAGGACCCGACGTTGCCGTCAACATCATTGAGCACTTGCACAAGGACTCGACATCATCGCGCTCATACAATGAGGAAATTTGGGGACTCGACGAAGAAGAAGGACACTTAGATGAAGAATAGGAGGATTGATGAACAAGAAGCAGACTCGACAAACAAGAATTAAACCATGGAGGCATGGACCAAAAAGACCGATGAAGAGTTGTGGAGAACTTAAGAAGAAAACTCCACGAATTAGGAGAAGTGAAGAAAACTGGAGAAGAAAACTCAGTTAGGACTTGGAAATTTGGAGCAAACCACGGGTTCTTGGAGTTAGCTCACCATCAAGGGATCGCGGAGAGCTTTTTGCACACAAACCTTTTCTTTTAAGCTCTACACCGCGTAGGAGAGTGAAATGAACCAAAAAATGTGCCGAATGCAATAAACCAAGTATTTAAACTTCAGTAAATCCCCACCGAATGCAACCAAACCAAGTGTTCAAACTTCAGGCATATGGCTAGTCTACCGACGGGAATTTACCTCAAATGGAGCCAGGAGTTCCTCCATCTTTCCCGGTACACGCATTTGTGCTTGTGCGCTGCTTTCTGCACGTGAAACCATCGGTGGGTGCCAAATTATCAATGGGTCTGTTGATGCAGCCGGCACACTCTCTTCCTCCTGCAAAAATGGGAGACATTAACAAACCTCGGGCATCGTATATCACCATTTTCGTGACCTCACCAGAGGAAGGACACCTGATCACCACATGTTGGTCCTACTCAAGTTCAATTTGACAAAGAACTGACTAGACCAATTTTAAGACTAAGAAACAATCGCATTTTATCCAGATTTTTGTTTCATTGCCTGAATAAAAAAAATACATGGTCAGCATTTTCCGTTGGTCAAATTGGATGGATTAACGAACGGACTCAATTATATCAAATTAGCAAGTTTTATAACTCAATTACAATTTTTATAAGTTTTAAGACTTTTGATCTTTTTATGACTTTAATGTTTTATCTTCACTGTAAACATCGTAAATTGGGAAAGTCCTCGTTATAATAATTGGTATTAAGTAAGAAATGGAAAAAAATAATGGAGTATATTACGTAGAAAAAATGCTAAATAAAATCATTCGTTTCATATAAAATGAGAAAAAATTTAAATAATAGGCTCTTAGCTATTCTATATATATATCTTCGACGATATGAAGTTTTTCAAAACATCGGAGATTAAAACTAAACTTCTCTTACAGCAACTATGGAACTTTCTCATATACAAAAAAAGGAAGGAAAAAAAGGAAAAAAAGAAAAAAAGAAGAGAAAACATCACGTGCGTCAGCTGCCTTTTAAAGTAAGTGAGTCCAAGTTTGATTCACGTTTTTATGATTGTTTATTTTGAATTTCCACAACTTTTAAAATCTGCCTAAAGTTGTCGTGGATGGTTCTGACTCACCTTATAACGCTTGAAACACTCGACGCAGCCTGTGAATCCTTGCTTTAGCCCACGTAATTTCGGGCAACAACCGATATATAAGCGGCATTCATTTGGCAATTGGGTGGTCGATACATCAATCAAACTTTCCAATAATAGGCAGTTAGCAACAGATAACTTGTTCAAAAACTCCAACTTGTCGAGGCCCTCGACAATCCGTAGCTCTTGGCAGAGAATTATGCACAAAGACTTGAGGTTCTTTAAGTTTGACAAACCAAGACTTTGTAAATGCTGACAAGAAAAAAGTACCAAACTTTTTAATGATTCCAATGCACCGACAACTTGAATACCGAGTATTTTAGGGCAATCCTGTAGCAAGAGACTCCGCAACTCATTGAAGACTCCCGATGCAAGGATTAGTGAAGATTCATGAGAAGATTCCAATTGTATGTCGACGTACACTAACCTTGTGAAGGACTCGCACCCATTGATATGCAATTTCTCCAACGACTGCAACACCCCAGCGATGTGTATCTCATTTAGTTTTGGGCAATCTTCCACGGAGACCTCTTTTAGCTTCGTCATGCTGGACAGCATAAATCTCTCGAGGGGTCCACAATAATCAAGACAAAGCACCGTTAAATTTGGAAGCTGAAGCCCATCAAGTTTAATCTCTTGCATTTGAGAGCGAATAAGCTGTAAATTTGACAAACTCTTCAGGTTGGAAGAGAGTAAGGCGATTGATTTGAAACTCTCAAGGGTTAGATCTGATAGAGAAGAGGGAAGTTGTGTGAAGGGTTGCAGGTTCAATCCAGACAATTCGAGTTGGTCATGCCGAGAAATGGAAGCCAACTCAGCAGGAGCAGGGATGTGGAGGAGATGCAAACGCAACTCTTCCAGTTTGGATAACCTCCCGATCCACCTTAAGTCACCGGTATGAATTTTACCTTGTTCATCAATGTCAAATTTGATGCTTAGGTCCAACTCAACCAAATTAGTCAAGTTTGAGAGGCCCGAAATAACCCGCAATGATGTAGATGATATTGCCATATGGGTTAGACTTATTGGGAGTGCAGGCAACTCTCGGATTTCATTACACCCTCTTAACACCAGTCGTTGCAAGCTGCGGAAGCAAGCCAATTTCAGAAGGAAGTTGACCTTTCAAATCAGCTACAATCCAAAGCACTTCCAGATTCCCAAGCTTCCTAATAGCAGCCAATAACTCCACTGGACCTTGAATTGAAAGATGCAACTCCCGTAGTGATTTCCACTTATATATGGAATCGGTAGTCCCTTTATTCCATAACAATTCTTTAAAGAGAAGTGCTCTAGATTCTGTAAGTCCCCGATTTCTTCAGGCAAACCTTCAAGCTGATAGCATTCACCAAACTTTAACTTTATCAGACACTTTAACTTCCCAATAGAGCTGTCAATCTTCCTTAAACCACGGCAAGTCATAAAAGTTAGCTTCTCTAAAGTTGAGCATCCTAATAAGTCTGGTGTTCTAGTTATGCGATTGCACTCACAAAGAGTAAGAACTTTCAATTTTCTTGCCTCCTATAAAAAGTGAATGCATTATCAAATGGAGGAACAGTTCAAATGTTGCTTTCAAGGACAAATAATAGAAATAAGCATATGATGCACCTTTATTAAGCTCCATAACTTCATATCGTCTATACCGTCAATGAAATAAAATTCAATGACAACCACATTCTTTAAGCACATATTGGTTAGCTTACACTTTAAACCAGAAGCATTCCAATAAATCCATCTTAAATTGGGAAAACAATCCATTAGGTTGCCAACAAACGTTCCCCCGTCAAGTCTAAGGAACCTCAGATTTTCAAACCTTCTAATCTCTTCACTTTTGATAGATACTTCCATAGGAAACAATTCTAGTTTCATTGCTTGAACCTTCTTCATCTACAAATGAGAGCAAAACAAGTAGTGTTCAGCATTCTATTTTATCAAGGAAAAGTATTAAAACCAAGAAGAAAAAGAGAATTTATGAGTTCTCTCATGAAGTGTTCCACCTTCTTTGTCCTTATTGCATCGAGGACTTCCTCCTTACTCCATAACCTACTACGCTCTTCAAGATTCATCAGATTTTCTTGACGAACAATTTCCCTTCCAAGATCTCTGAGTTGATCGTGCATCCAAAATTCATTGTCCTTTACAATCTTTATCAAGGACATGCTTATGAGGACCTCAATTTCCCTACTTGGGGAAAAGTCAAAATCTTCCCACATATGAATTGCGTTTGCCTTTTCCTTACCAATGAAAAAGCATGCAATATCTAGAAAAATTTGTTGTTGATCTAAAGTCAATGCATCATAGCTAATCCTCAACTTTTTGGACACACCCTCCCAAGGTGCTTTCCCTAACTTCTCCAATGTTTCGTTCCATAGTTCTTGTGTTTTATTGTACAGAAATGAACCAATTACTTCAATAGTCAAAGGAAGTCTTCCGGTGGCATTTACAATTTCGTTTGCAATATCATAGCGATCATCTAAAGGAGAGTCCTTGTTAAATGCATGTTTGCTGAAGAGCTCAAGCGCATGATTACTATTCATCAACTTCATTTCATATTTTTGTTCAAGGATTGGCAAAACATCAATGTTTCTAGTAGTAATCAGTACTCTAGACCCTGAACACAAAGCACCTTTTCCAACTAGTTTCTCCACTTGTTCGCGTCTATCAACATCATCCAGTACAATGAAGACTTTCTTCTTGCGAAGTGTTCCTTCAATCCTAGTCATTCCATAGTTAATTTCATCGACACTTTCTGTTCCTGCAGCATTTCCTATTTCAGATAATAACTTCTTTTGCAATTCAACCAAGCCATCAATTCTTGATGACTTTTCTCGAACATCTTCAAGAAAGCAACAACACTTTCCAAAGTGGGTATGAAGTTGATTGAACACGACCTTGGCGAGAGTCGTTTTACCGATACCCCCCATGCCATGAATTTGAATGAGACGCACACCTCCAAAGTCTATGTCTAGCAGTTTTTTTACTGCTACCACTTGATCATCAATTCCAATTAAACATTCAGTCACGGGCTTTTCCTTTATCTTCAGCCTCTTCAAAACCTCCACAGTGACCAACTTGATTAGTTTGCCTTGGCTGTCATGAAGGCAAACCATTTCAATAGGGGGAAATTGCGGGAAAAAAATTCTAGTAATTAAATATCATTCGTGATACAATTCCATCAGAATTCAACGGAATCTCTTTTTTTTTTCTCTCCTAGCAATTGATGTTATTCAATTGCATCTACTTAATTGTGCAATAATTCAACAACCAATGGGACATCAGCAATCAAGACGTGTCTTCTCAAATTTCATAGTGAATGCAAGGTTTTCTTAGTTGTCGCTTTTGATAACTTAACATTTGTCATTTGATTTGTTGTTTTGTTGTGCAAACCTTACGTGTACTTGATCTTGTAAAGTTCCAAAATAACACTAAGCATGCACAAAACAAACATTATGACAAGAACAATGGAATCAACCCCGAAGGATTTCGAATTTGATTTTTCTAACTAATTCTATGTAACCATCAAAAATATGAATCTGCATCACTTTTTTTTTGGGTCGAATCTACATAACTTTCAATTGCGCTTTTCATTCACATTGCTAAGTGTCACGTGTTGCATTGTGTCATGACACCCGAAAATTGACTTGATCCCAACATGTGATTAGCAATCTTTGAATTATGTTAATCTTGTTTGTGCAAGATAAATGTGCAACTATTTATACACCGCAAGTTAACATTTTATTAGTAATATTCATGGGACAACATTAGAAGTGGGACATTATATGTTCAGGAGGAGAAATGTCTGATGTATTAATTGAAAGGTCAAATTATTAGACAGAACGTGCATGGTACTCAATTATTCCACTTCATCACCCATTATATAAAATGCCTTTTCTCCAGCACTTTGACATTTTTCTTTTACACGTGTACCATTTAGTATCACTAGTGGAAGTTCCACCTCAATTGTGGTGATATATCTACGTTATTAAGTTTTGAGTAGTAGTTCTAGAAGCATTAGAATTTTACTAAGAGTTGCTTACTGAATGACAGAGGTGAAAAATGAAACAAAATTTACATAGACCATCAACGAAAGGAAAAAAATGAGCTTTCATTTCTATTTTCATTTCTTCATTAAAAATAGACATATGATAGTGCCTCTAGTGAAATGAAGAACACCAATAATTTTGGTAGCACTAGCATGACTTTTTATGTTTTTTAATTCTCTCCTCCTACCCACATCTAATATGTTCCTTCTATCTATGAATTATTTACTCACTTTTTGCAAACAGGAAAAAATATTAGGGAAAAATAAGGATCTTGGAATGCAGCAAGCTCACCTATCGCCTATCTTGACTTTCCATCCCTTTATTTCATCAACCTCCGTCAAAGCCTTTCTCCAGGAATTTACTTCTTCGATGCTCAGGTTATTCTTGTCCTGCAAAATGAGAATGGCTTTGTGATACAACCCGTCTTCCATCTTAAGATCTTTAGGTTCCACATTGAAGAAAATAGGTAGGATCTCTTTATTCTTGTTTGTCTTGGAGGTGCTCCCCATAATCTGCGTGAGCTCGCGGAGACACCATTTGCTTGAAGCATAGGTTGGAGAGAAGACGGGGATGTAGATCATAGAGTTGTCGATTGCTCTCCGGAGCGCTCCATCAATTCTTTCACCAACACGGAGCTCTTCATCGTCTCGAAAGACGCAGATGCCGGCATCAGTCAAGCTATGGTAGAGGCAATCGGTAAAATCACTACGAGTGTCGGGGCCTCTGAAGCTTAGGAACACTTGATACTCGCTTCCTGATGATGTTCCAGACTCTGAGCTCTCCATTTTAACTTTAGCCTTAGTAGCTCTCTCCCTCGTGTGTGAACAAGAGAGGTCTTTGCCCTTGGCTGACCGAAGGTTTCAACCAAGAACATATGGCATGGATATATCAGGAGTGAGATTACCAATATATAAATTAAGTTACAGAATAACAATAAAACAAAAGGCAAGTATTTAGATGACCGTATTATATTCAAACTCTCAATGATCCATATCATTTGTAAGTCAACGCTATGAAACGCTTACATAACATTGCTTTTGCCAAATACTTTTTTCCACTTATGAAATTCTAGGAAGACTTTTTGAGAAAAATAAAAGGTTGTATACGTGGAGAGATTATTTGACGGCTAGGTCATATGCATTTCCTAAGCAAAGAATGTACCCCTTTCAATCTTGCCAATATTAAAAGACACTATTCAATTTTTTTCAAAAGATTGTGATGCATTTATATGTTAATCTAGGAAACTGGAAAAAAACCAACAATTAACAAACTCGATCCGCAAGACTTAAGAAAAACAAAAATTCAAAAAGTAAAAGATAAAAATCAATTCAAACATATATAAATAAACATGTACAAAAATTAGTATTATGAAAGAAAATACTAAATCACGGATTCTTCAAAAAAAAAAAAAAAACCTTAAATTTTTGGAACGGTTTGAGATTAGTCCGCAATCTTTTCATAAATCCACTTGTCTACTCTTGTTAAGAAGCTGATTGGGGAGACTTCTGGTCCAATTACAGAGGAAGGAACGCAACAAAAACACAAATGAGTATTTCAATCGCGACGACCAGATCCGTCCTCGATCGTGGACCCCGCACTCATTCTGGGCAAGGTTTTCATGAAACCGAACTCTTCAAGGCAAATCCAGAACAAGTCAGACGAGAATCGTACCGTGTTCGTGGTCGCTGCTGCCGGGAAAGGGCTTCGTGAAGATGAATATCGATGGCTTCTGGTCCTGGCTAGCTGATTCGTCAGAGGGGTTCGTTGCCGGAGTCGCTCGGGACGACCGGGGGACGTTGATCGCTGGGTTTGCGAAGAAGATCGTGGCCTCCTCTGCTCTGCACACGGAAAAACTAGCCCTCAAAGAAGCGTTTGTCGGTCACCGTGCGAGGAAAGGAAGCTCGAAGACTTTCAAGTCTTCCAAGCGACCTGAGAGTGCCTTCAAGCCGCATGTATGGTTCGTGGCCCTCCAGTGTTTCATTTTAGATAATTGAATCTTCTCAAATTGTTTATTGTCAAGAACAAAAAGTATTTGTGGCAAAATAATAGTTGCGGAGGAAAAAAAAAATTGCCTAGGACACAGAATTGATCTTAAAGTACTATTCCTATAGCACCAAACCAAATCCACCTACGTTAGGAGAGATAATTATCAAATTGGTAATAAATTTTATTGTACAAATATTAAGTCAGTACTATTTTTTTTTAATTTTGCTAATATAACTTTAAACCTTTGTACGAAATTCCGATATAATCTTTCCGGCCAATTGCTGCAAAAAAATTGTTAACGTCACATCTAATTGTTACCAATCATCCTACAACTTTCCTTGAAATGACATCTTATGTGGACCATAGCATCAATAATTACCCGGAATAATTACATCTAAATGTCTCACACAAGTTTAAGACTACATTGATAAAATTGAAAAGTTTAAAACTGAATTGACAGCCGTACGATAAATTTTATACTAAGTTGGTAATTTTCCCCACATTAAGATCACTTTTTAACACTAGAAGGCAATATATTAGGGAAGACGTGTAGAATATTTGTGGAGGTAATTAAAGTGAGACCATAGGCATCATATACTCTTCCATGGTTCCACATATTTTATAAGGATGAGCCCCAGTGCCTTTTCCATAACAACGGCGTCCCCGTACAAAGGAATGCCAAAACGAACTTGTTACATGTGAAGATCAATGTTATTCATGTGAACCATACTCGCATCCTTGCTTACCTTTCAATCGATGGGTGACACAATAAAATTCACCTATTACGTGTGATTTGTTGTTTCGCAACGTTATTAATTGTTAGTTATCTCAGTGTTATTTTGACTTTTTAAGGTGTCTTCTTCCAATAAAATGTTAATCATTTAAAGGTAATTGCTCCAAAGTAGTTTAATGGCAAGTTTTGGTATACATAGCTCGAAATATTAGTCCGCAAGCAGTGGACCTGATTATGTGAGGAATTATGCTGCACCTTAATGGGCCTTATTAGCTCAATACCCTTAAAAAACCCTCAACTTTAAAATCATTCCCAATTCTAACATGAACTCTTTTTTTTTTTGTCCGAATAAATATCACCAAATTTCATTCAACTCACAGAAATGCCCACGCATCAAAAAATGGCCATGGATTCTTCAAAATTATAACATCAGCACCACATAAATGTTCTTTGTCCGCGTTTTCATCAACACCCTGGCATTTGTATAGAATAACAATAGCCTCTTGGTGATGATAATTTTTAGAAAATCAAAGGCAATTTGTGGATGATGAGTTAACGGAGCAAATTTGGAACCAGATTGGAAAGTTGATGATTTTTTTTTTTTTTTAAAAAAAAAAGTTCCTGATAGAATTGAGATTGGATTTAAAGTTGAAGGGTTTCTAAGAAATTAGGCTGGGGACATTATTATTATACATGGTGTATCTTCACAATATAAAAGAAATTGTGACATCCTGAAATTCGAGCCCTATAAGGGAAGAATGAATGTAAATTTCGTCAATGCATTGTTGGTTAATCTCACTCGGAATTGATCACTCCTGAGATACTGACCTTGAGGGGAAAGGCTAATGAGGACAGAACTCGTGCGACTAAAGGACTCGACCTGGGAAAATAACTTGACCATGAGACTTACGTGAGAACGCTCCTGTAGATAGACAGGCCGATTTCAAAGACGACTAGAAGTTGATTCGTGGACGGAACATAATGGAACGACGGGTGATTCCGTTTACCGTTATCGAACCCGCGAACGACCCTATGTCGATCCTCAGTGATCGTGTACTTTGAAATAAGAATCTATCCTCCGTAATTTCATGCAGTCAAGGATGTCCATGCGTCGAGATGTCTTGAACGTGGTTTGGCACGAGTCGGTTACGCGTGAATCCTCGGAGCCGCCGTCGATCCGAGTTGTGACCGAAATGGCATTAGGCGAAATTGACATGGCTTGAGGACTAAAGATTGAGCTTGAATTATCGGGAATGTCCGGGATAGACATTAGATGAAGTCGCTTCAACGGTCGACAGAGCCAGTGAAGCCGAGCAATTGAAAAAGGGATTTTCGGACCGAGGAAGCAAGCCCGTGAGGAAGTGTGCTGAGCCAAGCCAGTGTGGGCCTTAGGCCCAAGGTGGGACAGCCACCATAATGGGCCTAAGTCAAGCAAATGAGCCCATTGGGCCAAACCAACTATTCCTTCTTCTAAGCCATTTAATAAACCTTAAGCCCATTTGAGCCCAATCAAGCCCAACCAATTCCCGAGCCCGTTCCTGTTCATTTCTAAGCCCATTTCTTAGGCCCGGCCTTCATTTTCAGCCCAAGGACAGAATGGTAATTGTGCAATGTGAAATGACCAAAATACCCCTAGTTGTAGGGAGAAAAGGCTAGAGAAGAGAGAGAAGATGATGTCACCATGCATGGGAACTTGAAGCAGCCATTTAATGGCCTTAATGAGGAGTACTTTCAGCCCTCACTTCACTCTCTCTCTCCCCCATTCGGCCTCCAAACCGGACGAGCTCCTCTCTTCCTCGTTTTCCCTCTCCTCCAGTTTCTGCTCCAGCTGACCCTTCGGTGAAGAATCGAGTCAAAAGTGGTCTTCCCGGATGAATCAGCCAACGATCCACCTATCACCGTGACCGGGAGAGATAGACCGTTCCAACGAGCCCAATTTCGTCCCGAACGGAGCTGCCGGACGTCCTGTACGGCCGTTTCAAGACGCAGATCGTCGGACCGCCTGGTTCCGCCTTACTTCGCCTGTTTCGACTTTGCAGCCCGTTTTCTTCCATTCCAGCCGTTCCTTTGCTCATCCCAACCTCCAACAAGACTCCCAACTCGCCGGAGCTCCGATCGGCCCGTTTTCGCCGTTGAAGTTGCTGGTTTCTTCTCTGCAGTTCAGCCTAGATCGAAGCGTAAGACAGCAAGGTTTTGAGACTTCGTGGCCCGTTTTCAAGCCCTTCCCGGCCTCCGTTGGTGTCGCCGCTTTGGGGTTTATCGATCCCCTTGGTGTCGTGGTCGTCGTGAACTCACCGGCGCGCAAAACCGGTGAGTTTATCCTCTAAACCTCGCTTAGTAAGTTAATCATGCTTAAGGGGTGTTTAGATTAGTCTAATTAGGTTTAGGTGGTTAGATTAGATTATTTTAATGTAAATTAGATTAGTTGTATGATTAGTTTAATGGATGTTTAATTAGGGCTAATTGTATGATTAAATTAGTGTAATATAGTTTAAGCCCTAATTAATCATTTTAATTAATTAATTATTTCGAATTTTATAAATATTATTTTATTATATTATATTATTATAATATAATATTTAATTATTTAATTTTCGGAATTAAATTTAATTATTTAATAATTTCTAAAATTTTTAGGGATGGATTTGGTCGTTAGAATTTGCCTTGTGATCGCAAAGCGGTGCGATCGGTTGTGCCAATTGTATGTTTAATTGAGAAATTATGCAAGTTGCTGATTATGGTTAATTATTCCAAAAGTATGGAATTGTGTGAAATTGGAGAAGTTTTGGTATTTAACTTGAAAATACCCAGTGTTGGCTTATAGCACCTTAATTGGTTGGTAGGACCAGTTTGTATCGATTGATTGAATGAATGTTTATGTGGGGATTTATCCCAAGGATGTTTAGTGTTGATATTCAATTGGAATTTAATCGTGAATGGTTGTGAATGGATCTAGAAATCTGCCAAAGTACGGCTGTGCCCTGTTGGGCCGTGATTTACCACCGAATTTGGAATCGATATTGCCGAGTGGGGCCGTGATACCACTACATATAAACATTGCTGAGTGAGGCCGTGATGCCACTACATAAAATATTGCCGAGTGGGGCCGTGATGCCACTACATATAAACATTGCCGAGTGGGGCCGTGATGCCATTATATATAGACTTGCCTGTAAGGTCGTGATTGAGAGTCAAGAATGAATAGTCAAAATGACCGTGTGATGATTTCGATGACATGTAATCGACTGAGTCGATTGATCGCTGAATCGATCCGAGTAATTGAATTATTTGGATGATGTGGTTATCAATATTTATTGATTAAACGATGTGCGGGAAGGAACCGAGGCGAGGTAAGTCCTCCATCCTATTTGTGTGGCTAGAACGCCGAGGGCGTATTTTCTTCCTAATCGAGTCTTAGAGGGTAGGACTCGTTGAGACATTGTCTCATCCCGGTTTGGGGAAAATATTTCAGGTCCCTAGATGACGGTCGAAGAGGACCGGAAGTCCTGGAGTTCGGAAGGTGGAGGCTGAAGAATCGGCGAACGTATCTGACAAGTTGGTCATAGGATAGTTCCCTAGTTGTTGAGCCTGTCTATTTTGTAGACAATCCAGTGTTGTATATAAACCTATGTGTTTATAAGAAAGCTTGTTTGGTTGTAATTGATTGCCTGCTTTTCTATCCCAAGTTAAATGTTGTCAGGGGATTTGTTTCGCTTCCGCATGTGCAATAAAAATGAATGGGTCGGCGACATGTCCCGGGAAGTCGCATTTCTATCGACCGCAGTGGGATGTGCGCGTACTCGAGGTTCGGGGCGTGAAAGAAATGGTAAGCTATGCAGGTTTCAATGCCTTGAAACTGTGAAAGAAGTAGGAGTTCGCTAAATTTTTCTGCCTAGACAACATCTCCCTTTTTAATATTTAGTAAATGGGAAAATGACACAAATGGGTCTTGAACATTGACCCAATGTACATCGGGTTCATGAACTTTTAATGTGTTCAATCTGGTTCTTGAACTATGTGCAATGTGGTCTTTTAACATTTGTTACATATTTAATTTAGTTCTTGAACTATAGAAAAGATTTAATATTGTCCCTAAAATTAAATTAATGGGAGGACAACATTGAACATTTTCGTATAATTCAAGAACTAAATTAAACATGTATCAAAAGTCCGTGGAATTAATTCAAGGATCACATTGAATAAATTACAAGTTCATGGACCATATTAAATATTGGGTCAAAGTTTATGAACCATTCATATTATTATTCCTTTAGTGAATGGTTGACATGTTTACAAAGGCACTTGTATGGAATGCATGAAACTGTCCATGCTTATTTTCCCCAAGAAATTATGGTTAAAACGCATTGTGAGCAATTCTTCTAGTAGTTACTCCAATGTTGGATCAGGAATATGCCTCAATGACTTTTTTCTTAGGATGACTTCAAATGGATGTGGGGTCTAAGTTTGCCCCCAAATTTGACTGGAATCTTTGATCCCGCTTTTGCTCTTGGATTTTAGCGGCTCTGAATCTGCTTAAGTTATTTACGAAGACTTAAATATTGAGCTGCTGACGACAGTCTACATTTTTTTCCGGTCGAATACGACAGCCTACTTGACAATGTCGAATATAAGATCTCCCGCAGGCTGACAATCGAAGACCCCGCAAATTGCGGACTACTTCATTCCCCAAAGAAATAAACAACGAATAATCATTTTATAGAGAGGATGTTAATATTTAGAGAAAATGACATAAATGATTACTGAATTTTGACCCAATATGCAATGTGGTTCTTGAACTTTTAATTTGTTTAATGTGGTCCTTGAATTTTAGTCAAATATATAATGCCATACATGAAATATATAATTTCAAACTATATAAAAATATTTAGTGTAATATTTTCATTAATTCAAGTTCAGGGACCATATTAAACATTTTCATATAGTTTAGTGACTAGATTGAAATAAATTTTAAGTTTATGGACCACATTAAGTAAATTAAAAGCCGATGGACGATATTACACATAAATGACATTGCATATTGAACCAAAGTTCGGAAATCATTTGTGTCTTTATCCTTGATATTTATAATCTACATGGACCTTTCATAAACTAGTAAAATTCGATTGCAGGCATCTATGATAACAAAACAACATATTTTGTACTAACAACTATAATAATACTTGGTATATGCAATTGACGGAGTTAAAATGGCGACTATTCAAAATTGATGGCTCGCTTTCACCGTACACCACTTCAGCAATAAGGAACGGTCAATCTTGCGGTGCCAAGTACTTCTTATTTCTCATCACGACCGACATTGAATAAGAAATAGAATAGCTGGACTGCCAACATGTAAAGGAATTAATTTATTTCTGGTAATAGATTCCCGATTCTTCAAAACAAGCCCCGCATCAACCCTCTCAACAACTCCTTATCAATGAAAATTTAAGACCAGTCTCTCGAGCAAAGAGAGAGCTAGAGTTCAATCATATGACAACTTCACTTGGACAACACCAAGTATCTACACAAGTTTCGGTTCTGCAAGTGTGCGGCTCTAGTGAGCAAACATGGAGGGAGAGATCAGCAACTTCATCATGGTGTGGACCTTGGTGGTGATATCACTCACCTATTGCCACACCATCGGTCAAACCATCCCTACTGGAACCAAGAGGCTCTTGGCCATTTCACTGGTCATTGGCCTCTTCTTCATGCTCCCTCTGAGCCTCACCACCATCTCTCTTGGAGGCCTCACTTCATTCTTCATGGCTTGGCTTTCCAACTTCAAGCTCATCCTCTTTGCCTATGGCAAAGGCCCATTGTCGTCAAGTCAATCTTGCTTGTTGGCATATTTCATTGCCATCGCTTGCCTTCCCATCAAGATTCACAACCTAATTGAGAGCACCAAAAATGAAGAACACCCATGTTCGGAGATCAACGAGCGAGGCCTCAAGTCGCCGGTGAATTATGCCATTAAGTGCTTGGTGATAGTTGCCTTTTTGCCCGCCTATGAGAGGAAGGACCGTGTTCATCCGGTGATGATCAACTTGATGTATTGTGTGCATGTGTACGTCGGATTGGAGGTGTCCCTGGCTGTGGTCGGAGCCATGGTCCGAGCACTTGTCGGCGTCAGGCTTGAGCCACAATTCGAAGAGCCGTATCTCTTGACCTCACTACAAGACTTTTTTTTTGGTGGGGGGGGAGAGAGAGATGGAACCTCATGGTCACAAATATACTTCAGCCTACCGTATATTTACCTGTCAGGTCAGATGCTAATTTTTCTTTTTTTTTTGGTAAGATCCAAATATTTTCATCGTTGACTATTGTGCTGAATTGAATTTTGGATCATTTTGATATGGATCGATTAGCTTTTACTGGTAGTATATGTGAATATCCGACACTCATAGAACGGTTTTGATTAAATGTTTATGTATATGCTTATTCTTGAGTAATCGTTGACTAGGTTTGAGTCAAACATAGGGGAAAAAGTACGTGGTTCCATTATGTCTGTCATATATGATTACAAAATGAATCTATGTAATATCTTTTTACGTGTAGGTCAAGTCTTACCTATCGACGAAAAAACAAAAGCCAAGTCTTACCTATGAAACATTGACGATTAACTGAATTATACAATTGTATACTATCTAATGGACTATTAGAAAAAAAAATTCTATAGATGGTAGACATACTAAGGCTTCACACCAAAAAAATAGCTCGCAAAGTAGCAATTCTCATTAGATTATCCATTTACTTAAATTATACACTTGCAATTTGTCGAATCCATTGCCTGTCTTATTATAAAAAGAAAGATAAGTGTATTAAAAATCATAAAACTTGTTATGAAAGTACAATTAAGTCCTAAAATATTCAAAAAGTGTAATCAAGTCCTAAAATTTATTACGAAAAATATAATCAAGTCCTACAACTTTCCAAAAGCTTAATTAAGTCCTAAAACTTATTATAAAAGTGCAATCAAGTTCTAAAATTTTCAAAATGTTCGATCAAGGGAAGGATTTTATTAGACTAATTTGACAAGTTTTGGAACTGTAATTACACTTTTTGAAAGTCATAGGACTCAATTGTACCTTCGTGTCAAATCTTATGATTTAATTGCTTTTATTCAGAGTTTTAGAATTCAATTATACTTTTATAATAAATTTTAGGATTTTCAATATGCTTATTTTAAAAAGAATTCAAAATATGATGCATTCTTCTCTTCCTTGTCTTATACCAGGTCCATTTCCAGCCATGTGATTGGAAGGATGTGGGCCCCACTGCCGGCATCATTCGCGTGCTTCCTAGTCTCGGGCCTCATGCATGAACTGATTTTCTACTACATTGGACGTAAGGAGCCAAGGTGGATTGTCACCTCCTTCTTCCTCATGCATGGCCTCTGCGTGGCCATCGAGATCGCCGCCAAGAAAGTGTTCGCCAACAAATTCCGTCTGCCGAGGGCAGTTTCGGGACCGATGGGGTCGGTTTCATCCTCACGACGGCGTTGTGGCTGTTCCTGGTGCGACGCCGAGGACAAAGCTCGTGGAGAGGCCATGGCGGTAGTTGACTTTGTGAAGGAGACATGGAGTGTTGTGAGACTTAGCTCCATCACAGGATAAATACATCAGAAGTGTTATAACTTTCGTACGATACTCAAATGAGTACTATTTCCAGCAAATTATCCCACGTGGATTTTTATTAATTTCCCATTTCGATGTGAATTTTTTTTTGTTTTACTATTTATGAATTTTTATTAGTGGTCCATGTCAGCATCGGCGATGCCACGTACAACAACCGATGTCCATGTCAAATTTTCCGAAAAAGCAAAAGCACCAATGGCACTTAAGTGATTGATGTTTCAAATTTGTGACAATCAAGTGAACACCGTATATTTATCCTAAAAATGCTTATACATATGTCCATTAAAGGAGTAATTATTTAAATTTTTGGGAAAATTATTAATTTAGTCTTAAACTTATTATACATATGTCAATTTTGTTTAAATTTTCAATTTTGTCAATATAATCCTACACATTTGCACGACATTTAAATGTAGTTTTTCTTACCAATTACCGTTGCAAATTGCAATGTAGAATCAACAAATTGCCCACATTAGCAGGTCACTTTAGGGGTGAGCGGTTCCCGGTTCCGGTTCGGTTCCGTCCGGAACCCGGAACCTACCTCGGTACATGTGTTCTTCAATTTTTGGAACCCGGAACCTATCCGTCGTAACTAAGAACCTGGAACCTACCCTGTTACAGGTTCCACAGGTTCCAGGGTCGGTTCCGGTTCCAACAGATTCTTTTTTTTTTTTTTTTTCATTTTCACAGGATTAAAACAGCGCCACAACATGATCAATCACTATTCAGAAAACTCTTGATACCCGCAAGGTTATGAACTAATTGAAGCTTCATTCATGAAGCAACACATAAAACAGGGAATAGCATGCACAAAATCAATTGTCGATTGTTTTTTCCCGTCTTCTTATCACTTATCTCTCTCGGTACAACTTGCATATTTGTACATGGCGATCTCGAAAACCAAACAGATTCAACGAAACAGAACCACACCCAAATTCAGCCCGACCACATCCAAACAAACAACCAACCGACGCTCAACGAATGAGCTATTCCCAAACATCACAAGCGATGCCGAACGAAATAGGGTCGTCGAAATTCGCAAGAAAAATCAAATCTTTGAGCTCTCGGCTTACTCATCTCGTCGGGAGTCAAGAACTGGCGGCAACCCGTGGGCTTGCCCTTGAACTTTCCCCTCCCCATGGCTCAGAGACACGCTTCCCGACTTGCAGAACACGATTCGGGCACGTAAGAGAAGATCGACCCAGATCTGCAAGCAGACGATCGGCCTCGTTCTCGACGCGATTGGGTGGTTATCGTTTCGCGAGGAACGAGAATCTTCCGCAGAAGAGCCAAAGAGAGATGGAGCTGAATCGATTCCTTCTTCCCCCTTTTCACCTCCCCCATTATCTCCGAATCGGAACTCGAACAGGAAAAACCAAATACACTTGTTTTCCACGGTTCCTGTATCAAAAATAAGAGAATAAAATAAGTCAAGGGCAAGCACGCGGCAACGGTGGCGCGACGGCGACGAAGACATGAGTCTCACGGCACCAACAGCAGCACGAACGGCGCGGCGAAGACGGCGGCGGTCGCGGCGAAACCCACGGCCAAGGGGGGAAGAGCTCGGTTCTGGCGGAGGCGGTGGCGGTTCGGAGCAACGACGGCCCGGACGGCCGAGCGAGCGGCGGCAAGAGGTGGTCGTGGTGGCTTGGGGACGGCGGCGAGGGGCGGCGCCGATGGCGTGACAGCTCGTTGAGCCCAATGGCGAGACGGCTCGTCGGACGAGCGGTGGGTGGTGGTGGTTCGGTGGCCAAGAGGCGGTGGTGAGTAGGGCGTGGGGCGGCGATGTGGTGGTGGGTGAAGCAGCAGCCAGCAAGAAGAAGGAAGAAGAAGAAGAAGAAGAAGAGGAGAAGGAGGGTGGGGTTCGGCCGAGAGAGGGGGAAAGAGAAGAGAAAGAGAGAGAGAAGAAAAGAAAAAAAAGTAAGGGGCAGGAAGTGACGTGAGGAGAGGAAAAAGGGGAGAAAAGAAAGAGAGAGAGAGAAAAAGAAAGGAGAAGGGGGAAGAATCGGCGGGAGGGAGGGAAATCACGTGGGGGAAAGTAACCTGCTAGATTTTTTTTTTTTTTTTAAATTCTGACAGGTTCCGGAACCGGGAACGCCGGTTCCCAGAAAAAGGGAACTGGGAACCGGAACCGGTCTCTTAAGAACCGGGAACCGTGCTCACCCCTAGGTCACTTAAGATGGCCAAAGATGACTAGACGTCACATTTGCGATTTTCAATGGTAACTGGCAAGAAAACTTTGAAATATCGCCTAAAAATTTAAGATTATATTGACAAAATTGAAAAGTATGACTGATTAAGTGGAATAATTAGTTGTTGACAAGAAAATAATGACACATGTAATTGTATCATAAGAAAATCCAATCAAACCATAAGCAAATACATTTTTTTTGTCAATTCTAAATGTATCAGACTTTCCAAAGAATGAGAAGAAAAAAGGTAAGAAATAATATTGTGGTCAATTTAAGGTAATAGGGGCGTTGGAAGTCAAACAATGGATGGAAAAATCGTGAGTCTTTAAGCATTTATCCTTTTCACATAATTGCTAATCTAAATGTTCAACCTAACCTATTTATTTATGTTTGAGTTTATGCGAATATAATAAGGAGAGAATATGATGATTTTCTTGAGTCAAGGGTCGTACGATGGTTGTGAAAAAGGAGAGGTGAGGAAGGTAATTTATAAGTACTCTATGTATTAGTACATAATAATTGTTTTGAAGATATTTTGATTTCGATTTTTGTAGAATATTAATTTAAAATATTTTGGATTTTATATGCAATGGGCCTCATTTATGAGAAATACCTAGTTATATATATATGATACCCATTTCTATTAACATGTCTTATAAATAATTAATTAATGCAACGTATTTGTCTACATTGGACCCTTATGGTAAAGTTTAGAGGGACGGTTGCATTGATTGGCCCCCTCCCCAACCTTTTCAATTATAAATAAAAGTGCTTTGGATAAGGAGAGTAGGAGTGTCATTACTTTCATATAGAACTTACTTGAGTGCCACATAGAAGTAAAATTTATCATTTGAGTGTCATTCTCGGCAAATTGTCCAATAAGGATTTTTTTATTAATTTTCAATTTCGAGTTGAATTTTTTTTTTTTGACTTTTTTATTAATTGTCTATGTCAGCACCAACAATACTACGTAAGATAACCGACGTCCATGTCAGATTTTCTGACGAGGAAAATCACCAATGTCACTTAAGTGATTGATTTTTCAAATTTGTGCCACTTAAGTGAGTGAAAAAAAAAAGTTTCGACACTCAAGTAAGCACCGTGTAAAAGTTATGGCACTTCTAGTATACTTATCACATCCATTATAATAGCGAGTAGGTGAATGTACTAATTGTAGACATCAAGCGTACTTGTTAGATATTTGATGCTATTCAAATCACTGGTTATTTAAAAAAAAAAAAACTATTGAAATGTTGTTTATTTTTAATGAAAAATTATCCAAAAAATTCTAAAATTATTGCACTTTTGTCAATTTAGTCTTAAACCTTTTAATTTTGCCAATTGAGTCCTAAACATCTTCATATTTTGCCAATTAAGTTCATTTGGCCAATTTTGATAAAAAAAAAAATCGATGAATGAACGTTGGTTGTCTAACATGGCATTGAACAAAGGTCACCTGGCCCTTACCAACAGAGGATGAGGGTCAAGACATCTTTGTCGATAACAAATAAAAAGGCTGAGATGTCTTCGCCTGGCCTCACCCATTGGGCGAAGCCATAGTGGCCACGAGCGAGGCAACCTTGCCTAGATTTGGGCAGGGCGGCGTTGCCCACGATAATATGGGCGAGGGCCATGCCTAGCCGATCACAAGAAAGGGCTAGACAGCACTCATCGACCACAGTTGTTAAAAAAAAAATAGATAAATAAAATAATTAATAAAAAGATTCAAAAAAATAAAATATTATTAAAAATATCAATGTTGGCGCCGACCATACCACATAAGATGAATAGCATTTGCATCAACTATTTCTGGTCAAAATTAATCAAATGGACTAATCAAATGGACTCAACTAACAAAATATGAAAATGTTTAAGATTCAATTGACAAAATTATAAGGTTTAAGACTTATTTGACAAAAGTGTAATAAGTGTTGGACATTTTGGACAATTTTCTTATTTTAATACAAGATTTTTTAGGTTTAGGATCGATCATTATCATTCCAGTACTAGTATAGAGTAGCCTTCCCCACAACAAATAAAAAAAATACCGTCGAGAATCTCCATCAATTCCTAAAATAAACCAAGTCAAATGAACTTATGAAACAAAAGCAATCACAGCTTTTTCGACCTCCTCCGGGGAAGTCGGGGAAGTCGGGGAAGTAAGGCAATTAGTAATGTAGCGATTTAGAGGCTTGGCTTAGCTAATTGTTGTCAAAGTAAACGGTGAATACTCGAGATGTCCTTATCCGATTAAACTTTCAGATTCAGTTCATCCAAATTTAGAATAACTTTACATCTCGGCAAAATCGAGGGCTTAGATCAGTCTGCATCCCCCAAAAATGCTCACCTTTACCAAAATGCCCCCCACATTCTCTAAAAATCACACACCCATTAAGTAAAACAATTGCTCCCAATTTCTCTCTCCTCTCCCTCTGAGCCACCTCCACCGCGCTGTGCCGCCACAGTCGTTGCTTGCCGTCGTCCCAACCACCGTGAAAAGCCCAGCTGCCACGAAGACAGCCACAGCCACACCGCTCAGCCTCGTATTCTCTCCACTGCAATGCTCATTATTCCCCACTTATACTACGTTATTTTTATATTATGGTTTTTTATGTAAAACATAGTATAAGTAAGATTAATAGTCTTGATAAAATATATTCTTATAGTTAACAACTTGAGCTCTGGATAAGTGAAATATTGGGTTAAACTGATCTTCCGATAAGTCTAAGCAAATCTTACTTCCCACTTCTTTTACTGCTTTACTAAATTGTAGTACAAATAGGAAAAACATAGTTATGATTATGGAATCATAAAGAAGGAATACTGACCATTTAAAAATTATGTTCTTATTCATTTTAAAGTAAACAATATTTGATATCCCTCTATTGTCCTAAGGGCCTTCAGGGATATTTTAGGCGTAGTCCTGAGAGTGAAAGGTTCCATTGAGCACACAGACGACATGTGTTCTAAAACAAGGAAGAAAGGTCGTAGTGTATGCATTTATGCAGAGAAGAACTAGGAAAATGGGTGAAGGCAAATGAGATTATAACTCAGAGAAGAAAATAGGAGGGAAGTAGTGGGAGAAGTGGCGATACCTGCTTGGTGTTAATTGTTCAAAAAGAATTCAAAAAGGAAGTGACTACCGCTTAAAACAATGCGAGAGGGTAAATAGATGGGCAAAGACAGGAATATAATGACATGAATAAGTCAAAAGATAGATATTACCGTGATTCATATTGAGATAATGACGTCACGTTCCTTAATTTTTTTTTAATATTCAATATAGTCTCTAAATTCTTTTCTTATTATTTATAGTTCTTGAACTTAAAAAGAAAAAAAAAATCCAATCAATGTACTCATTCCAGAAAAAATTCTGGCAACATTAGATGACGTGGCTATAATTTCTATCATGTCATATTAGCGGTCCCCGTGATTTATATGTGGCTCTCTCAGATTTGTCATATTAGCGGTCCCCGTGATTTATATGCGGCTCTCTCTCTCTCTCTCTCTCTCTCATTTCTTTTGCCCAAAATTAATTGGGAAAAAAAGTTTACTTGGAAAAACGACATAAGATTCCACAATTATTTTGGCTCAATAAATGCTAACGTGACAATTTGGGTTGGGTTACACTTTTTCTACTCCTCCTTTGATTTAGACACTTCATTTTTTATTTTATTTTTTTGTGTTTTGACCATATCATCTCTTGTAGCATGTATCACTTGTGATACAACTCTATAAAAGCAATCTTTTTTTATTATTTGGTCAATGCTTTTTATTTTTCTTTTTCTTTTTTTCCTTGCGGATCCCAGTTTCTTTATTTTATTTTTTCTCCACACCTTTAACATCTTAGTCTTTGCTTTTGTAAATCGTCCCTCTTTGTCTTCTCTCTTGAAGGTCATTCTCTTCTTTCTACACCCTTCACTCCTCCTTCTTCCACAAACCCCATCGTCCATTGTTTTCTATCTACGATGCCAATCCTATCGTCCTGCACACTTCCACTAGCACATTGGGTTCACTAGTGACCTCCTTAGCGAGTCCTTTTTCTCACGCAGGCTCTTCTTGCACCATGGAAGGTAATAATGGGAAACATTGCTTCTCTCTCTCTCTCTCTCTCTCTCTCTCTCTCTCTCTCTCTCTCTCTCTCTCTCTCTCTCTCTCTCTCTCTCTCTCTCTCTCTATCCCCTTTTTATGTACTTCTCTCTTTTTCTTGCATGTGTGAGTGTCTAGAGAAAAATAAGGTTTCTCCATCATGTGTAGGCATAAAAGTCAAGGGCAATAGGGAAGCCGTGTTCTTTTAGGTAATATAAAGCGGGATTCAAATTAGTGGTTTAATTTGATTGCAAGTTTCAATGTCGTGTTTGAGTGTTGAAGTAAGTAGTTCTTTCAGAGATTGCATATGCAAGAGAGATTTGTGTAAGAAGAATAAGGAGTGGGAGACATAGAAAGAAGAGGATTCACAAAAATGAAGGACTAAGACAACAAAGGCGTGAAAAGAAAGAAGAAGAAGGAAAATGGGACCCGCATGGAAAGACAAAACAAAATAAAAAGCGTTGACCAAATAATTGAAGAAAAGATCACTTCTATTGAGTTGTACTAGAAGTGGTATGCCCCACAAGAGATAGTATGGTCAAAACACTAAAAAATGAACTGTCTAAATCAAAGGAGAAGTGAAAAAAGCATCACCTTGATGATCCATGTTAAGAAAATGCAAGACTACATTAAGCAAAGTTTTGAAAATTTAGGGATTAAATTAAAAAAAGAAAAGTTCCGAGATGACATTAAACATCAAAATAAAGTTCGGATATTATACATGTTATTACCCCTCTCATTTTCGGCATGTCCATATTTCCACTATCGTTACCTGCACAAGGCCTATGGACTTCTTGTGTGGGCTGAAGGCCCCTGGGCCTCTTGGCAAGCCTACAATTGAAAAATGCAACTTGACGTGCCCTTTAACGGATGGCAATGGCTCGAAGGTTTGTCATGTCACTTAATCGGGAAAAAGCAGCATCAAATTACGTCGCATTTAATTGTTCCTATTACTGATTCTCGTCTCAATTGCTATGGATATAATTTAGAGACCCGCTAGGGATAAAAATCACTCTCTTAAAAACTAAAGGTTATAAGTTTATAACAATAATGATTCTATATGAATAGGATGTTCTTTAGATATTTATGCAAAAAGCTAAATAGGAAATAAAGTGCGGGTAATTACACTAGTGAGGGTCGGATGCAATATCGGGCCTTGCATTTTTCTTGTGCAATTAACATCACATATTTATGTGATGGAGCCATATGGAAATTGGGGAAGAACATCCCGAGTGGTTGACATGTAAGTACCAACTTCCAAAAGGTACGCTTAAATGTCACATTTTAAAAAAAAAAGAAAAAATTGGACATTTAAGTGTCAATTTCAGCGAGGTTTGCCAAAAATCCGACGCAGAGTTATTTTTAATAATAAAACCAATCTATGTGGTTGCCGGAAATCCGATGTAACTCATTGTTGGCACTTGAGTGTTCTTTTCTTCTTTGATTTGGACACTCAAATGTACTTTTTAGAAATTTTGATACTTGTGCATCCACCTGTGCCAAGTTTGGTACTCAAGGTGCTATTCTTCTCATAAATTTGGGTCTCAGCTATTTTTAAAGACCTTATTAACGAGTGCCTTAGAAGACTTTGTTAATTAACCAATTAAAGAGATTTTGCAGTTTTCAATACATTGACTATTCTCATGTTATGCACAACCAATATTTTGAAATTTGAATTATTCTAGATTAAGTGTACTAAACAAGATTTTTGTAGGCACAAGGATCCTAGTCCTAGCCTTTGTAGACCCAAGTTCGAGCATCAGGGACTAGGCATGGGCACGTGGGTCCCGGCCTAGCCTTGATGAACCTGGGCTCAAGCATGGGCATCGGAGTTTAGGGTCTACCTCGATGGACCCAGCATGAGCACTAGGTCTCCAGCCTTGTCCTCAATCAACCCAGCTCAAGTGCAAAAGATCTGAGCATGAGCACTAGGAACTCAAGCACAGACTTTGCGCACTTGGACCTAGGCGCAAGGGCTCCAATCATAATTACTGAGGCCCTACACTTCGTCTTTGTGGACCCAAGCCAAGGTGTCTAGGGATCAAACAAGGGCATTAGGGCCTTGGGCTTGGCCTTGATGGGCCCGGGCAAGGGCACCATGATGGATCCTAGATATTGTGACCTAAGAATGAGCATTAGAGTTCTCGTGCCCAAGCGCAGAGTTTCTAGTCAAAGCACCAATACCTATTAATATTTTCAAAAATAACTTTTGATTTATTAAAAAGGAAATTATTCATACATTTTCCATTGGCTTATTTTCCAATGCAATCCAAATGCCAAAAAATAAGGAAAATGTTTTTCAGAAAACAAATGTACCCTAAGTTTGCTCCATAGCCCATGAAGCTAAGTAATTCTCCAAACTTGCTTACCCAACGCAGCTCTATTAAAGGTGATTAAGCCCAAGAAACCCAAGCCTCCTTTGTCCTTCCTTGTTTTGAATAAATCCCTTTGCCTCTAAGTTTTCCAACTTTTGACTCCCCGTTTTTCCACTAAAAAGCGGCAATTTTTTGCTCTATAGCACGACATTAAGATAAGGGGATTAAAGATTGACATTGCACAGTAAGGCAAAATTTGAATCACCACCTTTAGTCGGACTTGTTTCCTTGCCTTTGACACCAGATTTTATTTCCACCCTTACAATTTTATATTCACCCTAACGGATTCACGCAATTTTGTCTCTTTAATGCTCCTTAATATGAGGGTATTCCCAACTAGTTTTTTGTGTTGTCAATCCGGAGCACGCAATTCATTGGCCATGTTTTCATCTTAATTTCTCATGCCATCCCGAACTGAGGAAAATTCCCAACTTATTTAGATTAATAAACTGACCCATAGCATAACAATAATAGTTCAAGACAGCACCTGCATTTTGACATTCACTGAAAGATGGAATCAATAGCAAACCACAAATGAGCTCGTTTTATTCGTTTACAGCAGAGCAGACGAAAGAAAAGAGATCGCATCACACGTCGAAGGGCAGAACAACCTTAAACCCTTCTAATCTTTATTCCTTCGCAGTTGCTTTGTTCCTAACGGCCGTTGCCTCTAAACGTGAATTGTTATGGCCTAATCAACTTTTTATACACACGTTATATATTCGTGCACATCTAACTTTTGCATAATATATAGTGCATGTACACTTCACACTTCTTAAGAAATTGTTTTTCAACGGTCTACGTGATGAACTCCTTGTAGAATGGTAGATGTTTTTCTGACCTTTCATTTTTTTCCAACACGCGAGTTACCGTAGGAGGCATCACTTCCGCACCTTCGAAGGGGTAGTTACTAGGGAAACGAAAACGAAAGAAGTCAACAGTCTAACCTTTTGTTTGGATGCGACAGATGGGTAAGAAAATAAAAGATGGAGACAGATGGGTAAGAAAAGAAAGATGGAGAAGAATTGGGGAGTTTATCTTGTTAGGGAAAGCAATTGAGAGTTGGGTGAAGAATGGTAGGGCGCGACTAATTTGGTTTTCTCTCCTCCTCCTTCTCCTTATCTAATCCCAGTAGGACGACCAAACCGGCAGTGATTATGCTCCTGCAGAGTCCGGTCGTGCCCGATGTACTCGCTACAGCCGTGTCCGGCGGCATCGCTCTCACGGTTCTCCGGTTGTTTGAAGAAACAGCCAAGCGAGGCGTCTTTGACCAGGTTCGGACAGGATTACTCCCTACTTCCTTTGCTTGTTCCATAAATTTCCTGCTGGCGATGCTGTCTCGGGATGCTTGGCTGTTTCGTTTTACTCATTAAGACCAAATTTTATTCGCATCTCAAATAACTCGTGTTGACCAGTTGATTTGGGGCGGTGGAGATTACCCATCCAAATCATATCAACCATTCGCAAACTCGAGCAGAGCGACCTGAACTTGACCAGTCCCCCGGGCTTGCGGAGTGTATGGACCTGAAATATTGCTGGCTGTCCAAACTCGTGCCCCTAAATTATAGAAAAAAATTTGCATCTCAAAGCAGTCCTTGTATATACAGAGTAGTTCTAGACCTGATTGCTGTTTTCAAGCCGTTTGTTATATTTAAATGTCTTTGTTTTTGTCCCTCGTTCAGAAACTTAACAGGAAGCTTGTGCATGTAAGCTTTGGATTAGTTTTCATGCTTTGCTGGCCACTGTTCAGGTAATCTTAAGACTACCCCACTTTTTTTCTTTTTTCTAAATTCCTAATGGATTATTAGTTTGGTGAGGTGGCTATTGCTAATAAATTGCAGTTCTGGGCATCGAGGTGCGCTATTAGCTGCTTTGATTCCAGGGGTTAATATCATACGCATGCTTCTTCTGGGATCTGGCATTTGGAAAGATGAGGCAACGGTGAAGTCCATGACCAGATTTGGGGACCGCAGGTTCGTAACTCGAGTTATTTGGTATCCGCATTGCATTGACGACAGAGGTGAATCAGGTTTGATAGGATTACATCGCTTGTATTTAAATAATCGCAGTACTGATCTCCTAAACTTGTTATTCGATTGGTGATCTACTCTATCAAGCAATTTGATTTAGTTAAGATTTTCAGGGAACTTCTTGAAGGGCCGCTATTCTATGTTCTCACAATCACATTTGCTTGCGCGTATTATTGGAGGACTTCGCCAATCGCAATTGCAGCAATATGCAACCTCTGCGCTGGAGATGGTGCACTAGTCTAAATCCCCATTATTTCTTGCTTGTTATACTGGCATAGGTTCAAAGACTAGTAACTGCAAAAATAAAGGGACATACTAAGGACTTCTTCAGTGTCATGGGCCTAAATCTTGAGAAATAATATTACAGTGCTTAATGCCACAAATGATAATGGGGTGAAGTTATCTCCTTAATTCAATAGAATAAATGATGTTATCTTCAGTCAAGGCTTAGAATGATACATAGATATCAAACCGCATGACGAGAGATATGGTCATCAGTTCAAAGGAATCACATAATTTTCCCAAATATCCGAAAATTAAAGAGGGCGGGCTTAAGCAAAGACACCTGGTTTTGCCTGTTTTCAGGTTTTGCGGACATCATCGGAAGGCGGCTTGGCCAACATAAAATTCCCTACAACCGTAACAAATCCTTAGCTGGTAGCGTTGCAATGGGCTGTGCCGGGTTTTTAGCATCTCTCGGGTAATTCTCGGTCGGGTGTTTGAGGATTCTGTATAAATCTGATTGAGTGGTGGCCTTATTGGTTACAATTTGCTTATGTTTACAAGGTTTATGCCCTATTTTTCTTCATTTGGTTATACCCGAGGAAGCTGGGAGATGGCTTCGGGTTTCTTGGTGGTCTCTCTTGCTTCAGCTCTGGTGGAATCGCATCCTCTGAGCTCTCCGCTCGACGACAATCTCACAGTTCCCTTAACTTGTGCATTGGTGGGGAGCCTGGTTTTCTAGGTGCTTAACATTCATTATGACCGTTTCCCTCCAAGGGAAAGGAAAGCACAATCGTCGGTGTAGAGATATTATAATTTTATGTTAGTATTTGTTGTGGATTTTAATAATGAATGCGAGTGGATGTGTGTTTGTGGGACAACACAGCAAAGGGTGGAAGAAGACAATTGTTATTTTAATGAAAAGAGGATTTCAAGGCTGATAGTGATTGGTTTAGTTTTGACAGTTGTTTTCTTTTCTGTATTCATGACCATACAACCAAGCCTATTTCTAGGCTCCAATAACCGACTTATACAGCAAATCACCTCTGCATTTGTCTGAGATTTTCTTCTTATTTTTAACCTTGACCACAAACTTCAACTACCACTAAGACTAGAGACTTGTAGAGTCTAGGCTTTTCCAGAATAGTAGATTAAAGCTTTTAACACTCCTTTTCAATCCATTTTTATGATACTCCGATCATACTTCAAAATATCTCAAACTTGATTTGGGGTAGTGCTTTAGTAAATATGTTCTTGACTTTATCAGAGTTTTCTAGTGCTTTCGTTTTTGAAAAGCTGAACCAGATCAAACTGCACAATGCCTCTCCAATACTTTCCACTTCTTATATTAAGTGATATTTTATGGCAATATTTTCTGTTTTTTCGTGAAAAACGAGATTCTTAGACATAGCGATAGCAGACTTGTTATCACAAAATATTGAAGTAAGTTTTGTCTGTATTGCTTCGATGTCCTCTAATATTCTATGAAGTCATAGTGCCTAATTGGTGGTAGTAGCAGCTATGATGTACTCAGCTTCCGTGGAAAATTTTTCCCCTAAATCTTGCTTTTTGGATGCCCATCATATTATTTTAATACCTAGTGTAAATGCTAGTACTCCTACCGTTGAGTCTGCCAATAACTATCGTATAACTAAGTAGCTCTACAATTGCATTTGGCCAATAACAAATGCCATAATATGTTGTTCCTAGTAGATATATTGAGAAGATTGTGGCGTCTTTTGACATGCAATCAATAACTTTGGCCAAACACTTCAAAGTTTTCAATATATTACCACCACGGACTGAGGTGGAGGAGAAGTTTATGTCCCACGTTCCTTATTCAATGTAATGGACTGCATTATGCCTGCCATGGTTTGCACTAGACTTAACATTTCACAATCCGTGGGAGCTATTAACTATTACATTAAGCATCCCGGTCCTTAGAGATAATAGACATTGGTAATGTGTACTAATGGACAATTATGATAGTGAGACCACTAGCTATGTGGAAATTGCTTGAATTAGTGCGTGTACATTTTACACTCCACCCACGAGCCTGACAAGGGAAAATTATCTAATTGATTATAAACTTTTCAATTTTATCAATTAGTCCTAAATTTTTGTACGAAATGCCAATATAGTCCTTATGGTCGTTTTTGCCAGAAATTACCGACATAGCAGTTCAGTCACCATCAGCCATCCCACTTGGCATACTACCACATCAGGATTATCGACTAAAACTGACAAGAATAACTAAATAGCATTTTGTGCAAAATTTTAGAATTAAATCAACAAAATTGAAAATTTTAGAATTAAATTGACATTCGTATAATAAGTTTAAGACTAATCACACTATAGCCCCACTGGGCGAAAGTCGTACTATCAACAAATGAGTTACATCATCACAATAAATGTAACCCAATTGTCCCACTAAGGACTATATAGTGATCTTGTGTAAAATTTTAGGACTAAATTAATAAAATTGAAAAGTTTTAAGCCTAGTTTATTTGTACTACAATCGTAACGGGTGAATGTCTTACTACCAATGAATGAGTTACGTTATCACAATAAATGTAACCCAATTGTCCCGCTAAGGACTACCTAGTAATCTTGTGCAAAATTTTAGAGCTAAATTGATAAAATTGAAAAGTTTAAGTCTAATTTAATTGTACTACAAATCCAGTGCATATATCTTACTACTGACAAATGAGTTACGTTCATCCACTATAACTCCTTGTCTATCGGCCTGTGAATGACATGCTTTCCTATACGGTGTCAATGGACTTCTGCTAGTACAAAAACACAGCAAAGAAACAAACTACCCCTTAGAAAATATGCGAGAAATTTATGTGATAATTGAATAAAAAATTATTCACTTTTAAAGAGATTGATACATGATTTGAGGATACATATTAGCAAAAACCCCCCACTTGAACTCAAAATCAATTAAGCCTGTATCTGCACTTATGCCACCAAATTATTTTTTAACGGTTTGTGTTAGAGGTGATCGATTTCAGGAGTCTAAAACCCAAAACTAATTTTATGATTCTCAATTGCAAAAGATTGGGACTAGGAATCCACCTGGTTGGTTACAGTCACAGAGAACTAGCCCATTTCCAGTGTAATAAATCCTATTATTATTTTAAAGTATGAAAGTTGCATCGTTTCACTATAAAATATGTTATTTTCCCACAAATTTTTTCTTCCATGAGCTATTTGTTGCATGGTAGATTGCTTTCTAACTTTTATTTCTTTCATATGTAAATTACTCTAAAAAGCCTCACTTTTGTAATAGGAAAATTGTCCAAAAACTCTAAACATATAATACTGCAACCAATTGGTCCTAAATCTTTTAATTATGCCATTTTAGTCCTAACTTATTAACAATCAATTTAGTCCTAAAAATTTTGAGAATTTGCTAATCTAGTCTTAATTTTTTTTAATGAATTATAAATGTGCTCATTTCTATTAATTTTGACCGAAAATTGCTAACGTAATGATCCAATCAACACCAACCATCTTATATGAGGTAGTTGGCGCTAAATTGGATAATTTTATAATGATTTTTTAAAATTTCAAATTTTGTATTGATTTTTTTTTTCTTTTCTTTTTTTCTTTATTTCTTAACAAGGCCAAGGGCTACTGGGTGAGGATCGCGGCCCCCATCGAATCTAGGCAAAGGCGTGCAAGCACTTGCAGGCCGTGATACCCTTGCCTCGCTAGATCTAGCGAGAGCACTATAGCCCTCACCCAACGGCCAGTGACCTCGCCAATCCTTGCCTCATGGCCGATGGAGGTTGCCAACCCTAAGCAAATGGCCAAAGATCTTGCCAGCCTAATGAAGAAAAAATGAACAAATAAAAGTAAATAAAATGAAAAGTTAAGAAACGAATAAAAAAAATAAAAAATTGTTCAAGTTAGTGCTGGAGCTAACTAGAAACTTAACGTCAATGATTTTCGGCCAAAATTAACCAAAATAATTATATCAATAATTCTTCAAATTGTTAGATCAAAAGATTTATGACTGAATTGGTCAATTGTCAAAAGGTTTGGCACCGAATTGGTATAAATGAAAAGTTTAAGACTAAATTGATCGCTTTACAACTGGTTTATAATTTTTCGGACAATTTTTCCGTTTGATAACTATTCATTACTTTTTTTGAAGGGTAATAATTAGGGAAACAAAAATGAAAGATGTCAAGACTCTTACCTTTTGTTTGGAAAGGATAGTAATGGTTAGGAAAATAAAGATGGGGAAGAAATGGGTGAAGAATCGTGATTTTCTCTTCTTTGCAAACGCATAGGAAAGTTGAGTGAAGAATGGTTAGAGATTTTGTTTCTTGGGGTCGCACCTAGTTTGATTCTCCGCAAATTTGGGGAAATAAGTGGGAAATTAAGCCAAATCACATCTTTGCTTTTGCCTATGACCTAAAATTGCAATTTTCAAAATGTTTGTAATGGTTTTTGAATGATGAATTTGTCATTTCTTTCACTTTTTTCTTCATTCATATATGAAGCTTGCCTCCACGTGCGATAGATTTTTGCCACTCGACAATGTTGATTGTTATTTTTTAATGCTTAGAATACTGTGACGAATAAGTTGCTATGGTGAATTTGTTTAGGTTTAAGCAAAAAATGCAAAGATAAAACCTTTTTTTAAAATTAAAAAAAAAGTTTTGTACACCAAAGAAAACTTATTAAAAGTTTTTTCAACCAAAGAAAACTTATTGAAATGAATGCTAACTTGAAAAACTAAAAAACAAAGGAATTTTTTTCTTTTTTCTTCTCTACTAAACTTTGGCCAATTACTAATTGTTTCGAATATAGGAAATTTCACTATTAAGGTGACCGCGTTAGGCTATTGACTAAGTGTATCACCATTCATTATCATCAAACAACCTGGTTTCCTTTTAGATTAGGGGTAGCTGCTTCTGCTTCTGCTTCTTCTTCTTCCTTTTTTACCTCTTTCACAATTGGGGTTTCTAATTCCATTGGCAGACACAGTGTACCTAATTACTGTATTAATCCTATTTAATTACATATCCCGCCAAGATTTTTTGGAAAAAATCCTTCAACCAAAAATACAGACGATCTCTCTTTTTCTATCGAATCGACCATAGCTACTACCTAAGTTCTTCGACCTTATGTAGCACAATTAGAAATCTATAGAGACACCTACGAAATTTGAGCTCCATTCAAGTCTTCACGGTGCGGTCCCCGCAAATAAATATGCCGCTGCTTCAGTTGAATTCACTACCAGCTATCGGGCTCTGCGACGTGACTGGTATCTTCTCCCCTAATTTCTCAAGATTCCCTAACCTCTCCTACTCTTCCCTCTCATCCAACCTCAGTTCGGCCACTTCGGCCATGGTCATTATGCTCCACCAGAATTCGATCGTGTAAGATGCACTCGCTACAGCCGTGACTGGCGGCATCATTCTAATGTTTTCCCTATTGTTTGAAGAAAAACAGCTAAGCGAGGCCTCTTTGACCTGGTTCGGATAGAATTGCTCCCACCTTTCTTTGTTAGTTCGATGATTTTCCTGCAGAATATGCTGTCTCATGATGATCGGATGTTTCGATTTACTCATGAGATCAAACCTTTATTCCAATATCAAATAACTGGGTTGACGTAATTGATTAGAAACAGTGGAGAATTCTCAATTGAAAAAATGGAAATTATTCATTCAAATTTCACCAATTACACGCAAATTAAGTTAGGCCACCTCGACATGCTGAAAACTTGGATTTAATTGATCCATGTGATTTGCAGAGTAGTCCATGGACCTCTAGATAGCCAAATCTCCATGCCTATACCTTTAAATTATCATAAAAACACTCCCTTCTTGAAGCAGTTCCCAGAAGAAAGTAGTTCTAGAGTTGGTTGATAATTTCAAGCTGTTCATTACATCTGAATGTCTTTATTTAAATTGTTTTTTCATCATTTAGAAACTTAACAGAAAGCTTGTATTAATATTGTCTTTGATTAAATGGTTCATCCCATCAAGTGATTACTCCACCCACTGTCAATATATATAGTGATTTGCTTTCGAGCAACAATTTTGTTCTACGTGGCCATATTTTTTTGCAAAAGCTACATTATGATTTATCACGTAACCAACAATCTTTCTTAAAAGTGATCTATTTTCTTGCAAATACTGCAAGGTGGATATTATTAAACAATATGTCCTTTTTTTATTATATAAGAACTCATTCCGCCATTTTTAGCTTTAGGAGACGTATGTCAATTTTTAAATTTATGAAATATGTTTATTTTAGACTGAAATTTCATCTTGTGTCATCAATCTTTTTCCATGAGCCTCTAAAGAACCAATAAGTTCACTCATTGACAGGATCTAAAATCCTTAGATTCTTCGATGGAGGTGACAATTAAATTTTTTTTTTTTTTGTAAGTATCATCAATATGTTTTCTATTTCCCTTTGGTCAATAGTAGTTCTTCTAATTTACCATAATATAGTTGGATGGTCTTATAATATTTAATTTATTATTTCCAAATTCACTTCTAAGATATTGCAGTCTAATGGTGCGTACCTTTATTGTGCCTTTAGAAGTCTTCTCGTAAGGATATATCATGTCCCCTTTGCGGTCTTCACATAAATTATTCTTTAAAATATCGTTTTCAACAGTACTTGCTAGATGACACATAAAACCCAAGCATCCTTTTGTAGTTGCACTGCCAGAAAACTTGCACCTTTTTACAGAACCGCACAAACTTTCTTCATTATATCCCATAAATCCTTTGTCCATCAAGAAAGCAATCGTTTTGATATTTCGATAATCACAGTTAGTTCCTTCGAAAGTAAGAATAGGTAGTGAATAGGAGGTAGAGTCGGCAATAATTTTGATGTCAAATAGTTAGCTGAATGGTTTTAGTAGCGAGTGGATAGGATGAGCGCTCAATACCATCGAACGAGGCTCTGAGTTAGATCGTTCTAGATTTTGGTGTTGGAATTTGTAAGGATGTAAAAATTTATGGGGATTCTCGGCTCATGCAACAACAATGGGACAAGTTACAAAAATTAATACTTGGGGTATTGCAAGTGGGAATGTGCGTATAACTTTGGTGCTGCTCGATGGTCTCTCTTGTGTACATGATCGATCATCTCAAGCCTATTCATAGGCTTAATACACCGACTTATTAAGCAAATTTATAGTTGCATTTGTCGGAGGTATACCTCCTCGGACATATTTATGGCCACAAACTTTAACTACCTCCTAAACTAGAGACTTCTAAAACATAAATCCTAGAGTCGTCTAGGCTATTCTAGAAAATTGATCAATAATTCAACACAACTTTTTCAAAGAAAGTTAAAATTTAAATTTAATTGGATATGTTTTTCAATTTTAGTATTTGAATTTATTTTATCTAACAAACAACTTTTCCAAAAAGAGTTGAAATGTGCCAAAGATATTTTTCAATTAATTAGTAATTTAAACCTTTTGTAATGGTTAACGAGGTGATTTTCTAAAATCTTTTTAATGCTAACTTTTTTGATACACGCAATATGAGTGCACTTCTATTCGTACTTTATGTGTTAGAATACAATTTTCTAAAACGCTATAAATAGATTTTCTACGAGTTCAAGTAATTATCAAAATTGCTTGAATTATTGCATGTACATTTTACACTCCACCCACTTGCCCGTCGAAGGTCTCATCAAAATGGTTTTGAATAGTTTGCTTGATGAAATTTATTGCATGGTAGATTTCTTTCCATTTGTTTTTTATTTTTTACATGCGAATTACCGTAGGAGGCATCACTTTCATTACCATTCATTACGTTTTGGAAGGGTCGTAATTAGGAAAACAAAGAAAGAAAGAAGTCAAGAGTCTCACCATTTGTTTGGAAAGAACAGAATTGGTAGGGAAATAGAAGATGGAGAAGAACCGGGCGAAGCATTAGGATTTTATCTTGTTTGGGTAAGCATAGGAAGGTTGGGTCAAGAATGGCAGGGCGCACTTAATTTGGTCATGTCCGATGCACTAGCTACAGCCGTGTCCGGCGGCAATTCTGCAGTTGTTTGAAGAAACGGCTAAGCGAGGCCTCTTAGTCCAGGTTCGGATAGGATTACTCCCTCCTTTCCCTCCCTCCTTTCCATCTTCGATGCTGTCTCAAGATGGTCGCATGTTTCGTCTTACTCACCAGACCAAGTTTTATTCGTACCTCAATTAAACCAAGTTGACCCACTAGATTGGGGGCGTCAGGATTTTCAGCTGAGTAATTGGAAGTCCCCTTTTAAATCCCGTTAACTACTTGCATATTGGGTCAAGCCCATCCTAACATCTGAAAACTTAGTCGATGTTTCCTTGGGCCTAAAGATAGCTGAATATCTATCACAACTCCCCTTGATTATTTAAAAAAAAAAATCGCATCTCTAGGCAGTCCCTATAAACAAAGTAGTTCTAGAGTTGATTGTTGTTTTCAAGCTGATCGTTACATCTAAATGTCTGTTTTCTTTTTCCTCATATAGAAACTTAACAGGAAGCTCGTGCATGTGAGCGTAGGATTAGTTTTCATGCTTTGCTGGCCACTATTCAGGTAATCTCAAGACTACACAATTTTTTTCAAAATCCGACTATTCGTTTGGTGAAGTGGCTATTGTTAATAAATTGCAGTTCTGGGCATCGAGGTGCACTATTAGCTGCAACAATTCCAGGGTTTAACATCATACGCATGCTTCTTGTGGGATCTGGCATTTGGAAAGATGAGGCGACGGTAAAGTCTATGAGCAGATTCGGGGACCGCAGGTTTGTAACTCAGAGTTACTTAGCATCTGCATTGCATTGATGACAGATGTGAACTCAATTTGATAGGATCATGTTGCAGATATTACCATAATCGCAATACTGATTTTCTGAATTAGTTATTTGCTTAGTGATCTGCTTTATCAAGCAATTCAGTCTAGCTTAGATCTTCTTTCTTGCTCATTTGTGGGTCTTCTTTTCGATATCTGCTTCCATGAAGCCTTGCTTAACTTCCAAAACCTTGGAATCATCTTGTTCTCTTTCAGGGAACTCCTTGAAGGGCCACTATACTATGTTCTCATGATTGCATTCGCCTGCGCATATTACTGGAGGACTTCGCCAGTGGCAATTGCAGCAATATGCAACCTCTGTGCCGGAGATGGTGCAGTAATTTGAAGTCCCATTATTCCTCGCTTGTTTTACCGCATAGGTTCAATGGCGTAACTACAAAAATAAGGGGAGCACGTTCTGAGAACTTCTTCAATAGAATAGATGACGTTATCTTTGGTCATGGCTGAGATTGATACCTAGATATCAAACAGCGTGACAAGAGATGTGGTCATCAGTTCGAATATTCATATAATTCACCGGAACATCCAAAAATTTTAAAAAGGTGTGCTTAAGCTCAGACACCTGCTTTTGCTTGTTTTCAGGCTTTGCAGACATTATAGGAAGGCAGTTTGGCCAACATAAAATTCCTTACAACCCTAACAAATCAGTTGCAGGCAGCATCGCGATGGGCTCGGCTGGGTTTTTAGCGTCTCTCGGGTAATCTTCGGGTTGGGTCTTTTAGGATTCTTTATAAATCTGCATGAGTAGTGGCCTGACTGGTTACAATTTGCTTATGTTTACCAGGTTTTTGTCCTATTTTTCTTCATTTGGCTATATCCAAGGAAGTTGGGAGATGGTTGCGGGTTTCTTGATGGTCTCTTTTGCTTCTGCACTGGTGGAATCACATCCTCTCAGCTCTCAGATTGACGACAATCTCACAGTTCCCCTAGCTTGCGCATTGGTGGGGAGCCTTGTCTTTTAGGCAGTTGACATTCAATATGACAGTTTGTTTTTCAGGAAAAATAAAGCATTCATTATCAATATATATAGATAATAAAATAAAAAAGCAACAGAAGTGATTTAATCCACTCTTAATTTAAGAATTATAACTATTTGAATTCTATAAGATCACTTGTCTACAAAAAATTACACTAGCGATACATGTTGCAATTGCTTTTCTCACGACGAATATAGACAATCATGTTATATTCCATAAAAGATTAGTCTTGATTGATATAATATTGATTCGTTGAGTCACAAGGCAAAGGTTTATTGGAAACGTTGCCACTTTTTGAGATACCTGTTATTGTTATTGAAAAATTCTATGAGATCACCATCAACTATATTATGACTTAAGATTAAGGCGTGGAGTGAGATCACTGTCAAATATTTTAATGCTTTAAGCTATGATACCATGTAAAATTTTGTTGAATCAATGCCAATTAGTTTAAAAGCTTGATCCCTTAAGAGAAGGCATTATTTAATATTTAAATACTCTAACAATCACAACATTTAATAAACTAATTTTTAAACTAGGTTTATAGTTTGTTTTCCTTTCCTTTTTTTTCTCTTGGCCATTAAAAATCCCTGATCTATTGACTACCTAGTGGTTAGTGTAAATTGCAAGGAAAAGTGTCAAAAAAGTCAATCTATATCATTAGTGTCAATTTAGTCATAAATCTTTTACTAGCACCAATTTAGTTCCAAATATTTTAATCTAGTGCCAATTGAATCCTAAACATTTTAACCTAGTGTGAATTCAATCCTTCTAGCCAATTTTGGCCTAATAATGCTAATGTGGATACCAGCCAACTGACGTGACACCGTCAGTGCCAATGTGACAACTTTTAATATTATTTTAATATTTTTTTGAATTATTTACTTATTTTTTATTCTTTTCTTTTTTCGTTTTTTTTTTTTTTTTTTTTCATTTCTTTCTCTTTCCCTTTTTTTCTTTTCCTTTCTCTTTACTCCAATGGATTGCCAAGGTCTGCAATAGCTTAGAGGCGAGGTCGGCAAGGGACTACACTAGCCTCGCTTGAGGCTACAAGGGTGGCCTCGCGACATGTAATGAGCGCTCAAGCCTTGTCATGGCTGGGCAAGGCTCAACCTCATCGGATTCAACAAGGTTATGCCTCGCCCATGGTCGGCGAGGCTCAACCCTCGCTAACCCAATGCGAGGCCACCCGTGTGACCTCTAGCAAGGTCCTCACCTCTCGCCAGTCATCGACTAGAAGAAGAGGAAGGAGAAAAAAGAGAGAAAATAAATAAATAAATAAATGATTTGAAAAAATTACTAAAAATAATATTAAAAGTTATCCATATTAGTGTTGATCATGCTATGTCAATTGAGCGATATCTATATTAGCAATATCTAACCAAAATTAACTGAAATGACTAAATCGGTACTTATTGAAAAGGCTTAAGACTAAATTTGCATTAATACAATATGTTTATGACTTTGTAACACTTTCAATGGCACAGTGATAACATGTCTTCTCCCTTAAATTATCATGCCCAAGTGAAAGATGTGCCATTTTAGAAAGTTCGAAACCTACACAAAATGCATCAAAATTAGGAAGAGCAATGCAAATTGAATTCGAACATAGGGTAGAATGTGAGGAACCCCATATGGATAAATTTTTATTATTGTAGACCCCGTTTGTTTTGTAAAAAAATTGACATGTTCCTCTATTGTGACCTACCCCTCAATATGGAGGAAAGCAGGTTTAGCGGTGTTATCTAAAAAACGGGCCCATAGCCCAAGATTTAAACGTTGGCTCTCCCAAGCCCATACCTCACACGACATTGAGTATCTAAATTGATGTTGTGAGAATTTTCTGAAAAAATGAGTCATTACTAGTCTATTATGGTCGTTTAGAAACCAAGTGATGGGTGGGAGTATACTTCACTTCCTACACACAACTAGAAAGTCAATGGGGTTGGGAACTTGACTACATTAATTAACTAACAAATACCATTTTAGTACCTAATCTTGTTCATTTAAAAAAAATAAAAAGGATTTTTGTCAGGCAGTCCGAAATGATTTTATACTTATTCACTAACATGTCAGATGATCATGTAGGCGCAATCATTAACATAACAATTAGTAATCAAGAAAATTAAATAAATTACATGAAATAGCAAAGACTTAATATTATGGAAAAGATAAATGCCCACCCTAACCAATCTAAAGGAAAGCCAAAATCGATGTATCGGTATTGTGCAACCAAAGGCAATTGTCTTCAAGAACAACTAAAACCTAAGGTAGAGACTTAAGGGCTTGTTCAATTTTTTAGCACAATTTTAGATTCAAGAGGCTTCCACCCTTTTTGAAGAAAAGAACCCAAAAAGTCTATTTGTAAACTTTTTCAAGAAATTATAATTTTTTAAAAATTTATTTTTTGGGATTTTCCAATTATTTTGGGATTTTCTAATTATTTTGGAATTTTCTAGATTTTTGTGAATTTTTGGATTTTCTAAATGTTCCAATGAATCTCTGAATTTTCAAAAAAAAAAAATTGTGAAAAATAAACTTTATATCAGGTCAGGAAACCAGGCAACCGATGAGTGTGACCCAAACCCTAAAAGTCCGAGTTCAGTCCAAATTTGAACTAGCCCTAGGGCCTTGTATGAATATCAAATTCAACCCATGAATATCCAACCCAATTTATATACTTAGCCCATAAAACTTCTAAACCCACAGCACTCAACCCAATCGCTTTGCCCGGTCTCCAACCCATATCTCTAACCCAAGCAAGCAAACCAAGCCCATTACTATTCTAATTATGACTAGAAATAAGCCCAAACTTGTCAATCCTAGTTGAGCCCAAAACCACTAGACTCATCTAAACCCACAAAAAAGGATACCGGCCTAAATGCGCTAAACCAACTTAAGCCTACCCTAATTAAACCTAATCAAGCCTTCTACTATAATCACTTTAGGTCGTCTCCTCGCATTGGCATCATCTTCTCCGAACCAATGCCTTCATCGAGAAGGTCCGAGAACACCAAGAACAACATTAAGAACAATGGCCGCTAACACTCACAAGTAGAACAATAATGTCTTTATCAATGAGTAAAGATCCCACTGTTTTTAATGTCCAAGGAAGCTTTAGCTAATATGCAAACTCCACTGGTGTCTTCGGGTCTGGCTGAAGAAGATGACATTCTCATGATCGTATCTTAGAGTCATTTTATCAAACTCATGGTAGGCACCGGTTTGAAGGAGGATACGAATTTGCTCAATGCCTAAATTCATTGTTGGAAAATTTAGCACGGTGGAAGAAGGAACTCGCGAGCTCGAGAGCAGCAAATGTGGCCAGGCTTCCGGGGAACTCCTTCTTTCTTTTCCCTCTTCTAGTGTTGGAAACGATATCTCGTTTTTTGCATTGGAGCCTTCCCTTCTCCACTTCAAGTGGGAACAAAAATGCATTTTTCACACTGAAACCGATTGTTTGCTCTTGACACCTTTTTCATTATGAAAGTCCCCTTTCTCTTAGTCCTTTGCTTAGACCAAGAGGGCTTCTAGATTTGTTGCTGAAATTCTTCAAAACCAACAACACCATTGCCATCGATATCTGCTTGTATCGATACAGTCCTAAGTCTCTTCATCACTAACCTCATGGCTATGGCCTTTTCTAACCGACGAAGCTCCCCTCAACAAATACTAGATTGGCACTTGGGAAATTAGACCCGGTGGAAAAGGAAATTGCAAGTCAAAGGCGTCGGATGTGAATGCGGCTGTGAGAGGGCTTAGTGTTCATGCGCTTCCGGAGGAACCGTATGTGTTTCATCTTCTACCGCATGAGGACACCGGACATGTAGATCTCATCGCACCGGACCACCACCACCGAAGATCTTGAGAACTCAGTCGCTTCTCTCCCTCTCCAAGAACCAGCCTCTCTCTCTTTTTCGGTTTCTCGTCCAAGCTCCCCTCCCCGGTTCCTTTCAGCTGAGCTCTTCAATGGCCGTATCCTTTTTCAGCGAAGCCTCCTCTCAATGGCTAAATGCTACTCTTTTCTTGCAGGCATCTAGCATCCTCCCCTTTGTCGAGCGAGCACGCCTCAAGCACTCCTTACTACTAAAGAGGAATGAGAAAATATTAGGTTGGCCAGCTACGCCAAATCACCACCGTGCACCGACCAAATGAAAAAAGAGACACATGACTTCACATGATTGATGGACCCTATCTTTCCCTCAAAATTTTGCATTCTCTCTCTCCTCATCAATCACTAGTCTTCTCCCTACCTTTGCATGAAGCCCCTTCTCTTCAATTAGAGGACACTCTCTCTTATCTATCTTGTGCATCTTTTGAGAAAAAGAAGAAACCCGGTCTCTTTTTTTATTTTCAAAATACTCTCCCTCCCTCTTGCTCTCAAGAGCCCCGCCGGTCGCCTCTCAAGCTCACACTTGTTGTTTCCAGCACGTCACCTCCCCCTCCACTGTCGCCGGGAGCTACTCCCTCTCTATCGCTCTCAATAGCCCCTACCAATGGTATCCGAGCTCAGATTCGACACCTTCACCACGTCGCCTCTACCATCACCTCTAGGAACCTCTCTCTCGCCCCTAAGAGCCCCCATCGGTCACATCTTGAGCTCATATCCACCTCCGACATGTCACCTCTACCTTCGCCCTCTTTCTTAGCATCCTTTTTACCTTGCTCCCCAAGTTTGGAGGCAAAGTGCAAAGGAAAAAGTCCAAAACAAGCAGAGCGCTGGCAAGTGGAGTTGCCTTCTAACCAACCCCCTATCTCTTTCCCTCTCTCTGTATATGACAACCCTACATCCACATGCCCCCACACAATTGCACATCCCCTACACTTCTCATCACGACCCATTGCAATCCTCAGGAAAGAACTCTTCAAGTTCGTAAGGAAGGAAAATGTTGATGGTGGGGTTTATAAGCCAGGCGCGAGCGTCGTGGAAGCATACGTGATGTGAAGGCTTTACAAGGAGAAGATAAAGGAGAAGATGGTTGTGGTCTTAGGCGATGGTGAGGAGGAGAGGATAATGAGTGGAGGAATGGGGCTGTTTCTTTGTCTCAGGTGTTCAGGAAGGCCCGTGTCTATCCATCCTTTGCAGAAGCATTGCATGTTGCTTCCTTGGAGTAACTCCCCACCATAAATGATATTTAGCTTTAGTCGGGACTTTTCTGCTTTCTACTTATACAAATGTTCATAGCTAAATCTTGTCTTGAGAATTCACGACAATTTTCCCTTTTTCGTAGGGGGTATAATGTTGAATACCGATATTGTATTTCTACTGGTGGATTTCTTAAATTGAAAGTACAGTTTGAACTTGAAGGAATTTGCTTTGATTCGCTTCAAACTGCTTGTACAAATGTCTATAGCTAAATCTTGTCTTGAGATTCATAGGTTTAAATCCATGATGAGTTAAGTGATTTGGGCCATCCAATTTGATAAATCTTGGGAGATTCGCGCATATCATGAGGTCCATAGCCGTTGTAATGAACCAGGTCCAAGTGAGAGGTTCTACTTATTCAAGACACGAAGAGAGCATGAATGATAATGCCTAATTATGGAAAAAAAAAAAAAAAGCAATGTAAAGCCTACCTAAACTGAAGAACTTTGGCCTAAAAAAAAATTGAAGGAAAACTAGTTACGCACCGTGACATCAGCACACGCAACCACACCCAACATATAGAGGTTACAAACACCACCCTCATAAACACAAATAGAACAAAACAAGACCAAATAGCAAACACAAATGAAAGTTCAATGTCACGCCCCGATCCTCCGAGCACGTGCCCATCCCTCTGCGGTCGATTAAATAGCGACGTCCTAGAATGCATTGCCGACCCATTCATTTTAATACTCATGCGGAAACAAATAAATAATCCCCAGACAACAACAATATGAGATGGGAAAGTAGGGCCATAATTTTTCAAAACCAACATCACACTTATATATACATATCCCAACAAGTCATATACGATACAAATTGATATGTATATATATATGGTCTACAAGACAGGGGTAGGGATTTCACAAAACTAAGGATCCTCGTCCTCCTATCCATCTTCATCCACACTCCAACTGGAGCCTTCAGCAGAATACACCGGGGACCTTGGATTTGACAGGTCCGAGTTTGCGTCCACCACTGAACCCCCTGGAGGATCTGTCATGCCCTTTCCAAAAGCAACCTCCAGCACATACATAGGTATCTCAAATTCCGGTATGAGACCCTCTCTCTAGCCATCCTGAGCCTGGCGGTACCATGATTGGTATCGGTGGGGTACCTTTTTGGGTAGATCCATATCAACCCTAGACTATGAATCTTATCAGCTCATAGGTCCAGTCCCTAGGGCTCCCATGCAACGGAATGTAAGATGTTTGTTTTGTAACCTTCTTCGGTCAACCAAAATGCTCAGGAGGAGCTGTCATCTAAGGAACTGAAATGTCATCCCACAATAGGGCGAGACGACGTCTCAGCAAGTTCAACCCCCTAAGACCTGGTTAGGAAGAAAATACGCCATGAGGGCTGCCTAAGCACAAACACGAGTCGTAGGACTTACCTTGGCCCTAATCTCTTCTTGCAAGCCAGTTTAATTCATAAACTCAATCAATTATCACAACATTTCAATTCCTCAAAACAGATTGAACCATCGACCAATCGATTCAGTTGATTACATGTCATCATGACCTTCCCATGGTAGGTCCATTCAATACTATCTATAAGGTCCTATCAAATCAGGACTGTTTACCCTAAGCTAAAGATAGATAGTATAGCTCACCCAAAGTTGATAATAGAGTATATTGCTTGCCTGAAGTTAATAAATTATTGCTCACCAAAAGCTGACCACAGAGTATACTGCTCACTCAAAGTTGATATTAGAGTATATTGCTCGCCCGAAACTGATAAATTATTGCTCACTAGAAGATAATCATCAAACACTTTCACCATTTTTATCATACTCGATAAAAAAAATACTCGTGTGTGGGTACACGGTTGGCCTTAGCCAAAATACAATATTTTCACCTTATAAATTCTTACTAATTATATAATCGATGAAAACATTTTTGGCGTTGTAAACCGATGCCCAGTAATTCTCTAATTAATTATTGAAATTAAATAAATTTTGGGATAAATACCTAAAATTGCAAATCATATTCAATCAGCACAAAATAACAATCAATTAAATAAACAAATCACACCACTACAATCAGCATAAAATTCCGATCACCGGCTATACCGGTCTAATTTCCGGAAATTAATTAATTAATTAATTAATTACAGAAAATAATTAATAAATGCCAATAAATAGAACTTAGGCCCGTAAAGCCTAATTGAAAGATGAGACGAGCTTGGAAAATTTCCGAACCACTCTAGATAAATACTAGAGCTTGTCTAGACTCTAATTATACTACTCTAACCACCTAACATGTAATAACGATTAATTAAATTGTTAATCTAATCTAACTATCCACCAAATCCACACTTAGTTTAAACTAATCAACCCTTAAACATCATTAACTTACTAAGTAAGGATTAGTGAGTTAACTCACTTGATTAATGATGTGCTCGGATCAAAACGACGGGGACGCGGCGAGAGGCGAGAAACTCCAAAGCGGGACCACCAAACGGGATCGGGAAAGCCTTGAAAATGGGCCAAACAATGCTGGTGACACCCACACTACTCGGTGCTAATCTAGGGCCAAGAAGGGTTGGTCAGTGGTCGGTTGAGCGAGCAAGGACCGATGGCGGGCAGGCGGAGCTTCGGCGAGGCTTCACGGCGGAAGGCAGGTGACCCAGCAGCTCCGGCGACGGTGAGGCTCTTACGACTAGCCCAAGGGGTCACCTGGGCTCATGGCTAAAGCGGACGGTGGCCAGGGATGGCGGAGACGCGCACGGGCAGCAATGGCGACCCGGCAAGCTGACGGAGGACAAACGGGCTGGCGGCGACTTCAGCTAGCTGCTATCTCTGTCCTCTGGAAATATTTGAAGCTTGAAGAAGCTGGGAAGGGGGCTACTTGACTATAGCTAGGAGGAAGGAGAGAAGGGAGGACAAATTGGCTTGGAGGGGGCACCATAGTCTTCATTCTTATCCTCTTGGTCCCCTTGGTGTGTCCCACTTGTAAGCTGTCCTCCACAGCAACATTTCCAACACAAAATCCCTTCTAGAAGCCTTTTGAAATGGTTCACAAGTCATGGCCATGGGGGCACACGAATTTGCACACATTTCCCTTTAATTGGACTTCAATTCTTCATGAATCAACTCAATTCAGCTCCTAAAAATTCCAATATCGAGTCCTTGATCAAATTGGCTTTTTTCCTCGCTAATTAATCCCACTTGCATCCCAATTTCACAATCAAAAGCGGTCCTTTGCATTTTCCGAACAAAAACAACCCTACCTCAACTTTTTTCTCAAAAGTCTCGATTTGTAGAAAAATCTTCGGAAGGCGAGTCGGCGTTCCTAAAATGACTTGTGACATGATAGAACTTTCAATTTCTGAAATCGGATTCAAATTCACGGTTAATTTCGATCCAATGCGATTTTAGCGTGACCTAGGTGACTAGATAGCTTTCAAAAATTTTTAGTACAAATGACCTGTGGTCGATTTTCTTCGAATCACAATAAACATCTTCGACACATTAGCGACTCTCGGTAATCGTGAACATCTCGTGGTTTCAATACAAGCACAAGATACCAAAACGATAGAAAAATCAATCTAATACCAATCGACGAGAATTTTACAATTTAGTGGAATCACCCATGTTTAACTACACATCTTAGTCGAATCGACATATCTCTGATTTTTAATCGATATTACTGTGCCGAAATGATCTCTGCAGATGAACACGATCAAGTAGTCGATTCCTAGTCGAAATCCTCAAGTCTATTGCATTAAAATCTCTTAATGACTTTCCCAGATAATCTAGTTATCTCACGAGTGATCGACTTTGAGAATAGCACTATAGGCACGTCAATAAAAGTTCGATTTATTCAATTGAAAACAAGACTGAAAATCCAGGATATCACATTCAAAGTCCACGTGTTTCCGATTCATCTGGACTTCGTGTCATCTTCCTTTAAAAAGAGAATGAAAACACAAGAAGTGGAATGCTTCTTAGGTTGGAAAAGGCATTTATGAGCTCGGGATCTGACTAACGGGGGCTCTTAGGGACGAGAGAGAGGGGAGTGGTTTTTGGAGATGACGGTTGAGGCAACGTGGCGAAGGCGTCAGATCTAAGCTTGGGATGCTATTCAACAGGGGCCCTTGGGAGCGACATAAAGGGAGTGGTTCTTGAAAGTGATAGTGGAGGCAAAGGCAACGTGTTGGAGGCGCATCTCAACTTGAGACACGACCAGCGGGCTCTTTGTTGGGGGGGGGGGGCAGGAGAGAGAGTATTTTGAAAAAAAAAAACAAAAAAGAGACGGAGCAAACTTCTTTTTCTTGGAAGATGCAAAAGAGAGGAGAGAGTGTGTCCTCTAATTGAAGAGTGGGGGGTTTCATGCAAGGGAGAAGAAGACTGGCAATTAATGAAGAGAGAGAGGATGCAAAAGTTTGAAGAAGGGAAATGTGGGGCCCATCAACCACGTATCAATTCTTAATTGAGCCAATGCATGGTGACTTGACGTGGTCAACCTACCTAATATTTTCTCAGAAGGAATCTTTTCCCATGCGTAGTTCACCTTGGTTTTAGAAGACTCAAGCATGCTTAAGTCACTGCTTGTCATCTCCTTCGCTCACGAATGCTCTCTCTTCCTATTTCCCATCCGTTGCTTTCATCCTTGTGTCACCCCCTTCTTGTTCACAACGTGAGCGTGTGCCAAGGAATGTGAGACAGGGGCTGGACTCCTTTCTTGTCTTCTTGGGCTCAAAACATGGGAAGTTGGGTCGTGAAAGAAATGAGATTAGTGGGATGGAAATTCTAGCTGAAATAAATGGGCTTGGTGTAGATGGGCTATCGACTATATGTAGATGGGCTATCAACTATATATTTTTTATTTTCCTAGTCTTTTTTTATTTCTTTATTATTTTGCTTTTTATCTTCGCATATATTATTATTATTATTATTATTATTATTATTATTATTATTATTATTATTATTATTATTATTATTATTATTATTATTATTATTATTATTATTATTATTATTATTATTATTTTACAACATTTTGTAAACTAAGCGAATACTTAAAATATCAACAAAAATTCAGGTGTCAACATCCTAAGAAGTCATTTCCAGAAAAATGGCAATATTTTCTGATATTTGACTGAAATATGGAAATAAACTTGAAAATATTTTCCCTCGTTCGGAAATTTGAAAATAATTTTCCTATAAAGACACACTATTTGTACGATATAAGACATACCGAGTCATCAAAGGATCTAGCCCAACCTTGATGGACCCAAGGACATTCGCCAATGACTTTAGCACAACCACCAAGGACTCGAGCATAGGCACCAAGGTCTTAAGCCCAGCCTCAATAGACCTAAACCTCACTACCGAGGAACTGGGCCTAGTGAGAGTGACTTAGGCGAGAAAGCCGGTTACTCGGGAATGGCCATCAAGGACCTACGCACATACAATAAGGAAGCTCAACCTATATGGATCTAGGTCCAACCTCAATGGACCTAAGCTTGAGCATCAAATCAGGGTCTTGAGCCTAACCTCCATAGACCTAGGCTCGAGAGCTAATGACTTGAGCACGAGAGCCAAATACTAGGGCATGTCTTTTGGGGACTTGGGAACTGACACCAGGGTCTCAGCCCAACCTTGTGGAGCCAAGCCTAATCTCAATCAACCTAAGCCCAAGCGTCAATGATTAAGGGGCAAAAGCTTAGTGCTCGAGCATGGCCATTGAGAACCAAGCACAAGCATTAATCGGACCTTTGTGGACCTAAGCTCAAGCTAAGCATTGGACCACGATATCAGGCCTTTGCATTGTGGACTTGGGCTCGGGAGCCTATAACTTGGGCGCTAGAGCTAGGTGCCTAAGCATGGTCATTAGGGACCCAAGCATGAGCACCAAGTTCTCAGTTTTGGCCTTCGTGGACTTGAGACTAGGTATAGGTGACTTGGGAATAGGAGCTAGGTATGGTCATCAAGGACTTCGGTACGAGCACCTGGTTCCATGGCCCAACCTCTATGGATTCAAGCCTCGCCTCATTGAACTTAGGGTTGGCCTATGTAGACTTGGGCTCGAGTGCCGTAGACTTGGCCACAAGAATGAGGTACCCCAACATGGCCACCAGGACCCAGGCACAAACATTGAATTCCTAAGCCCAACCTCCATGGACCTATGCTCAACCTCGATACAGTCAAACTCAAGTGTCAAACCAAGGTCCCGAGCCTAGGCACCAAAATGGGGTTTCAAGCTCGACCACTGTGAACCTAGGCTCAAATGCAAATGACTCAAGTGCAAGAGCAGAGGACATAAGTATAGTTGCTAGAGACCCAGGCATAAGCGTCAGGGTCTGGCCTGACCTCCATGGACATGGGCCGAGCCTCAATGGACTTGAGCCTAGGCCTCAATAACTTAGGCCCACGAGCTAGGTACTCAAGCATGGGAGTTGAGGCCTTCGACTCAACCACCAAGGTACCAATGCCAACCTCAATGGACTCAAGCCCATGAGCTGCATAGTTGGGTATGGTCGCTAGGGACCCAAGGTCTAAGGCACCATGTTGAGGCACAAGCATTAGGGTCATGAGACTAGCCACTGAGGACTCAAGCAAGAGTGTTGGGGATCCCATGTCCAAAGCGTCGAGCTCTCTAGTTCAAGCGCTGATGTTTATTCATTTTTATGCAAAATGATTTCTAATGTTTAAAAGAGGAGATTGTTTTACTGAATTTGAGCATAGATTTTACATTGAATAGGCTATTGACTCAAGTGACCTAAAAGCTAAAAAATGAAGAAAATATCTTCTGACAAAATGTTTTTTGCAAAATAAATAGAGCCTTAAATTAAATTTCAAAGTTAAGTGTTTAGGAAATTGGGAAGATAGCAACGTCTAGGAAATGGATGTGAGATAAGATTAAAAGGATTGTAGATGTAGAACTAACGCAGGCATATATTGATGGAAGTACTTTACGTGCATTTCTCCTCTTTGCAATAGGCTTTTTGTATATACTGTTTGGGGTTGTAATTGGTTGAATAATGAGAAATACCAATTAAAAAGAATGCCAAGCTGGACATATAAATACGGCCTCAAAGTTTAAACTCAAAAGTTAGCTAAAATGAGGTAAAATTATCAAATCACTACCGAATGTATCATACAGATGCCATTTCTGTCCTAAATTTTTTAAATATGCCAATTTACTCATAAATCTTTGTGTGAATGTCAATATAGTGTCACTGAAAATTGATAACCTAAAATCCAGCTATTGTCAGCTGTCCTACAAGGCATGAAAATCAACACATTTTGCTTATTTTTCTCAATTTCTTTTTCTTTTTTTTTTCTTTTTCTGTTTTCTTTTCTTTCTCTTTAAGTTCTTCGGTTTGTTCATCTTCTCCACCGTAAAGGTTCTCAGCACCAGGTTTTCCATCTCAGAGATTTGTGAGTTTCATTACACGATCCAAATTTCCTTTTTTTTCCATCTCAAGAGTCACTGTTTGTTGTTCAAGCTCAAATTGAATTTGAAGGGCCACATGTCCTCACGGTTTTCCCTAATCTTCATAACCATGGCAACCGAGCTCGAAGCAACTTCAATGGCAGCCAAACAAAAGAAGCAGCAGAAACGGTGCTTCGAGTTTGCGGAGATATAGAGACTCGGCCATGGCTGTCGAACTCGCTAAGATATCTGTCTGTGCCTCTCTGTTGAGTGTTATGCCAAAACAAAACGATCACAAGACTTCCACTTTCACTGTCCAATTACATGAAATTTCTCTTTAGCTCGAATACCATTCGCAACACATGCGAATGATTTCACTACACACGCACTTGTTCTTCCTTTGGAAATTGTCAACACGGCCCTCTAATGACAGGGTAGCAAGGATCTAGTTGACGAGGATGGCGACACGGAGACACTCGTCGATGGCGGTAAACATCTAATGAAGACAAGGCACCACGAGAAGGTGAAACTAGAGCTCAGAGATCCTTTCCAATAGAGAAGATGAACGACAGACAAAGAAAATAAAACAAGAAAACGAAAAAAAAAAAACAGAAAAAAAAATTGAAAAGTTAGAAAAGACTTTGAATAATTTAGCTTTTGCATAAATAAGATTTCTCTTTATATTTAGAGTACGCGGAATTCCTTATTTAATGCCATATTGTTTAAATGTCATTTGACTTTTAGGGTCAGAAACAAAATGTATCAAAAAGTAAACTAATACATTAAAGCTTGTGAAGCTCTATTCTTACAGCTTCTTCTACATCAAAAGGTTATAGACAGATCTTGCGGCTTGGATCATCGCCTAAGAGGTTATCCCCGCAGTGGTACTAGATGGCACCACCTCACTATACACATTCGCGTAATGTGTGCCCCTGAACCTAGTAAAAGTATATTCAAACAACAGCATAAATTTCCTAAGAGCCATGTTAGGATCACTCCAATGTTAGCCGATGAAACTAAAAATTTGCAAAATTTGAAGCAAGATATAGAAGCTGTAGGGTATAGTTTTCCCCAGCAGCTCCAATTGTGAAAAGGGGGTACTACAGCCTTTAGATATGTTTTGGCAAGCACCTTAACTGCTACCTTGACTTTTAAGATATCATCTCATGATATATTGAGGTGTGACAAACTTTAAAACATGTATTACCAAACATATAATTTACTTCTTTTTGCAGCACAATAGTCAACTTTTAAAAGGAATTTGCATTGATATAGCCGTTTTGCCTGTCTCTATCCACATTGCGATATTGTTCTAGCCAAAAGTATACTTTTAATCACTGTATGTTGGTCATTGAATGACCAAAAATCTATTTTGATTAGTAAAGGGCAATTTTTTTATTAAAAAAAAATCCCAAAATATACTCACTATAACACAAAACCCTAAAAAAAAAAATTTGTGTTACCAAAAATCTTAAACTTGCTCACCATGACACAAATACTCTTAACTTCTTTTTGTATCATGAAATTATCCAAACTTATGCATATGTAACAAATATACCGTATACTTAAGTTCCATCTAGGGTATATTGGTCACACTAGTATAAATTTGAGATTTTTCATGACAAAAGAAAGTTTGGGATATTTCTATCACAATGGACAAGTAAAAAAAAAAAAAAAAAATCAAGATATTTCTATCACAATGGGCATAATTTGAAATTTTTTTGTAGTATCAACCCATTAATAAATGGAAATTTTCATTTTCATACCTAAAGTCTGATTTTGTCATCTTTTAAGTACTTCCATAATGTGTTTTGTGTAACTTTTATCCCTAAACATATTCACCACTGCTTGTACTTCTAGACTAATAAAAAAAGAAAAAAGAAAAGATTATCGTAATACAAGTTCAACGAAATTCGATAGTTAAAGTTTTGGAGGGCTGCACTTCTATCATATCCTAAAACCAAGAATTAACCCGTTCCTGAAGCATATAACAAAACTAACCTATGCCCAGTTAGAAATAAATTTATCTTAAAACTAATCATCCCAAACTATTACAGTCATAATAGCTAAAACGCTCTTACACCACTTGACGTACAATGGAAGTGAGATGGATTACAATTAATTTTACAAAAAAAAAAAAAAATCTCAAGGAATAGAAAACTCCGAGGCATCAAATAATCTAAATAAACTCAAATTTTATTGATTCGAATGTTTCTATTACAATCGAAGACAACATATTTATTTAGAGGGGGCCAAACTCAAAGACCAAGTAAAAAATTTGAAAAGAAGATCAAATTATGTCTCTCTCTCAAGATATTCTACGATAACGACCCTAAGTAGTAATCCTAAACATACCTAACATAGAAAAACAACAAAAAGAAATACGACACCGAAGTCAAAGGAAATCTCTTCGATTTCACATGATCAAACTCCTCTGTTTCCATCTGACCAAAAAAAAAAAAAAACTCCTCTGTTTCCTGCAATCGAGAGAGAGAGAGAGAGAGAGAGAGATGTCTATTTCTAGAGCAGTTGGGGAGCTACTTGGCACCTAGGGCAATGCCTCCCCCTAGGACATTAAAGCCACAGGGTACTCATTGACAGCACTGAGAAAGCTCCCCCCCATAAAAGTGAGCGCAATCGAAGGGAAATGAGATCCCCCATCCTCTCCCCCTCTCCTGAAAGCAGCCAAAAGTCGCTTCGAAATCAAAAAGAAACATGACCCCTTTCCATCGCCTTTCACGTAGATTTAGGCTTCCCAAAAAGCCTCTATCCACCTTCCTTTTCATTTTCTTTATTCAGCCCTCACCCCTTTTTAAGGGAAATTGAAAAAGGAAAAAATTAGAACCTTATCCTTCACAAAATGTTCGTTGAAAAAGAAGAGGCGAATTTGCTAATGGGAAGCATCCTGGGTTTTAATTATCATTGCATGGTCCCTCCCTCTAATCATGTGATCAGCCCCCAATTCCCTCAGAATATCCATCAATATTGACTACTACCGAACCGCCTAGACCTAATTCCAATCGGCAATAAATCGAGCGCTCCACCCGTTTTATCCCAAGGCTTGAGCGGGTTAGATCTTTTTTCCGCCTATCCACATATGGCGCCACTCTACGGAAAAGATCTCCAGTCAATTCATCCCGCAAAGGGCCGTTGCGAAACATTGATTGCTCTCCTTGGAAAAGGAGAACTTAGTCCAGGTGGGTAACCATGAAATGAATCTTTTCTTATGTGTCCCAATACCACCAGCCCGTTACTATCAATACTCATCCTTGGATGGAGTCTCTCTCTCTAAATGTCTTATTCCAATGGAAAAGGAGAATGGGAATTAAGAAAACACAAAGGCCGTTTCGAAATGTTTTTCTAGGGACCGAACCGAGTGGTGGTCACCCATCACACCTCCCCCCCACTCCTTTTATTTCTAGTACCTCTCTCTCTCTCTCTCTCTCTCTCTCTCTCTCTCTCGCTAACTGGACGATGTTGATGCGTCCTGTTCGGCGCGGCCCCGCGTCTCTCCATCTCTGTGCTCCTAATGCGCGGCACATGAAAGATGGAAAGAGAGCACGAGAGAGAAGATGCAAGCGAATCAATCACGACATACATTGAACCCAATACCACGAGCAACGAACAAAAGAACAAATCTTTGTTTACGATCATGATTAGCGCCGATTAGAGGGCGTGGACGAAAATGACTAAGAAAAAGCTCCATCCCCATCACCATCCCCCGCATTCTCGAACGACAAAAAAAAAATTCAGGATGAGGAGCATCGATGCGTACATATCTAAAGAACATCACATTCGATCACGTTGCGCGCCTAACCGACGGATTTGACGCAATAGGACAAACCGGACGAGGACGAGGTGGAGAGGAAGGAGAAGAAGACAAAATGCTCAGTCAGTCAGTACCCCCACATTTTGGATCTCTCTCTGATCTTTATGTTTCTCTTATCCTCCCCACCACTACCACCATCCCCACGACGATAATAATTGAAAAACAAACAGTGAGGAGGCGATAATGGAGACAAACCAGAGAGAATGGCGGAGCCATCCCATCTCCGCCGTGTGGGGGCCGCTCCGCCCCTCCCTCCGGCCCCGCCTCCTGCAGAAAAGGGCCTCCGCGTCGGGTACTGCTCGTCCTCACTCTCATGGGCTCAGGCCCACTCTCTCTCCCTCCCCCCTTGTGCTGCCATTTCAATCATTTGAAGCATCTCCTTCTTTGAAAAAATTTATTGCAGAAGAACCTCCTTACAATATACACTGTTCTTTCGAATTGCTTACTATATTCTTACTCGCTAAATACTGCCTTGCAAGGTGAGATATTTATATATATTTATATTTCCTCGGGGAAGAAAAAGGACAAGTGAAAATGGGAAAAAGAAAGGAAAAAGTGGGGGCTAAAATCTGGCGTTTTCGAAGCCGTGCAAGTCGCTAACCCGGTTCATCGACTTCCTCATGATGGCCACCTTGGCCAGCCTCTCCGCCGCCCTCCAAGCCGACGTCGGCGTCAGCGGCTCCGGCTTCTCGTCCGCCCCACCACGGGCGGCGACGGCGGCGGCGGGCTCTCGCCTCTCGTCGGCGGCGGCTGCTCTGGCCCTCTGGGACTGCTGCCTGAGCCGCTGGAGCTCCGCCAGCTCGGCCTCCAGGCAGCGCAGGAACTCGTCGGCGGAGGTCAGGCCGGACTGCACCAGCAGCGCCCGGGCGGACGAGAGGAGGTGGTAGGCCCCCGACGCGTCGCCGCGGTCGGCCAGCCGACGGGACTCGGCGATCGCCCGCGCGGTGACGTGGAGGTTCTTGAGGCGTTGGATGCCGTGCGGGGACGACGATCGGACGGCGTGTGGGCGGGGAACGGGGATCGGCTGCTCCCGCGAGTACACGAGCTCGCGCGTGAGTGGGTCCCGGTACGACGAGCCCACCGACATCACGTGATGGGACCCGCTAAGCCGCAGCTCCACGAGCAGTTCCCTTTCCTCCTCGGCGAAGAGGTCGCCGACCCGGATCAGGCCCGACCCGAGCGACGTGGGCCGGCCCATCAGGGAGTAGACCGCCGTTATCTCGACCCGGTCGGACCCGGAGATGAACCCGAGCTGGAGCTTCAAGTCCTGCACGACGACGCACGTCAGTCCGCTCAGGCACCGGGCGAAGGACTCGTCCTGCGCCGCCGCGTGGCCCGACGCGCCGCCGCAGGGGTCGCAGAAGCCGACGGCGTGCACGGGGATGTCGCCGAAGCGCGTGGACGACACGATGGAGGAGTTCCGCCTCTGCTTCGCGGCGTTGGCGTGCACGCGCTGGTCCTGGCCGTCGGATAGGAGCACGATCGTCGCGGCGGGGTTCCGCTCGCGCCGGTCCTCGAGGACCTTCGCCGCCTTCCTCAGCGCGTCGTTCACGAGCCCGGCCTGGCCGGTGCAGCCGATCGCGTCGACGATCCGCCGCGCGGACCGGCGGCCGGTCATCGTCATCCTCTTCAACGGCAGGAGCCGCTTGGAGGTGGTGGAGAAGGCGACGATGGACAGGCGGTCGGTCTCGCCGAGCGAGGAGATCACCAGCCGCATCGCGCGCTTCATCATGAGGAGCTTCTCGCCGCTCATGCTCGCGCTCACATCCAGGACGGTCACCAGATCGATCGGAGCTCTGGCGGACGCCGCCCTCGTCGCCGCCGGCGGCGCCTTCACCTTCAGAACCACCGCGCACGTCCCGTAGCTCTTGTTCGCGGAAATGACCGCCGCTTCAGGCAGCAAGCTTACCTCCACGTTCCTCCCGCTGTTCTCCTCGTCCGACAATCTCATTCTGCTCAACGGCGACGCCGATGAGCCGACGCAGAAACCTTGGAACTCCACATCCTCCTCCCGTTGCTGATCATCCTCGTTGCTCTCGTCCGATTCGGGAATCGGATTGAATCGGGAGACGGAGCTCGGAGACAGCAGCGACTCGTCGTCGTCGTAGGCTCGCAGCGGCTTGGGCTTGGCACTCGCGATCTTCGACCCAGCGTCGTCGTCCCCGCCGATCTTGTGCGCGTCGAGCAAGGGAATCTCCTTCCAGCAGGCGCTGCAGACCGGGCAGGCGAGGACCCGGTGCTTCTTGACGTGAGCCGCGACGCAAGGGAAGTGGAAGGTGTGAGCGCACTCCGCCGTGAAAATGGCGGTCCCTTGCCCTGTTTTCACGCTCTGCAAGCAGATTCCGCATCTCGTCTGACAACGACAGCGAAGAGCGTCACGAAAAAATGCGACGAAAGCGGAAAAAAAGCAAGAAATCAATTCGCGGGTTCGCTTACTCTGGAGAGACGGAGGCTCGCCTTGAGGAGAGAGAAGCCGGACGGCGATCTCGGGGACGAAGGATTGGACAGGTTATTGAACAGGCTCTGGTGGCGCTCGCCGCCTCCGCCGCCGCTCCTCTTCGGCGCCGCCGTCTTGCACTGGAGCCTCGGGCTGCTGGCCGCGGACGAGGCCGGCGTGGCCACCGTGGCGGTGCGGCAGCGGAGGTTGGGGCTCGGCGCCGGCGCCGGCTCCGGCCGCTGCCGCGACTGCGACCGCGGGGTGGAGGGATTGGAGAAGAACCCGAATTTGGAGGAGATCCTGGGGCTATTCCCGGTGCTGCTGCCGTCGCCGCCATTGTTGCTGCTGAGCCGGGGGAGCTTGCAGGAGAACGTCTTAGCGCCGGAGCCGGCTCCGGCTCCGGCACCGGCCCCGGCGGCGGCGGCGGCGGCGGCGGCGTCGTCGTCTTTGGGGATGGAGGTGCAGAACGCTCGTCTCCAGCCAAGGACCATCGTTTTCGCGTCGCTGTATCTGTCGTGGCGGGTGGTCGGCTTCGTTTTCTCTTGGATTCAAGAAGGTCTGAAAATGGAGGAGATGGCGAGGAGGAAGGAAGGAAGGAAGGAAGGAAGAAGATCGCTGCAAAAATTGAGAAAGGTCTCTCGCTTTCGCCCTCTCCTTGCCGAATATATTTGAAAACCCCACACTCTGTTTCTCTCTCTCTCTATCTCTAGCTCTGAGCTTTTTCTCCGGTGGTTTAAGGTGAGGGAAGATTACGATATAAAAGCTCCATAGGAGGAAAATAATCCGAACGCATTTATCTATTTACTTATTTATTTGTTTGTTTGTTTGTTTGTTTGTTTTTAATTTATTTAAATGCGAAAGGGAGGATTGGAAGATGTTTTTTAGTAGTGGGGTTTTCGGTATTGGGATTTTAAACATGGTGACTGGGAACTGGCAAGTGGCGGTTTTTTTTGCTTTTTCCCCATTTTTTTAATTTCGGTTTTTCTTTTTCTTTTTTTTTTTTTTTTTTTTTTTTGGTTTGGGCCTGCCACCCCAGGCTGCCGTGACGGTCAACGGGTCGGTTCTGCTTTGGAAAACTCGAGCCTGCCTTCTCTCGCGGCGCGGTCGACCGTTGACCGATCTGAAAGGGTGACTCTTCACATGGGAGTCGTATTGACCGTCGCTTGAATTTTGGGTTTTTTTGGAACTTTTCGATTGTATGTGCATCAATGGAAAAGATCTTTTCGGCTATGTCGGTGAAAATGCCTTTTTTTTAATACTTTTCAGCAAGAAAAAGATACCATTACTCTATATAATAATAGTGATGGGAACATTGTTACAGACAGCAGAAGAAAAGAGAGTATCAATTGTTTCTACAGTCATACTTGGACTGCATTTGGGAGAGCACTTGAGAAATTCTTTAGGGAAGTGCAAATGATTTTCAGGTTAGAAGTTTTTTTTTTTTTTTTGAAATGTAAATAACGTTTGATGAATTGCAATTGAAAAGTGCATTGAAAAACAATTTTGATTTGAATGTTATGCAAAGAAAAAACTAAAATTGTAAAGGGCTTTAGTTATATTTAGACGAAAATAAGTTGAAGCTTAGCCACTGGGTCGATTAGGCAAAGGGCTAAGAGACTTTGAAAACATCACGACTTATTTTCTTATTTGTTTTATTATAAATCTCAACTCACTCTCGAACTTTTATTCTATCTCTTTACAAAGCGTGAAAGCCGAATTCCATACATGAAACTCGCATCTTGACTTTGGCTTGATGACTTTTAGTGGTCCAAAGTCCATTCAAAATGGTGCACCAAGCCGGCATTATTGACCAATTCAAGAGGGGAGTGAACTATGGCCGCCGCCCCTTTACCCGCTACGTTTTCGATATAATTCTAATCCATATTCATTGTATTTCTTGATGCTTTCGCGTAAGATCGGCTGCTAAATTTATGAATATCCCGAATCAGGTGGATCGGCCTCGATAAGGCACGCCTTTATCCAGACACAAAATTGGGGGGATGATAAGGCCTTAAATGGGGAGCGGTGGCAGCGGAGACGAACACCCTATCGCGTGCAGAATGTTTCCAATGCCTATCATGTGTGGTATGGCATGCACTCCTCCTTCATAATGTTATCTCTCTCTCTCTCTCTCTCTCTCTCTCTCATGGAATTTTGGGAACGCCTTAAATGCGGTGCGTTGAAGGGAACTGCCTTGTTGACGGCCAAACACAGTAAAATAAAGAAAAATAAAAATGAAAGTAGTTTTCTAGAAAAAAAAAAAAGGGGGGTTGATATTACAAAGCCTCAAAAGAGCCAACAAACTCATGTCGCAACTAATTTTTGTGTCACGAAAAATTCCGAACAAATAATGCCAATGTTGCATTTACCCCTGAAACAATTTTCGAGTTGGGAAAGATTATGAATTTTAGCAGATTTTTCGAAACTCTAGGAAGCTTTCAATGCAAAATCAATCGAGTTTTGGTGAATTTTCCTTATCAAAGATTCTAAGAAATTTATATATTTTTCTGTAATGGGGAAATTAATTTTAGATAAATACAGTATCCATGTATCAGTTCGCCATTTTTTTCCATGTGATAAATTAGTTTTGGGACAAATGTAACATAAAGATCTATTGATTTAAGATTTTTTTGAAACGAAAATTATTTTGAACTAATTGTAATATTAAGTGTACCTGCCAGAAATTAAAAAATAAAAAGAAAAGAAAAGAAAATGAGGAAAGGAATGCGGTCTCTCTCTCCCTCCATGTGAAGAAGTGTTTTCGGTCGATCGGTAGTAGGGTAGGGGGGCTGGGACCCACGGGCTCGTTGGGTAGCGAATTTAATGAAGTGGGGGGTCGTGGGGGGATCTTCGAGGATTGGCTCCTTGCGACGCTGGAGGGTAGGGCCGACCCTTTGGAGTGGACGTCGACGGATTGAAGGGACATCCTCCCGTTTTTAGCGAGTCTTGTGCGGAAGTAAATTTCAATGTGCGGAGTTGAAGAAAAGATTGTATGGCGGAGAATGACGGCCGCCGTGAATGGTTTCTTTCGGGTTGCATCGGATCCCCCTACCAAAAAGAGCTAGGATTTTTACTTGGTAAGCTCGAGCATCTTCGAATTACCCGGGTTCCGAAATCCGTAGCGACGTGCCACCGACGGTGACGCCATTCGAATTCTGGTCGGAGCTCCGGTCGCGTGCTTCCGGCGAGAGAAAGGTATAGGAGGGTTGAACCGTGGCGGCGGGGATTGGCTACTAGCGACCGCGAGAGCAACGAGAGAGAACGAAAGCGAGTTAAGGCGAGCGACGGACCCATTGTGTTGACACATGAGAGAAGTGGCTGTACTTAGAACGAATGCATTTGTCTACTTAAGAGAGGCGTGCTTTCTGGTTTGGACAGAGGATCTCTCGTGCTATATGTGCAAGGTCTGAGAACAACCATCGAATGGTCCAATAGTTCCTTACTTCAGAGCTGGCGATAGTCGTCAATTTGTACTTTTGGCGTTATTAGTGGAATGTGACCTATATAAGCCGATGCAGACAAAAGAGAGGAGCTAGGACACTCGAGTTGGACCACTATAATTCTCGTTTTCACATTCTCTTTCCCTGGACTCTTTAATCTTCGTCATTTACATTACAAGTTTACTTTACTAGTGGAAGCGGAATTTGTACAGGGATTGGTTCTGCATAATTAGTTTCTATCCTCTTTGAACAACCTATTCAGCCTCTTTTATTTGCTTCTTTGGGCCTAAAAATACAAAGAATGATATTAAACGCAAAATATAACCACTCCAATTAACCTTCAAAAGAAGAGTTTTTTTGTTATTATCGCATAACAACTCCGTACGGTATTACCCTTTAGAACAAATCTGTCGCCTAGTTCAACTTCGACGTGATGAAATTTCATTTTGAAGGACGGAAAATTAAAAATAATAATAATAAGTTCGATATAATCTTAATACCCTGTGCATCCCGTGGCCTGATTTTCTAGTATAAATCCAAGACAAAGGACACGCGCGAAGGGAAACAGAAACCAAAACGCAACCACCAAATCGAAACCATACCAAAAAGAAAAAGGGAAATAAGCACGACCAAAGTCCACTCTTTTCGAGTTGTTAATTGTCATTCCCACACCTACTCTCCTCGAGCCAAACCTTAATTGCAGAAAATGTCGTGGCTCTAATCTCACTTGAGTCATTAAAAGATTCTTGACCTTTGACTTCTGATTGGAACACTTGGATAGTCCTCCGCGAACTGCCAAATAGAAATTATCATCTACATCCATACCTAGTGTTGACACTCCTATAGGCAACTTCTAAGCTGCAAGCATCGCCCTCGCTAGATCTGGCAAGGGCTTGCCAGGTGATAATGAAAAGAAAGAACATAAAAAGAAGAGGTTGAAGAAAAATAAAAAAAAAATCTTTCTAATATATGTAAAAAAATTTACATTTTGTCTCCATTAGCATTGATCGTGTCACAGAAAATAGCCGTCGTCTATATCAGGGATTTCTAGTTAAAATTCACTGAATGAATTATCTTGGTAAATCGTCAAAAAGTTTATGAGTCAATTAATACCATCATCAAAATTGGTTGGATGCATTACATTAGCAGATCATCAAAAGATTTAGGAGTTAATTAATAAAAGTTTAAGACTGAATTGACATGAGCGTAATAAATTCAAAAAATTTTATGATATTTTTCCCCTAAAATCCCTATCGGCATTTTCTTAGAAACCCTAACTTCACGGGTGAAAATGACCATTCATCTATCTTTCAACACTCGAACATGGTCGCAATTTGCAACGGGCGTTCCATTTTCCTTTTTCTTTTTTCGTCCTCTTTTAGATCCTCATGATGCCAATTCGACGATACAATGTACCACACCTATCTCGAAACTCAATAGGTCGGGGCAATTATTACCCCCCACACGTAGTGGGCCAATGAAAAGGGTCGCATAATGGCATTCGGCTGTAGTTACTCACTTGACACATGAAAATCAATGCCAAAACCTTTCTTTTATCGACATGATTGTGCCGTCTTCATTAATTCATCTAAGTGGGCCACGTGGTGTAGTTAATATGAAATCAGAGTAATAGAAAAACTTTATCACTACGAGGTAGATCTTTTTAGACAAAATTACCTCATCACTTTTAAATTTATTATAGAAATGTCATTTCAGTTATAAAATTACTAATTTAGTTCTAAATCTTCGTGTGAAATCCAATGTACAAATCAATTCTAAATCTACATATGTCATTTTAATTATAAATTTAGTAATTCAATTATAAAACTTTAGGTGAAATCTAATGTAATCCTTTCAATTAATTAAAACCGGAAATCGATAGCATGACTATCCGGTTATCACCGGTCATTACCCAATTTTCTAGGGTTTTCGATTACGAATGTATTGAGTGTCTTTTGTTCCATCTTTCTAGTGAGAATTTGAGGAAATGGATTTCTTGCTTTATGCGAAGTTTAATATAGTCCTCTCGATTAATTTTTACTAGAAATTAGTGACGTGACTATATAGTTATCATCGGTCATTATATAATTTTCTAGGATTTTGATTATGCATGTATTGAGTGTTTTTTGTCCCATCTTCTAGTGGGAATTTGAGGAAATGGATTTTTGCATAGAAGTTCAATTAGATGATTAGGTTACCCAATTTGGGGACATAATAATGATTAACAAAGAAACCGCAAAAAGAAGTTGTATTATCAATAATTATTTTCCGGGGCGAGTATTATTGCCCCACAAACGGGTTCATTATTTGACAAAGTGCGCTTTTAACAAAAGGTAGTGCTTAACAACTCAGAATTAAAAACCAAAAAGAGAAAAGTTTTTGGGAGACCATTTTTAATATATGAAACGATCTAACAATCATGCATATGTGCTACAACTAAACCTATCAAACGAGTAGATTGTTAACCGAAAAAAAAAAAAAGAAAAAAAAGAACGAGTAGGTCGAATCGGATTAGGAAGGGTCTAAAAATAATTTAAACCTAAATTGACCTCTATTAACCATTTTAATGTGATATGAATTTGGCAAGGCGTGTCTGACTTGACCCAATCCAAATCCAATTCGAATCCAACCAAATCCTCACTTTGATTCTTGGCATTATTTCCTGTCAAGGGAATAACGTAATGAACGCGTGCATTTTGGAATGAACTAATTAGGAATCTGTCTATTTTTGTCGTGCAATTTCTCATGAGTGTATGCTTCATAAAGTCAATTTAAAGCAACTGTTCGAAAGAGGAAACGAACCTCATTTGTTCTTAATGTTTGTGTAAGAATTTTAAAAGAGTGGTAGAGATGATAAGACCATGAGGCCCCAAGAACAAAAACAAGTAAATCCACCAAATTTTCTTTATATTATTAAATCTTATTTCCAGCAACGGCATTAGGAATTCATGATATCGATCGACCCTTGATTAAGAGAGTTCAAACCCTTTGAATATGACCAATGGGAGACCTAGAGTTTTAGGTTAGGTACGATATCGAAACCTTTAAGTAAATTTTTTCAGTGTAGCCCTTTTTGGAATTTCTCTACCTAATATGAACTTGTACCTTTATAGCTGAACTGGCTCAAACCAATTTGTTTTTCTTTCTCCGCTTATCAATTCAATAGCAAGTTAGATATATTTTCAAGTTATTCATCATCATTTAAGAAAAAAACAATAAATTATGGAGATCACCATATAATTAATTAGGGAATGCAAGAATAATAATTTCTTGGCTTTGAGAGTTAACAGAGATAGCGGACATACTCATTACGCTAACATATTGTAGAATAATACGCCATCATGCAATAATTTACATTATTGTTATGTGCATAATGAATCTATGTTATCAGCGTGTATGTCTATGGGCATGTGCAATTATTTTTCTTTTCTTTATTTTTAGAAAAGAGAAGTATTGTAATAAAAAATACGACTTAGAAAAAGAATCCAATCGATACTATTGTAAATTGCTATAATTGTACAATGTACAATGTACATGCATTGCGGCTTATGTGTTTAGTAATATGTGTATATATATATAAAATGCATTTACGACATATAGGAATATAGTTACTGTAGCCAAGCATCCTTTTGATCCTGGGTACAGCACAATCTGTTTATGATTTTTTTTTTTTTAAAAAGAGATTTTCTTTGAATTTAAAAAAAAAAAAACTTTGTGGGGGTCGGGGTCTTAAAAGACATTTTAAAAGTTTGAAATGTGGGTCAATGTACATGAGTTATTTCTTAAGCAATGCACGTGAATGAGACTATCTACATGTTCAATGGGGTGTTAATTTCACTCCATTTGTTTGGCAAAAAGAATGAAATTTTTTAAAAATATTTTCCTAAAAATCACTTGTATCATTTGAACTAATTAACTAATGAAAAATATTATCATTATCAATAATAATTTGTGTCTAAATAGTTACATAGATGAAAAATATATTTTATATTCATTCATTTTTGTAAGTAATATAAACGATCATTTTTAAAAAAATGTTTTCTAAGCATTTACGTAGATGATAAATTATGGTCATTATCTATCTATCCATGAACAATTAAAGGCTATGCAAATACCATGTTTATGATGAAATCTCTTAGGGAACCCATCATTCCAGCAACGAATTAGGTAAATCCCAACCATGTTCAAACACTTCTCTCTCCGACAAAAGAACAAGATGCGGCCCCTCAGTAAATCAATCGAGTTCCCTTCTCTTGATTTTCAATCTTTATGTAGAGAGAAGACAAAAAAGAATGGATCTTCGAAGATTTTTGGTCATTAATATTTTTCCTTTTATAAGGCAAAAGAAAATCTTGACTAGTAGAAATTAAATTTTGCCCTTTTTCTGTGGTCGTGCTTACAGTGTCATTTTTCATTCACATCTTGACTTGTTTCTTGGCTTACTTCTATATAACTAGATCTCAATTATCTTCCTATGACTAACCAATTACATAGCTTCGGCTCGCCTCATCACCAAATATTACATGACTACCACAATGAGGTAAGACATACTCTCAAGTGGTCCATGGGCCTCCTGGTCACAGATTCATATCCCCTAATCACTTTTCAATCTCAATAAACCTTGATTTGTTTGTGGCGTACATTTCAATAGTGCCATGGCTAGCATAATCGCAAATTTTCTCTCACTAGTCCCGTGGCTAGGTGAAGGTGACTGGCTCACTCAAACTGAGTGGTAGCATCATACAGTAACATCCAGAGAGATCGTCGACACCGATTGCCCCTCCTTCCTATTATTTTACTCATAAAAAAATGAATATACATAGCAAAGAGTCATCCTTACATACTAGAGCCTCCCATTAAATATTGCGTTGGACATCAGTTTAGCTAATTTTTAAAAATAGTTCATTTACCTTTTTTGTAAAGATACAATGGTTAATACCATGAAAAATCTAAACTACTACACATGTAACTAATTTATCTTTCGTTAGTTTCCATTAAATTGCATTAGTGTCACGAAAAATCACAAATCATTATTAGGGATAAGCGGTTCCAAGTTTCGTACAGATTTCACCTAAAACCTGAAACTAACTCGTTAGAACAAGGTCTTCATTTTCTAGATACTGGAACCTTACTTTGGAACTTAGAACCAACTTGTTAAAATAGGTTCCTCATTTTCTAGATTTTGGAACCTATCTTGTTACAAGTCTTAAGGTCAATTCCAGAATCTATCCAAGTTCTACATTTATTATTTATTGAACAATTGTCATGAATTATCACATTTAATAACTACCACTTGTTGCTACAATTTACTGATCATAACTTATATTTAGATGCACGAAAATACGAATCATTGACAAAATAAAAGTCTTAATCATAAAATGGAAGTTTGGACCAGTGATTACAAATTAGACACTCATTATCAAACGCCATGGAGTACCATAGGATCACTTGAAATTATGAGCCAACAAAAATACAAAAACCTATTCCAAGTTCTAGGTTACAAGTCTAGTTTCCAAATTCCACCAATCTAGAATTTGGAATTTATCCGTCGAAACAAATTCTCCGATTTTTGGAATGAGGAACTTACCTTGCATACACTGGAATTTGAAACTGGACTAGTTCCATCGGTTCGGTTTTCAAGTTCTAAGTTCTACCTAGCAACCATGCCCATCCCTAAATGGTATAAATGCGAAAAATAGATGATAAAACCTTAAACTATCATTTATCATTTAACTTAATAATATGACAATAAAATTTAATGAAAATTAACGAAAGATAAATTTCTCACATATATTTTAATTTGGAGTAATTTATGGTCAAAAAAATAATTTTAAAAAAATTATTAAGAATATATCTATTTAAAAATTTTCGTCTTATTAATTCAATATAAAATATGAGAACCATTGATCAAGAAACGATAAAGAGCCAAAAAGAAATGGAATGCATCTCTGAAACTGAGGCCGACATTGATGCTACCCCTACCTGCACCATCGCAGTCCTTTCACTGTCGTCGAAGAGGCTCTCCGCAGTCTCCCTCTAGACAGGGGCCGATTTGACAAGAATTAATAAAAATAGCGGGGTCAAAAGTCAAATTATTCACGCACGGTCACGTGATGCCAACTCCCGCGTCGATTTCTTGACGCCGTTAGCCCCGGCTGGCCGTCCGCCGCCTGGGGTTCCGCGCCGCCCCTCCCCGCGGGGGGATGGGACGGCGTCGGTCAACTCACCGTCAGATCTCCACCTCGGGAACTACCGACGGAGGGCGGTCTCGTCGCGAAACGTCACGGGGGTAATAAGTGTCAAATAATTTTTACCCCCCACTTCCCCAGGTTTTCCGAATTTTTAACCTCGTGGGGTGACTCGTCCAAAAAAAAAAAAAAAACCTCGTGGGGTGGGCCCTACCTTTTTCTTTTCTTCACGTTCTCCCGGTTGACTATGTTTTCTTGCTTCGGGATTGGTCGCGGAGCTTAGCCGGTCGCCGGTCGCAGCAGTGCAGTGCTCTTTTTTTTCTTTTTTCTTTTGAAAGTTTGTCTTCAATTAATTTAGAGTAAAAGTCACAAAAATCCTAAATTAATGCCACCATGACATACTTACTTCCAAATTAGTTTTTTATTATAAAAAAATCCGAAATTAATACACATATAACAAATTTACTCTTGTTAATTTATATTAAATTTTAACATTAAATTTCTGAATTTGATGATTCATAATAATTGACAGGTGTGTTTTTTTTTTTTTTTGGTAAAGGTAAAGAATAATATAGCTTTGAACAAAATACAAAAGACGACGCCAAAGGCTTACACTCTAAGGAACACCAAAGAGTGGAAGGGAGCCGTGACAAAAGCCAAAGGCAAGCGGACCAAAAGGAGAAGAACCACAGTTACAACACAAAAACAACTACAACCACCAAACCTCCGCCAAACATTCGAAAAATGAAGAAACGGAGAGATGATGAAGCTTGTAGCAGAGCGAGAGAAGAAGCGGGGAGACTAAAGCCCGAGACGATCTGTAAAGATGGAGGGATCAAGATCCCAGCTTCTTTGGAGACGCCTATTTCTCGGAGTGTCCGGAACACTTGTGAACATAGTCGCTTTATCTTTGATTATCTTCATAAGGTGGTTCTTCAAAGTAGGGATAACAGTGCTTCCCCTCGGAAAATAATATCATTCCTTCTCTTCCAAATCAAATAACAAAGGGCACCGAAAGAGAACCGCGCAATCCGATGGTATAAATCCTTACCGGAGAGCAACTTGATCGCCCAAGCAAGGTTGTCCATCCATGACTGCGATAATTGACAGGTGTATTAGTCCTATCTACCACAAAGGTACGTGGTTTGTGAGCCTTGGTGGCCGCGATAGTTTAGACTCTCTTCTTTTCACGAAAGGGAGGAGTTCAAATCCCATCACAGTCGCTTAGGATCTTAAGCGTGACGTCGGGGTGGTGGGTCCTCCGCTAGCGTCACCCTAAGGTTTGTTCGTCTACTGTCATTTGTATAGGGTTTCCTAGATCAAAAAAAAAAAAAAAAACATATAACAAATTTACTATCCGTTAATTTATATTAGATTTTACCGTTAAAGTTATGAATTTGATGATTCATAATAATTGACAAGTGTATCATTATCTGCCACGAAGGTATGTTGCTTGTGATTTTTCATTGTGGTAATATAATCTAATGAAATGAAAATAAATTTGTCATAAATGTATTAATTTAAAATTTTTAAAAAATCATTTTGTAGTTTAGGGTTTTTTGGAATATTAATTTAATTGAAATTTTTTATTTTAAATATTTTTCCGATTTTCGATGAGTTGAAATTGTATAAAAGTTTGGATTTGATATTTTATTCTCGCGAGGGGCGCGAAGTCTACTACAACGCAGTCAGAGGAGGGGTAAACAGAGGGGATTGAATGCAAAGTCAGAGCAAAGAACAGTGAAACCTTTTTATTTTGTTATTTCCGAGGTCGCCTCTCTTTTCAGAGCCTCTCCGTTGGTACGAGTTGTACCACTGCCTGACCGTGACCCATCTACAAATTTCCCAATCCCCAACTTACTATTCGAATGCAATTTGAATATTCACTTTAAGGCCCCTTTTTAAAATTTTAAATCACTTTTCAGAATTCATTTTGAAAGATAATTGCTTATAAAGATAAATGAATGAACATATTAAAGCATGAATTATTATTGATGGTAAAAGTATTTTTATTGACTAATTATTCTAAGCAATAACCAATCATTTTGAAGAAAAAATGTATTCTAGCCGTTTATTTATCACTAAATAAACTAATTGTAAATGTTTGCTTTTATGTTTTTATCAATTAGTTTTGGATCTTGTATTGAGCTAGTTCTAGGATCAAGCCCCGAGTTCAATCATCTTACCTGAGTGCATGATTTTTTTTTGTTTTGTGAATAATTTGTGAACCCGTGATCTTGAATTATAGAGAAAAAAAAATTATGACTCTAGATTCATTGAAGATCCATATGATTGCTACTAGGGCACTGTGTTGGTCATTGAACTATGTACTACCTAGGCCATTCCTTTGCATTTTGGTGCTGCACAATTATAGAAATGTCCACAGATGTTGAGCCGTCGTTGAGATGATAAAAGTGGTATAGGTCAAGCTCAGCTACATGTATGATGTGTGTTCTAGTGTTTTTGACGAAGATGATGCATGTGAATGTTTACTACTACTATTGTGGACAAGATAGTTGTCTCTTAACATTGTTTAATTGCAAGTCGAGTGAATCTAATGCCATTAATTACAAGAATACCATAATTTCTATTAATGACAAACTAATACAAGCTTTTATAGACTTTAATAGACATTATTAACCATTAAATTTCATAATGTCATCACTGCATGATTTTGAGAGCATTTAGAATCACTTTACTTGCATTTCAAAAAGAAATTCAAGTGACAAGGTTAATTTAGGCTTTGTTTATTACACAAAACATAAATGATTTGAAAATTATATTTTTAAAATGATTGTTTATATTACTTTGAATAATTAGCCAATGAAATATTTTTATTATCGATAATAGTTTATGACTACATTTTTTTCGTGAATGATGAAAATATTTTTTGGATTTATTTTTATGAGTGATCACTTTTAGAAAAATATTTTTCAAATAATTTATTTTCCGTGAAATAAATACTCTATTAGTTTCTTTAATTCAATTGACATCTATTTTTAGATGATCTGAATAAATTTTATGTATATTAAGATCAATGGATTATGAATAGACTATAGTGAATGAGTGATGTGACCTCTTATAAGAAATGTCCAATGACCTTAACTTTTATTTTTTGATCTATGACTCTATTCTTACTTTTTACCTAACTAATGCCACCGTTTTGCTATTTATTAAGAGGAAATGTGTATATTTTATGAACAGGATTTGAATAACGAAAAGGTTATCCTGCCTCTTGAGGATTTGATGAAGTTTTGATTATTTTCATGACGACACTTTTTTCAAAATTTGAAAATTAAGAAAGTATAACATTATTCTTTTCATGACAAAATTGAATAAATATAGTGGTGTGACTTTAGAAAATTAAAAACGTTAGTGCTGATCGTGTAACGTAGGATGATTAATGTACATGTCAACGATTTTCCGTAAAAATCAACTATACAAACTACATTGACAAATTGTCAAAATATTTAAGACTTAATTGTTACAATTGAAATGTTTAGGATTAAGTTGACATAAATATAAAAGGTTTATAAATTTTTTTGGCAACTTTCCCTCAATCACTTATTATGCTTGATGATGCAATTTACAATAGATTTTTTTTTTTTTTTTTCATTTTTTTATGATCATCTGATGTATTTTATGCTAAATATTATTTCATTAAAAATTATTATTTAGATTTATATGTTTCAAATACAATGTAATAACCTAAATCAGACATACTTTTGTATATAAAGGGTTTCAAGAACAATAAGTTCAACATGATTTAAACAATAACGGACGTTATATTTATTGCTAAATTACGTTATTAAGATTAGCAAGATAAAGATTATTACAAATAAAAATTTTGTTTGGTTGACTTATGAAAACTTCTTTTCATCAAAATATCAATATATAAAAAAAATATTAGGTGGTTGTCCCATTTTTGTCTAGACAATCGTGCATCGTTGGATTTTACGACGGGCGGGGAAAAGTACCTACCGTTCATGGCTAGTTGACAGTGCAAAAAGCTCGAGCAACTTTTCCCCCGTTGGCCTAAGGACCGGTCAAATCAATTTGTATGTCACTGCATCAGCACTCCTTAGCTGCCATTCGTTTAATTAAATTAATTTGCCCAATATAAAAGGGCCACTTTAACGTAATATAAAGGCAAAAAATGGCAAAGGCGTTTTACATAATAATAATAATAATAATAATAATAATAATAATAATAATAGGGGATGATAATATAAATGATTTATGAATTTTGATCAAATGTATAATGTGATTTATAAATTTTAACTTGGGGAGTAATGTCATTCATGAACTTTGAGTAAAATTGAACATTTCTATTCAATCTAGAAATCAAATTAAATATGTAACACAAGTTCATGGGCCATTTTAAATAAATTAAAACTTCATAGATCACATTATATATTAGGGTAAAGTTCAATGACCACATTGTATAAATTTAAAATTAATGTATCACATTACACATTGAGCAAAAACTCACGAACTATTTGTATAATTTATCCTAAAAAAAGGTTATGGTGATGATGATGTGTTATAATATATTTCTTTTTTCAAAATTAAGACAACCCGACACGAAGGGGAAAAAAAATTATCACTAGTGATCTAACCATGTATTTGTCGAGGATATAACAATGATACCTCAATTTGTGAAACAAAAATAAACTTAAAAATTACTAATATAAACAAGAAACCATGTTAAAATTGAAATAATCTTCGAATTTACTTGATTAATAGAATTGTAAATTTTAAAAAAAAAAATGCATATACCTTATGATACTTTTATCAATTCCACAATTGGTATAAAAAACTTCATATTATCATTCATTCGATGAATGATATGTGTATTTGGATTTATTATTACTTTACTTCTTCCGCATTTTAACTATCCATTAGTGATCATAAATATCATTCTGTCTTACTCTCAATATGTCTATAAGAAGTTAACAATAGAATGTTAAGGAATTTGAGAACGAATGCTCAGTTTATGGCAAAAGGAAAATAAATAATGAAATTATTCAATTTGAAAGTACTTATGAAAAATCATAAAGCAATAATGATATAATTATATTTTTCTGCAAAAGGGGGAACAAATAATAGTCTTTCGAAGGGGACAACGTACTGAAAAAAATATTCATGCTAGATATGATTAAAATCTCATAAACATTTTTATATGCTAGTAATGTTTTTTTTAGTTTTATTTCACATGGCCACTGTAAATGAGAATCCACGTGTCTAGCTAATAGGATAACACGACCTGTACATCTTTCTTTTTTGTATTCAAAGAATTCGAACAGGACCCTTTTCCTGGGAAAATTAAAAAATGTTTTGACATTTTCTAGGAGTAAATTATGTGCCAAGTACCCCGGCGCACCCTCCAAGTAACATGTTACTGCTTGATAATCCTAATACACGGTCGACACGATGCTTAACCTTAGCCTACTCATATAAACAGCATGTTCCCACCTCCAAATAATAAATTCGAAATTTACTAAAAAAATTAAACAAAATTGGAAAAAAAGTATCAAAATTACTAATATAAGAATAACCTGTTTCATTGTATTCCCTTCTGCTTGGTTAAAGAAACACATGCACCTGCCTTTGACTATACTTCATCTTTTAATAATTTAATAGAGTATCATTGATATTTAAATGAAATTTGTATGCTTCTAGTGCTACTGTCAAGACTAATCCCATCTCCCCTTTTGACTCGGAGCGGAATTGAAAAATTGCACAAAATATATCATTGCATAAATCAAAACCTTAAGTCCACTTTTATATTTCCATTTGGATATTCCAATTCGCTTGTCTTGATATGAGTCATGACCGTGAGATCTAATCATGCTTAGACTTGAAAGAACCCTACCGTACTTTTGCATTAGAATTTTATTAAAGAGCTCGATAACATCATTCTATTTTATTTCGTCTATAAATGAAAGATAATATGAATTTTGTGTGAATGGGAATAGTTAATAATTTCCCATGTCTTGGCTTTGCCTAGGGCTTTAAGTACATTGTAATCAAAGTGATTTTTCTTCAACAAAACAATGCAATTTCCTTTAATTAGATATAGAGGTCTTTCCAACAATCCAAACCCTAGAAAGGTCCTGAAGTCACGATGCTTCAAAGGTGAGAATGTCTATTAAAGAGTCCGCAACACATCGATCAAAAATGGTATGCCACCACCACCACTCACCTAGAGTAATTATTTAAAAAAAATCTAAGGTTAAACAAATCCTAAGGAAAGGACCACCGTTGCACATGATCTTGAGACATGCCCACATGGTAGATCCACAAACACATCTCTTGGACTTTCAAAGGGGGTCATGATTAAATTAGTCTCTCTAGCAAAATCTTGTATTTGTAGATGAGCACGACCCTTTTGTTTGTTAGACCTTTTCCTTTTTGTGAATCAAGTAAAGGAAACGAGTGGAGGGCTTGACCACATGATGGAGAGTTTTATATACTGCTCTAATGCTACGGAGCCAAGTTTATGTGCAAGAATCTTTCGGCTTTGAGATTTATGAGGGATAAAAGCAATAGAATCGGTACGTCCCAACGCTTTATATACATTAAACTTCAATTAAAAGCAGGAACACAGGTCCGCACCTTACCTCTAGTTGAATGGCTTGGGCATCAGTCTATTTTTGACAATTTAAAAAGGAAATTCTGTTGTGAATTGAAAGTTGGATAACTGATCCTTCTGATTCCAACCTTTAGGGCTTTGGGTATGTCGTTGTGCTTCCTCCTGAAACATGGTCTAATAAACTTACGAGTTTATGACAGAAAATATGCTATATTTAGGCGAAAAGTATAAACGAAGAATAGAATGTATCCAATAAAGAAAACTCCTCGAAAGAAAGAAGTTGCTAATTTGAATCGTGTAAGGTAAGAGCATATCTCAGATCCCTCGGGTTTGGGATTGAGCTCAGACTCCTGGTCCTTGCTGAAAGGAAAAAAATCTCAGGTATTTCCTTTCGGGATGGCAATTGGGACCCAAGAGTGAAACCTTCCATCGTCTTCCCCTAAGGTCCTAGAGCTAGGGCCTAAAAATCCTCCCTATAGCGACAGAAACCAATGATGGCGGGCCTAACCAAAATTGTTTTCTCGAGTGCATGATTAGTGAGTGGTGTGGTCAGTCTCATGGAGATTGTTTCCAGGACTTGCCATTTTTAAACTCATCCAAAAAGGTGACATGAATCAGCGCATTAATAGACAAACGGAGAGGATAAGAACCTGGTTCCTTCCTGACTCGATTATTATAATGTTCTGTGGTGGTGATGGAGGACAAAGATGATCAGGTAATGTGATTTCACTCTGGTTGGTGGTTAAGTGGTTGTCATTATTGGGCCACATGCCAAGGGGATTCCCAATTCATTTGCTGCTGGAATCCCCCCCACCAACCCACCTAGAGGGATGGAAGTGCTTGATTGGCTAGTTAGAGGTAGAGATCGATGATGAAGATCAGAAGTGGGGAGAATCTCTATATCTAGTGCCTATCCTCATGAGAGTAAAGTAAGGGTTCACCAAATTTGTTCTTAAGGCTATGCATGACTCGTAATTTTTAACAATACAATCTTCTCCATAAATTCGGTTAAATTACGTTATGTGTTCACGTGATTAAAGAATAGAGATAAGTGACGATCAAGACTCGATTATGATGTTTAGGAAAGGGGAATTGCAACAGATCTGGAATTTGTTTTGCTACAAGGAGAACACAAACAGATCTGCCATTCACTATTGGAGTCTAGATAAAAATTTGGGGTCCTCTTAAAAGGAATATAGTGCCTCAAAATAAGTGGTTATAGTCGTCAACTGTTTGTCATTATACACACATATGATGTCATAGCCTTCTATAAATTCAGTGTGGTTGCTTCTAATGAGTGGCATTGGGTCTACACCCGTTGAATTGATATCCCAAAGACTTGACTGAAACTTCAGGGACAATTTCCAATCCAAGGTTACCTTTTCATCAAAGAGCATCCCCTAGATACTCTTAAGTGGTTGAACTTCATGTCTAAGAAGATACTCTCTCCCTCCTCAAGTCTCTTAAAATTTGTTCTTGAAGTGGAAATGACAATAGCCAGGAATTAAAAGACGCGATCCCCAAGTCTGAATCTCGAACTGCTTTAAGCAGTTGTGCAGTGATATCACGGGTCCTCAAACACGACGAAGAGATCAACGGAACGATAATTGGCTTAAGTTGTGAGTTGCCCCTTGCCACTAGGGGAGCTCATGACACGATATTCTTGTTCTTTTCAAAGAACTACTCTCCGCAACTTGCAATTCGATTCAGAAAAATTCAATTGAGCAAGTCAAAATTTAAGTTCATGAACCTATACGAGAGATTAGCAAAACTTATCCCATTTTTCTCATCCCGCTTCCTATTGCAACCACACTGAAATACCGTAATTTTTTAGCTCTTCTTTGTCTTTTGTCCCCTACTTCGGACAGAAATGAGCCGTAGACTAATCTGAAGGTCTCTATCAAAGTAGAGGAGGTCGTTAGCTAGCAATATGGCCTCGCTTAATGACATGGATTCATCCATGTTATTCGCTTTTTGTGGAATGAACTCAGCCATTCTCTACCTTGCTCACAAAAATCCATACCACATCTCAGGTCTACGCAAGTGCAATCTCTAATGCAAAATGGAATGTACAGATAGCAACGATACATGTGCTCCAGACAGAGGACATGTTTCATCCTGCAAAAACCCTGAACAAGCTAGACCCATCTCATAAAGGATGTGGACACATGGAAAGGGCTCACCCCATCGCACATTGCCAATGCGCGTGAGAAAATTCCGGCGAAGTGTCTATCTTGAAAGCGGCTATGAACGTGGATCGGTTGGGAGGTCATAAGGAGAACGCGTTGTGTTCTTGTGCGAAGAACACGAGACACCGATAGAGAAACGTAAGGTTTTTGTGTACTTTTCATTGAAGGGTTTCTGCAGTTATTGTATGGGCCAATTCCAATAGAATTATGACTCATGTGCATGCGTGTGTTCATGGAGATTTGAAGGAGATGTGGCAGCTTAGGGCTCATACGTGAGGAGCTACGGTGTTGCATTCAATTCCGTCTTCCTAGTTTCTTGTCTTTCTAGGCTTCTATACAGTGATGGTCACCGCGACCTGCTGGAACTAAGGAGAGTGGTCATACCAGGCGTCAAGGACTCTCCTAACACCCGCCTCAGCGGACGCACACGCTACTGGCACACGCCCGCCTTACGTGGCCTTATTCAGTTCCGAGGAATTCTGCAATGTTTTGTTTCTTTAGTGTTCGAAAATAAAAGGAATCGAGAAGATGCGATTGATTAAATACGAGGGAAAGGAAATTAGTTCTCAAGATAAAAGAGTGATCAATGGACGAGTTAGGATGGAGTTTTGCCCAAACTTTAGTCCTAGACAGTCAAATCCGGTCGGTCCAGTCATAATCTTAGACGAGAAAATCTTGAAACATGGATGTAAAACTTGGGGATTTAGGCCTATAAATCCCCAAGCTTAATCCTTTTCTCACGAGCAGGGCCTTACAAAGCAAAAAATTTCGCCCAAGTCACTCAAATGATAGATTAATCACAGAAAACCAAATTCCATCCTCTGTTTTCCACCGAGTTTCAATGCCACGTATGTGTATGGTATAACCACTATATGATAACTCAATCAAGTGCTGAAAATAGAAAAGGCAGGACTACATGAGATTAAATTTGTGCAATAATTATAACTAACATTGATTGAAAAGATTTAGCTAAGTAAAAAAAATCGCTTAATGTGCCAAGTAAGGGAGGGCCTACTTAATTCTTTTAGAGAAAAAGTAAATGATGGTAATAATAATCTCGCCAATTACAATTGCTCAAATCTACTAATAATGGTTACGGTGTGTTTGGATAGGTTAAATTTAAATGTTGTGACAGACTTACTTAGAATTTTTTTCAAGCAAATCACCTGACACTTTTGCAACAATTCAATGTTAAAATGTAGATTCCCTATAAATTTTTCATTACTTTTTAAAACATTGATTATACTGTGATTTTTTTTTTTTGGCTTTTACTTAATCTTGAACTAATAGGCGTTACAATTTCATGTATGGTAAGAATTAATTAAATTCAGGGTCAATTTTAAATTATTAGGAAACAACTTTTTGACTATGTTTTCAACATTTTAAATGTTAGTGCTTAAAGTTATGCCATCTATCTTATCTTTCAATTTTATCAAACGAGCCTTTAGGAAACCTAAGAGATTAGAAAGGCCAGCTCTATTCTAGTCTTTTTGCCCCCAATAAAACTGAGATTCTAATCCGGGCCGCCATCCATGAAGTTGCTATCAGCTGAAACCTCAAGACATTCTGGACTGTCACTATTAATCACATATGGACAAGCTAATGCTTCTGCCAGCAGGCTACCAAATTCCTCTCCTTCTACATGTGTAAAGACACATCAATCGAGAAATCAAGTTTCTCTTGAGGACAAAATGGATTCAGCACCATCCCTAGTTTTCAACTTTGGATTCACTCGTTCGTCCCCTTGCGAAGGAAAAAAAAAACCCAGATGACCTGCACCGGAGCATGAAACAAGACAAAAAGAGAAGGCACTTGTGGAATTTTCTGTTTGATTTTTTCCCAAGATGAGTTCAAAGTCTAGAGATCCCGATGAAAAGCAAATCGACGAAGTGTCATTCATCAGCATGGCACTTGCCATATTAGTAATTGCGGACCAGCGCTCTGAAAGTGACTCGTTGGGCTGCTGTCGCAAATTCCAAGGTTTGGCCTTTTTCTGGGGGTGACTGGGACGTCTCCCTAGATGGTACCAGTCTACCAGAGACGAGAGCCATCGCATTTTCTCTTGCCTTATTGTCTGCAACTGCTCCTGGACTCGCAAAAGAAAGAAAAGGAAAGAGAGATTCTACTGACTTTGTTTAGAAGGACCTCGATATCTCACATCAGGTGCCTAACGCCTAGTGATGTTATTGGTAAATTTGATCCATAGTCATCGCCACGGGGAGTCATTCATCCGTTTCTTTAGGGATTTGACTTATATGTAATGAGCGAGGTAGTTATCTCTATATTTCGTCATGATATTTCGTCCACTGAAAAAATCTATTTTATTTGATTTGCTTCCACAAGATAGAGAGTACTAAAAGAAAGAAGCAGATCTGGGTTTAAAGAATTACCAAATGTGAGAAATTTGGTCTTCAAATGCCGATCCAAAGAATTACCTAATTTGATTTCACAACTATTTATAAGTAATATTATTGTGATATGATATGTTTGTGTCGCTCTCTGATACCTTAAACTTGAATAGAAAATGATTGCAAACTCTATATTAGGATATGATGGAAGAGTTTCGAGTTCGATTCTCCACGGTCCCCTCTTTCATGCATCCATGAATTTGTCATTCTTTATGCACATGGGGCAAGCTAATTTCGAGATATATTTCCTCGTTAGCAAGAGCCAAATACCCTGGCAAGCTAATTTTTATTAATTTGCATTAAGAGCCTATGATTGCTCTGCAATACTACAATGATCAGGAGAAAGGACACGGGACTTTTAAATTCTATAAATGGGGATAAAGAGAAAATTAATGCAACCCCCATTTGTGCAATTGTACATACAAAGAGAAAATAGAGAGAAAGTGCAATTGATAAGAATTTTAAAGTTGTGGATACAAAGACCATTGAAAGCATTAAAATAATGTGTTTATAGAAGGAAAAAGAACCACCAAAAGACCCAAACAATTTACCCATTTTTTGTGGTCTCAAGAACTCCAAACTTATATCCGTGTACATATATGCGCCAAACTTTTCGTGACATCAAAAACCTTAACTTCGTATCCGCATGATACATTTATCCAAACTTTTTTTTTTGTAACATAAATACTTTTTGATTTGTATTTGTGCGACACATTTACCATCAACCATACAAGATAAAATTCACTTGATCATCCACACTCATTGAGATTGACATCGCATCTTCACAAAAAAAGAAGAAGAAAAAACCATCACCAAATTGCAACCTCTATAGTCTGAAAACTCAAGATCATTTAGCTGAAACAACCAATCAAGTCAGTTAATGCATTTTCCAATTAATTAGAAAGTTGAAAAGTCATTTTTTCCTCTCTTCTCTCTCTTTTCCCACGGTCTTCTTTAACCTTCAACCATGAAATAGGTTTTGAGCTTGTCACATTCTAAACCCCCGAGCGTACTAACAACCCTCAATGGTCAATTAATTGTGATGTCCCAGAATGCGTCACCGACCCATTATTTTTCTCTTTCGATTAAATGCAAGCAAAAACATTTAATATAAACACCCAGTCAACCAACAAAGAACAAGGATAGTAAAAGCACAATGTCAAACATTTCCAAAAGCAACATCATTATTTATTTATTGTTAACCCTAGGATTTTAACATTTACAAGCCTAATTCCAAAAGGCAACTCCTAAGCAACCTCCAAGCAAAAAGGGTTAGAAGAGTCACGGTTAACTTAAGCTTTTCTAACACTAGTATCTGAAAGGAGGCCCGGGATCATAGTCCGAATCTTGAATGGCACCATTAGGGGTGTCGATGTCCATAGGATTCCACACCTACATACCAATGCCTTGGCTAGGCGTTCCATCAAAATCCCGAACCGGGTCAAAATGATCATCACCCTCCCGAATGAACCAAACCTTGAACCTATGGGACACTCATGCGGCCAACCCCTCATTTACCCATACTATTATAATTGCATGCTCATACACCCGATCGGTTCTCGAAATAGGGTATAAGGTCACATCCATATCTTCATCCCTAGGGACCCCAAAACAAACGGGATAACATTTCATGCTACGGTCTTGAAAATTTTTAATAACAAGGGGTGAGATAAAAATCTCAGCAAGTTAACGGCCTAAGTTTCGACTAGATTGCAAATTTGTCTCGAAGGTAGCCTAAATATGCAATAAAATACAATCTTACCTCGCCTAGGGGTGTATTAGTACATTACATTTGCCAATAGTGTGCAATGAGCATAATAAGTAATTAGAAAACATTCATGATATTCATGCACATTGCCAATACAAGTGTTCCAATTATTACGACCCTTGAGCCATGGCCAACACAAGAGTTGGTGATTTTCCAGCATGACCGAGCATCGTCCCACTCCATTGGTCATGGCATCATTTAGAACTCCCGCTTAGACGGCATTTCTTAAGGAGTATCGGTCCAGCCTCAATTGTAACTTGACATTTGGACCTATGCTAGGCATCCAATAAATATCGGGCATCATCCTCAAACTCTTGTTGGGTGACAGGTTTAATTAAGTGAGCACTCAAGTCTGCCAACACTCAAGCCAATTTTATTTATCATCAATTAGCCAAATGCAATAGAGTTCTTGCTCAAACAACAAACCTCAATAACTTTTACACTTAAAATTTTGGTAAAATAATTGCATGTGATCACATACTTAAAATCAACTTGCAAAATTTTGCACGTTTTCATTTTAAAACCCCATTGTCCCATTTAACATGTAAAACACGGTGTCTGAACATGACACCTCAAAACATGTCATTTTATTGCTAATAAACCATCATTTAAAAAAAAAACATTTAAGGTTTATAAATTAGACAATCGATATCATGGCATAACAAGCTCAAACGATAAGAATCATGCATAATTTTATCAAACAAATTAAGCATAAAATTCTATTTAACGACTAATCCGTCATTAATTTACGTTAATCATCATTATTTAGCGCTAAACATCGTTAATTAGAACTAACCATTATTAATTGAAATTAACCGCAATTATTTAATCTAACTGCGATTGATTAAGACTAACAATAATTAATTAATCTAATTGTAATTAATTAAGACTAACATCAATTAATTATATTAACTTCAATTAATTAAACCAATTGCACTCAACCTTAATACTAAACCATCATTATCTACCACTAACCACTATTATCCTTAAACTAAACCTACCCCTAAATGCAATTAACTCCTCGATCAAGGATTAAGAGTTAACTCATGGTTTTTCCAGTGGCGGTGAGCCCAGGGCAACGGTGGCATGACGATGACAAGAACTTGAGTCTCACGGTTTAAACGGTGGCACCATAGCGGCGGCAACAACTCCTCAAACTCATGGCCAAGCTAGGGGAAGCTCGACTTGGGCGGTGGTGATGGTGGTCCGATGGTGGTGGTGGCTTGAGGTGGTGAAGGACGGGCGAGTGGTAGTGTTGAGCGCCGAGGTGGGGGGTGGGGGTGCGGTGGTGTGAACAGTGGCAACGGGTGGCTAAGGGAGTGGTTTGGCGGTAGTGGTGGTTCGGTGAGGGTGGCCCAGTGATGGTTGCTTGGCAGTCGGAGTGGTGGATGACAGTGGCAAGAATGGTAGTGAGGAATGGCGTGACTTGCAGCAAAGAAAGGAAATGAGAGAGGATGGAGGGAGAGAGAAGGCTTTGGCTAACCAAGGGCATGGAGGGAGAGAGAGAGAGAGAGAGAGATTTTCCCCAAATTCTTATCATGAAAAATCCAACAAAATTCTCTAAAATCTTCTCCTCCCTTCATCTTTTTCCTTTTGTCTTCTAGCCCATGAATGCAAAGCTTCTAGAAGGGGCGTTTTGGGCATTTCACAACTTTTTGGCTCAAATTTCCAAATATGCCCTTAGGCTTGTTTGCTTGAATGTGCTTGAATTGGGCTTGGTGGGCCCACTTGGGCCTTATTGGCTGAACAACATGTCGTGAGGCCCATTGGTCTTTGCTTGGTTTGGATTCTCTTTCCGTCTTCCAATTCTTGACCGATTAGTTCTTATCCAAAAATTTTAAACTTGTTGATTAACTGACGGATGAATGAGGTGATGTCCAATAAGTTAGTCTTGAAAATCTTTGAAAGTTTAATGCTCGAAATCAAATTAAATTTCATAATTGAAATCGATTAAATGCGACTTTAGTACCACTTAAATTATTGGGTGGCTTTTAAGGGTTTTCACGCGGTTGACCCATGGTTGATAATTTTCTATTCACATTTATGTCTCTTTAAATCATAAATGACCATCGGTTGTCATGTAATCATGAGGATTCAATTACGTATCCCAAGTACAAAATCAATAGAAAATCGGTTTATTGTCATTCGCAACAAGTATTCTAATCATGCGAAATTACTCGCGAACCAAGTACGTACTCTCGTCAAATCGATTTATATCGGTTCGCTAATTGATTTATAACAACGTAGTATTGACCATTGTTGATTCTAATGGTCAAGTGGTTTATCCTTGATTGAATTCTCTGGTTTGCATTTTAATTATTGACAGCCTCTCCCAATAGATTAATTAATTAATAAGTGATCAGTTCAAAGTAAATTAATTATCAATACATTGATGAAATAGCCATTTCATAAATTTCGAAAGGGGTTGAATATCAAGATATCACAGAGCTAGTTTCACCCTTCTCTCTCTCTTTTGTTGATTTTTGTTTGCATTTTATTGTTCTTTTCTCCTAATTTAGATTTGGGAGGTCCATTCTCCCGGTTTAGTTCTCGATTTGAGAGTTTGAAACTCTCTCGATTTAATTCTAGATTTGAGTGTTATTCTTACGCAATCTAGATTATAAAGTTTAATAAATATGCTTTTGGGGAGTTGGTGCCCTTTTGCTTCGTTCGTGTATAGGTTCTCTACCTCCAACCTAAATGATGATCGCAAAAGTTTTGGTATCTCGTTGAATTATGAAAATTTGCTAAACTATTTTGGTCATCTTCGTTCGACAATGGTGTAGAGGAAGCTGAACATAGGCACGCACCTCTAACTGACAACTTCGTAATTATTGGAAAAGAAATTTCCAGCGTATGCACATCATTGACAAGACATTAGATCCAATGATTGGCCATTAATTATATTTGACAGATCTGTTTTTGTGAAACGAGTTTGTGCTTAACTTTATTAATGTTCTATTCATCCTCCTTTTTTTTTTCTTTCTAGATTTGGCTTTACTTTTCAGTATTCATGCTCCATTTCGCTTTGCTTTGTCATGAAGACCACGCACTTTCCTTTTGAGTAATGAATACAATTTTTTTTCAATCAAGAAAAAGAAATGAGTTAATGCATGGAGAAATCAAGCAAAATGTCTACCAAATCATGCGGAAAAAAGAAGAAGCAAGATGACAGGATTTGAGGGATGAACAAGTTCACATTTACACTATTCTCGGGTACTGTTCACACAATGCTCTCTAGCCGTGCGACTTGGGTCTCGTTCACGCACGATCGTTGTGGGTGATTCTGGTTGCTTGGCTGGTTCGTTGGAGCTGCTTTTTGGTGGATCCTTTCTCTCTTCCACCCTCTCCATCTCCACCGAAGGATTTCGTGTTTCTCTTCCCTGTTTGTGCCCGATGGTCCCTCGATCGCAGCCCTAGTTTTCACTGGAGTCGCGATTTTGTTTTTGCTGGTTTGGAGATTCTGCTGGTCAAGTGTTGTTGGGCTTTGGTGGTTTGCCTCCCCCTGCCTCATCCTCACTTTCTATCGAAACTTTTTCGAGATCTCTTCACCATCGGGTATAAATGCTCCTCATTAATTTTTATTGTTTGTTCTTGGCTCTGCTTTTCGGATGGCTTCCATCCGTGAGCTCGAGACCTCAAGGAAAGCCCAGCAAGCTCATGCTAGGGGCCGAAGTCAAGGGAGGAATTCTCGTCCTCCTTTGGACAAGGACAAGGCTGCTGCTACGTCTGCCCATTCTTCTCCCACCCGAGCCCGCTTAACTGGTGGTTCGATTACTACTGGAACTTCTGATAAGCCCCTTCCTGAACATGCTAGATTGCATAAGCCAACCCGTGGATGTGCTATCCCTTTTGACCTTGAGGCCGCTAAGGCTCAGGCCCTTTCGTGGGTTAAGGTTGCCAAGGTAGCTACCAAAGGTTATGACCTTACCTACGTGCCCCCGGATGTTGTTGATGGGGGAACTTTATGCCCGAATCCCATCTGAAATTCTCAAAGGAGGTGATCCTAAATGGAAAGAATGCTTAGTGGGCTACTATGTTAGCAAACGATTGCCATTCAAGATGACAGAAATAGCCATGAAGCAAGCTTGGGGGATTCAACTCTTGGAAGTACGAGCCAATAAGAATGGCTTTTATTTCTTTCATTTGCCGGATCCGAAGTATGGGAGGAAGGTCCTTGATGATGGGCCTTACATGATGGCCAAAGTGCCACTCATCCTCCAACAATGGCATCCCCTACTGGAACTGAAAAGGAACAGCCATAAATCGGTACCAATTTGGGTTCGGCTTAAAAATGTTCCTTATGCCTTGTGGTCTGCAATGGGTATTAGCACAATTGCTAGCACTATTGGTCATCCTTTATATGTTGACCAACACACTGAGCAGGTTAAAACCCTATCCTATGTACGTGTGTGTGGAAATCAATGTTGATTATGCTTTTCCTGATTCTATTCCAATTGGAATTAAGGGAACAACCCGCCGTGTCGATGTGTTGTATGAATGGAGACCTGCAGTCTGTCCCTTTTGTTGCACTTTTGGGCATGTGTGTGGCCCCCTAAAACCAAAGCCTCCTCCTCGTGCCTCTTCTCCTCTAGCAGCACCTACTGGTGAAGATTCCCGAGCTTGGACACAACATCCTCAGTTGGAAGAAGGATGGAAATTGGTTCAGGGAAAACAGAGCAGTCGTGCAGGTGCCCCTGAAGCCGATTCTGTTATTGCTTCTGAATCCAGCAAGGAAGCGCTAGCCCCTAGTGCTGCTGCTGCCCCCCTCAGATTTCGAACGCTCCTACTAAGGGTGTGTTACCCTTACAGCATGATGTCGGTCCCTCATCGTCGGCAAACTTGAATGCTCCCTGCATGCGGATGGTTACCTCCTCAATTTCGGAGGATGATTTTGAGATTGAGGCCTTTATTGCTGGATCAGACATTGATGATGATAGATTGCTGGCGTCTTCCTCTGCTCCCCCGGATCCAACTCCCCCCTTTGAACAGGATCGCCCCCTTCCCCTGTACAACTTCCGAGTGGAGATCAGACATATTCCCCTGCTCAAAGCTCCCCTGGCAGCCCAAATCGAAGACTACCGCGAAGAAGAAACATGGTAAAAGGTGAGTTCCCCTCCACCTTGTACATATGTATATAGCTATATGGAACATTAGAGGATTGGTCGGTCCTGTTAGGCAAGCTGAAATTAGAAATCTTGTTAGAGTTAATTGCTTTACTTGTATTGGCATTCTGGAACAAAGGCCTCCCCAATCTTGTTTCCTTCTCTATCTAACAGTCTTATCCCCAGCTGGACTTGGATTGCTAACTATGAGCATTCGAACAAAGGTAGGATATGGATTAGTTAGAACCCGAAGTTGGTTGAGTTCACCTCCCACTTGTCTTCTCTCCAAGTCATCCATGGACACCTAAAATGTTTGGCTACTGGTGAAGCATTCTTCCTCTCCATTGTATATGCTGAGCACATGTTTGTGCGTAGGCGGCCTCTTTGGCAGGATCTGGTCTTGACTAGTAGTGCTCGTGTTACTTTTCCTTGGCTGGTTGCTGGTGAGTTCAATGCCATAAGATATCCATCCGATAGAGTGGGTAGCCTCTCTCCACTTGGTTATCCTCTTATGACAAACTTGGAACTTGCTTACTTCAAGCGGGTCTTGAGGATCTCTAGTACATGGGTTGTAGATTTACCTAAGCTACCTCCTTTGGCGAAAGCCGTAAACAGAGGAAAATTGATAGAGTTCTCATCAATCCGTGTTGGAGCAGTGTCTTTTCCTTCTCCGAGGCGACTTTTCTTCCGGCTGGCATTTTCGACCACTCTCCAATGGTGGTTAGAATTTTCCCAACACCAAAGACTAAGAAGCCGTTCAAATTCTTTAACTTTTGGATGCAGCATCCATCGTTCGACGGATTTAGTGCGCCAAGCTTGGGATTCTCCAGTTAGGGGCACTGCCATGCACATATTCTATGTTAAGCTAAAACGGGTGAAGGCGGAGTTCAAGAATCTCAACAAAGAGTCATTCTCGAACATTTCTAGTAGAACCACTGAGGCCCATAATGCTTTATCCGCTGTACATGAGGCTCTCCATCTTAATCCTTTCAATTTATAGCTTGTGGCTCGTGAAAGAGAATGCATTAATATCTTCTCCGACCTCTGTCTTCAAGAAGAAAGTTTCTACAAACAGAAATCTCTAGTGAAGTGGCTTGAAGAGGGTGACCTTAACACCAAATTCTTCCACCATTCGGTAAATAGGAAGCATCTTCTCAATAGAATTATTTCTCTTATAGATAATGCAGGGAACTTGGTTCAAGACCTTCCATAAATCCAGCAACTACTTGTTTCTCATTTCCGAGATCTTTTGGCCTATTCGCCTCTCTCCACCGTGCCTTCAATACAAGATGTCCGTTTGGTAATTCCTTGAGAGCTGGACAACAACCACATCCTCCACCTCTCAAGACCTGTATTAGATATTGAAATTCGGGAATCCCTATTTTCCCTAACTGCTGGAAAGGCACCGGGCCCTAATGGTTTTGGTGTGGAATTTTATAAACACAGCTAGGACATTGTTGGCCCTTCGGTTACTTGCGCGATCAAGGATTTTTTCTCTACCAGTAAGCTCCTGAAGGAATCCAACAACACCATCCTTACTTTTATACCCAAATGCTCCAATACTACTACGGTAAATGATTTCAGACCGATTGCTTGTTGCAACATGGTGTATAAATGCATAACTAAGATTATTGCAAACTGTATGGCGACTGTTATGCCTTTCGTTATTAGCCATGCTCAAAATGCATTTGTCAAAGGAAGACGGATTAGCGACAACATCCTTCTAGCTTAGGAGCTATTTGCGGGGTTTCACCTCAAGCCATATAAGCCTAAATGTGCCATCAAAGTTGATTTCTGGAAGGCCTACGACACACTAAATTGGGATTTTCTGGAGGTAACGCTTCAAGCTTTCCAGTTTCCCCTCCACTTCATTCATCTCATTATGACATGTGTTCGGTCGCCGCACTTCTCTATTTCCCTGAATGGTGAATTGCACGGATTTTTTTCCTAGTGGCAGAGGTATTAGACAGGTGATTCAATGTTGCCTTACCTTTTTAGGTTTGTCATGGAAGTTTTCACTGGCACATTGAATATGCAAACTAATCACCCGTTGTTCCAATTTTTCTAGAGATGTAAATCAACTAGACTCTCTCATTTATTTTTTGCCAACGATGTGCTGCTTTTTGCTGAGGCCTATATGCCAGCTCTGTCTCTTCTTAAAGCGGGATTAGATAAGTTCTCCAATGGTCAAGGCTTCAAACAAATATCCACAAAAGTGAGATCTACTTTTCAGGGGTCTCCCATGAATCCCGTGATGCCTTCATCACACTTTTTGGATTTCAGGAAGGATCCCTGCCATTCTGATATCTTGGAATTCCAATCATCTCCTCTAGGCTTCGCAAAGTTGACTGTATCACATTAGTTAACATCTTCACTTCAAGAGTGCAAACTTGGACACAACGATTCCTCTTTTTTGCAGGCCGATTGCAACTCATTAGGTCAGTGCTCCACTCCGTTCAAGTTTATCGGTGTTGGATGACATTGAGCGAATTTTGAGACAATTCCTTTGGAATGGTCCTAACCTCGGAATGGGTGGTGCTAAGGTTGCTTGGTTTAATGTTTGCCTTCCTAAGTCTGAAGGTGGCTTGGGAATCCGCAAACTTCAGGAAAGTAACATGGCTGCCATGTTAAAGCACATATGGTTGTTATTCACAAACAGGGAATCCCTTTGGTGCAGGTGGATTCACTCAGTCTTTTTGAAGAATGTAAACTCCTGGTTCACCTCAAAACCTACCTTTTGCTCCTAGTCTTGGAAGAAAATCCTAGACCTCCATGGCGACTTCCGCAAATCCTTTTCTTGGCATGTGGGGAATGGCTGCTCCATCTCTTTCTGGTTCGACAACTAGCATCCTAAAGGGCTGCTTAACTTATTGTTTACCAATGTAGATATTTATCGCTATCGGCTTCCTAAAGGAGCATCTGTTGCGGATGTTTTGAATTTTCCAGATCCCACTCGGGCGTGTTGGAAGTGATCAACTCCTGGGATGACCCCCTTCCTGAACTTAATGATGAACCTGATCAATTCCGCTAGTTGGGCAGCCCTTCTGGCAACTTTACTGCTGCTTCAGCTTGGGATAACATACACCCAAGAAGCCTTTCGAATCAGTGCGCTCCTTTCATCTGGAACTCCTCGTTAGCTCCTCGATTTCAATTTTTGCTCTAGCTAATTACAAAGAACAGATTACCAACCCAGGTTCTTCTTCTCACCTGTGGTCGTATCCCAGCTACGAATTGCGACTTCTGCTTTTATAGGCCTGACTCGGTCGACCATTTATTTTTTGGGTGTCCTATACCTTCTGCCTTAGCAATTTTCTAGGCTGCTAGATTCAATTTCGCTTGGCGAAACAATTCTTGGTTGGATAATTTGCTCAAGGCGATCAAATACTTATCTAGTGCTTCTTTTCGCTCTTCTCTTGCTCAGTTCGGGTTTGCTGCTATGTGCAATATCATTTGGAAGGAGAGGAATAACATCCTTTTTCTGGGGTAGACCTCCCTCCCTCTCAGCCATGAAAAGGCATCTTGAAAGAGTCATTAAGGACAAAGCATTGTCCTTCCATCACATCCCTCCCACCTCTACAAATAGAAGACTGCTGCAAAGTTGGTCACTCAATCCCTCCATCTTGGCGGATTAGCATACCCCAATGGCGGCCCGACTTCTTGCTTGGAGATTCTTCATAACTACAAACTGCTGATGCGGAAGCTCGGTTTGCTCATTTCTTTGGCATCGGCAGCATCCTTTCTACCCGTCTTTGAGTGGATTTCCGGTTTCTTTTGTTTTTGTACCCTCTTTGTTCTCCGTATCGGGGTAGGCTAGCTAGTGTTCCTTGGTTGCTGTTTAGGCCTTCTTTTCTTTTGTTATTGCCTGTTTCTGCTTTCTTTTACCTCTACCCCCTTCCACTCACTCTGACTCCCGCCTCTATGAGTGCAAGTTTTTTGGACCGAGCTCTTGCTGTATAGCTATTTATAGCTTTCTGGTTAAAAGTCAATATATTCTTACCTTTTACCTAAAAAAAACAAACAAACAAACAAAAACAAGTTCACTAGACACCGTTGAACACAAGCCTGCAAAAAACCAGGAACTTTTCTAGCTGAAAATCAAATACCTCAAATTATTGAATAGGTAATATTAGATAAGTTGTATCCTAAGGAGAGATCAGAATGGGCTCAACAAGCACTATCTTAGATATGCTCGGTGCCCTAACCTAAGGTAGTTAAGGATTATCGTGGCAAATTCTAATTTCCCTAAAGAGCTCAAACATCTATTTTACCCATTTTAAGATAGGAAAGTGTCTAAAGTCAAGCTCACTAGGCTCATAATAAAGTCATGTATTCTTTACCTGACTTGTATCGGAGCAAGCTTTTGCAAGATTGAGTCTAATAAAATGGCCATGCAATATCCTTTGCTCAACGCTGTATTAGGTTATCTTACGCACTTTATTACTTACCTATCTATGGTTTTTTATGTGTTTGTTTCCATTCTTTTATGTCATTTCCTTGGTTGTGTTTCTTTTATTTCATTTAGCCTATTTGGATGATTCGGCCACATACTAGGATCATAACAAACACAAAAACATCGCATAGACATTTGGTGGACAGATCTCTCGGACTCATAATTGAGTAAAAGATTGCATGTGACGCTTAGTTAACAAATCAATCAAGTTAGGGTATCGAAAGGGCATTAGTAAAATAACTACTGTAATCAAGTTTATGCACTTAGATTTCTGGTTGTGTAGGAAGTAACCCATATCTCACTTGGCTCTTAGCACTTGATAGGCTACTAGCGACTCCCTCATAAGATAGAGAGCTTTCTTAGGTAAATTAATCTAACGAACTTTTCAATGTCGAGTGAGGTAAGGATTTGGGAGAAGCCACACCATTTGAGCACGCGAGGACCACTTTTGAAGGTCACAACAAAGTAATTTTTTACTAAATTCTATGTTTATTTTTGTATCATGAAAACTCCCTATTTCAACTAAATGTTCGAAATATGTTTCAAGGAAACTACTTGGAAGATATCTTTTATTTCGTACCATTATCAATCTTCTTTGAAATATGATTTTTTAACCTTAGAACTTGTGATATGATACGATGGTTTTGACATTTCATGCACTTCATCTATTGAGGTCACAACTTTGAACTCTTAAAATGAAGAAGAAAAAGACATCACAGGACATCACAGAAATCATAACTTGAATGCCCAAATTTTTGTATCGACCACTTGAATGTCACAACTTATATACGGCATTTACTTATGCTCTAACTTTTTTTTTTGATTATCCAAGTACCATAAAACTTTTCAATTCAGGAATTGAGTGCAATAACTTTTTTAAAATGTTCACCACAGGTGTGATGTCATGTTCGATTTTTAGCACTTGGGGACACAAGTAATCAATTGAAAGTTATAGCGTTTGAACAATTTTTAGAAGTTATGACACTTAAAATATTAGAAAAAAATTATGGTACTCAAGTAAACGTTGCACAAAAATTGTACACCCGTGGTGTTCTTGTCTCAATAAGGTCATGTTCGATACATTCAAAATGTCAGGCTGAGCCACCAAATTATGTGAGCTGAACTTAATTGGGCCTTGTCACAGGGCAGATTTCTAATCATATAACTAAGACGAAGCAATAAGATTATGATTTTTCAGAAAATCGGGTATCTTTGTTGCAAATACTTGTTTCGACTTCAGCTATTTTGAACACCTATTACGATCAATCTATTTTGAACATCTGTTGTGAAGCCCGCTGTTTATTATTGGCAAGCTTATTACCTTATAATAAGACTCTAATGTGACCTTTCATTTAATTTCTTATAAAGTATTATAACCAATTATTTTGAACATGCTTGATCCCATAGTAAGGAGGTGCGTGTTACTTGTCCAGCGGTTTTGCTCACTTATCTCTGAACCATTGCAGGATTCGAAGAAGATTAGATGACAAAATCAAGGACTCGGAAGAAGAGATAAAGGAGTCAATTTCTTTCAATTTTTTAAGCTCCGTTTGTTTCACAAAAAATTAATGATATGAATAACATTTTCCTATATATAATGTTGCTAAATGAATTTAAAATGTCCATCTGAATAATTACTAGCATTTACTTTAATGATACGAAGATATTGTGTTAGGCTTTAATGTCAGTGTAGTAATTCGCATTATAATGGAATATTTGAAGTATTAGTTGCTCCGAAAACCTGTATATGTTAGCTTCGAGAGCAGAATCTCATGACTGACAGCCGTGTCACTGTTCAAGTTATTCAAAATTTGGGTCCGATGGGGGTAGTTTTTCTTAAAAGCTATAGCTGAGAATGTTTAGGGGCAAACAGTTAGAGCCCAGCCCATTCCCTTGTGCTTTCCCTCTTTGATTCGACATTGATATTCTGGAAAACCGAAGAGCTACCCCTCTCATTTTCAGTCGTGCTTTCCTCTCCTCTCTGCCGCCATCCTCTCTAATCTCTATATAATCTCAGCGAGTCATCCTCGTATATGGCCGTTCACTTCATCATCTGCACACTTTGTCGCCGTCGCAGCTCCTCGTGGTAGCGCGGCCTCGATTTGAACGAACCTTTGAGCTTCCTACTTTTTGCAGCTGCGGACAATACTCAAGCAAGCACTCCATCTTCATCCTCACATTCTGGATTGGAATAATAGCACAAATGATATTTGAACTTTTGTCCAATGAGTAATGTTGTCCCTAAACTTGAGCTCAATGCGTAATGTTGTCAACAGGTTTTAAATTTATTCAATATGATTCACGAATCATTGGATTGATTATATTGAAATTAAAAGTGTAGGAACAATATTATACATTGGACAAAAGTTTAGGGACCATATTGAACCTCAAACTTAAAGATTGGGAATAATATGATACATTAGACCAAAATTCATAAGCTATTTGTATCATTTTTTGCTTTTGTTCTCTCTTTCAATCTAGCAGCTGATTTTTATTTTTTTTGGCCTTTTGTTGTCACACCCCCTTGCACTATGGGGAAGAGGGGCGACCCTCAGCCTTGCCTCTTGTGGGATGCGAGGCAGTACGTCACTCACACGGGTGAGAATGGGGACTGTGATCCTTGGTTACACCTTGTTCCGTGCCCATTCCGAGAAGTGTTTGTGGAGCACCATATCAAACTGCATCACCCTTTTTCATAATTGAATTTGCTGCCCGTAAGTTGCACCCCTATCTCTCATCAAAAAGCAGCTAAAATTGTGGCCAAAATGTGAGGTGCTAGAAGTAGGGACTTGCTTCTTCACACCCATCTCTTTATATCCTAAATCAAATTCAAAAGTAATTTTAACATCGACCTTACCATCAATAAGTTCTTACTTTGGATATTATCAACGCTTCTCTTTTTGATAGAATATCCCAAATTTCATACCTACTTTCAAAATTGATTGTGAAAGATATTTTTTCTAGAGATGCCAATAGAAGCGGGCAGTAGTGAATGAAAGCCCTCACATGATAGCAAAGTATAGAGGTATACTAAAATCATGCAACATTAATCAAGGGACAAACTCCTAATTTAAAGGTAGCACATGTTTTTCTTGGTCTAGTCTAGCTCTAGCTATTAGGCCTCAATACCAATCCTACGTGGGCCACTTCTGTCCTCGCCCTTTGAACCTTCAGTTTGATGTCCAGAACTTGTGCATAATCTAGAGGGGAGGAAAAACGGAAAAGTGGTTCCTTAGCCACCAAATTCCAAAGGTTGGTCACTAGAAATCATCAAGAGGTTTGGTCCTTAGCAAGACCTTAAAAGGCTATGACATCCAAGAAAGACTGAATAGAGGCGGGGATCCAAGTCTCGAAAAAGATATTGGCTCCATTGCTCGTCCCGACCACAATCCCTTACAAGATACGGGCGGGCAACTCTGATCCCCGCAATGCCTTCCCCCAGGTTGCTGGGGGGTGGTACAGGGAAATGAGAGGTCTCCCCCGATGAGGGGGAGGGAGTCACCTCTGGCTTAAATTAGGTTGCTACCTCCAATTGGATTGAATGTTGGTCACCCATCCCGAGCACCATTCCTAGGCTTAGAGGCTCGTGATGGGTTAGGATTCAACTCCTAATTATTTGAGTCATTAGCTTTAGAATCCTAAAGCCCCGGCGCACTCCTATTTGTCAGTGAGACGCGCGTGATACTGTCAAGTTTTGGTCGCTGGGAATTCAATAGTTTCGATGGTAAAAGTCTAATTGAAACTGATCGATGACCAATTAAACTATTAAATTTGACTCCAAATCAAAAGCTAATGGATTCTAATATGCCCTGAAGTCTCAATGACATTATAAGATTCGAATTATTGAAAGAGAAGGCGTGCACAAATAATAGAAAACAAATAAGGAAATCGCAAGGAGTTTTTGTTTAGTTAGAACAGATGGTTTAAATTCTGGATGAATTCTTGCTTGATGACTGGATTTGTCCAATAAAGTAACTACTCAATGGGAATTAACGAAGTGCACGGAAAAAGTAAAAAGCTTACAAGAGTTGATTGGAAATTAGATTCAAAGACAAATACGGAACCTAGGAAATCTAATCTATTTCAATTTTTTTTTTTTAAAACTTAAGCAAAATTTAAAGGGAACAATCTCTTTAAAAATCTGATGGGCTTCTTGATTGATGTTGTACAATTTTTGTTTGGAGTGTATTGTCCATGTTGAATGCCTTGAGAGATATATGTGTCATTCTCCTCCCATATTTCTATAGTGCCATTTCATTATGCATTTCAATCTTCCTTCGTAGAATCTCTAATTACCTTTTTGCCTTTCTCGGTATTCCATGAATGACTTGTAATCACTCACGATCTTTTTTGCTATAGTTATCAATTGGTCGATGGATCCTTCTTCACTCAAACTTTGACTTCTTCTCATGTTTCAAGTTAATTAATCGCCAAATATGTCATGAACTCCACTTGAACTCTGTCCATTAGAAGCTCACGATCGATGAGCACTCCAAACACTCCATCGAGGGGTTTTGTGGATCAATTGTGTTGTTATGACTTTATTATTCATGAGTTTGTTTAGGTATTCTATCAAGTGAACCTTATGGATCAAGTGTATCGTCATGGTCTGATTTGGGTCTTGAGCTTCTTTATATTTAAGCTTGGATTTGGGCCCGGTATCAACACAGTAACAAGATGCTGGCTGGCTCTCCAAATTGATATTTGTTTCGATGCATATTGTAAGCATTGTAACAGAATACAATTGAAGATTTTTCAGCCAATGACCGATCTTGCAAATCGTAGGCTGTTGCCTGATCGGCTTTTTTTTTAGGACTTTTGCCAATAGCACAGGACTGGCCACCAGGCCATGCGAGGCACAGGCCTGTGCGCGGTGGGTCGGGCCTCGTTTTGTGTCTGGGCCGGGTCAGGCCATGTTCCTTAATGGACCAGCCCAAGCTTGACAAATTATGCTAATTTTTGGGTCACTCATCTAGTGACCCAAGCTAGCCCTAAGGGCCGACCGTTGGCCTTATATAAGTGACCGTTAGGGGTCGAAAAGAAAAAAAATTGGATTCTATAAGTTGGGCCATTACTCTCACTTTTCTACATTCCCCAACTACCAAATTGCTCTTCATCTCTCATATCGTTTGTTAACAATATATTACTTCCTTTCTCTTGACCACGGCTTAATCACACTCCACAGGAACAATAACAGTAGCCGTCCGATCATTCCAACTCAACTTGGATTTCACTATGCAATCGACGTGGAGTTCGACGACGACAATATATACGAGCAAACTTTTTCCTCGCAATAAGTTGAATTTGATGATGACAAGACATGATGTGGGACTCGTTTAGTGAGTTCAATGACGACAATATATACGAGTTGACTTTTTCCTCCCAACAAGTTGAATTTGATGATGACAAGACATGATGACTCGACAATCTGGAAAAATTGTAGGGGCAAACGCTCGAAAGTAGCCCTCCTTGTCAAGAAGCTTCTCCGGACAAAACTTGTGCCCCCAAGAAAAATCGCAAGCAACTTTGACACCGATTTCACGAAGACGAATGTTTGGTGTTCGGAAACATTTTGGCTCGAGCTCGATGCAATGATGTCAAGAAGGCCATTTGCACAACATATAACGGCATTTTATAAGGTGAATCATCAATTAAGACGGGCCAATCGAGTTGGCAGCAGCTCTAATATGAGGAAGAGATGTCCAAGGTCGGGAGGGAGGCAGGGAGGGTGGGGGGTGTCTTCAACTATAAGGACCACATCAACTGAGTTAAACCAAGGCAAGTTTGTAGAAATCTCCACACACACCCTAGCAAAGGTGATCATGTTCATTTGCTCCATCCGTTGATCGACATAGAGAGGCTTCCCTACCGTGCTAGCAATAGCACTAATTTTGCCAATTTCCTAACCAGGTATTAAATAGCTTAATGTACAAGAAGAACTTCATTGGTGATCAATTAGTTTGTATATTTTTTAAGTTACTATGCCTCTTTGTAGCAGTATAAAACACTTTCTCAAAAGTTACAATCATTACGATAATTTATTTATGTATTGGTAATTAGGTCATTTTTTTTATGTAGATACAGTCATCATACATCATGCCACAAGGCATTATGAATGGATTTTCCCCATTCACTAGTTAGGTACTTATTATGAAATCATTTTATATCTCGGTGTTATTTCAACTTTTTGTTACAATTGTAATATTTACTATTAATGGTTTCTTTTGGAAAGATGTCAAAGTACCGTAATAGATCTCATTGAACCATTTTGAACTCTCCCATGAAGCAATGCCAAAATGGAGATGTGTATAATTTGCAAATCTCCAAAGCAATATAATCAGAGATACCGTTCAGGGGGCCCATATATAGGCAAAACCAAAGAGGTTGTCTTGGTTCCTATTGGCGCCCACTCAATATGATTGTCACCACCATCAAAGCAATATTCTTGGTCTAGTTGGCAAACTGCCAAGGTTGCAAATCGAACCATTTCCAGTTTAAACAAAGCAAGACAGTGACAGACCAAAATGTATCCAATTGTGATAAGACCTAGATCTCTTAGCTTACAACAATATGGAAAGTTATCCCTAGGAAAGTAGGTCCGAAATTCATATCAAGCATAATTCTTATAAGAACCAACATATCATCATGGAAGTTAAGTCTCACTCCAACAATAATACTTTGTATTCATCTGTCAATAGCCATTGCTTGTCTAACTAAAACTATTCCACAACAAATCCAATTCAACATCACTAAAGAAACTCTTTTCTCTTTCACTAATGAAGCCGAATCTTAAATTGATGGCCATGGAACTCAACTCAAGTTAAGGTGATAATTGATAGATAGATAAAAAAAAAAAAAGGCACCTTTTTGTGTTTTACTTGAATTGGTGGTGCGTAGCTTAAATTATGCTTCGGCCCTGACAGTCTTAGGATGGTTTGGGTTAAGCCGACAAAAATCCCTAGTGATGAACCAACTTTCCTCTTCAAGAATTCAAGAGGCGACGGCATAGGCAAGGCTTCAAGAGGCAACGACGTAGGTGGGCTTCGGGAGGGACGGATCTAAGTAGCTTGCCGTTATAGGCTTGATCACAGGGAATGAAAGAAATCAACAGTTCAGTTATAGGCTTCAAGCAAGATTCGTCATTCTTTCTCACTATCATTTAGAAAGAATCGATCTCTTTGTACCCCCGTCCAATATCAAGAGAATCTGATAACAGGCGTAAACAATGGATACTAGGCGTTGTGCGTATCGACTCATGCAATGCTGTAGTTAACGCATTAAGTATCCCGCCTGGGGAGTACGTTGGCAAGATCTATCTATATATATATTATATAGATATTTTTATCTATATATTCTATTTATAGAAATCTATGCATCAAAAGATACACCTCTTCTGATGAAGAAATGGAAATATTACCTTGTTAATTTATGACAATATCATTTTTATGCTTGGTCTCAACCAGGAAGGATCGATATAAACCAATTATGCAAGTATTCTCTTGACTTTTTGGGCTATCGTTCAAGCATGCGACTAAATTCTTTTGCGTATTCTGGCTAAACTGGCGTTTATATATAGATGTAGGGGAACATTTTTGGGAAGTAAGAAGCCCCTTTGACATCTCTTCATCTGCAAAGAATTCTCAACGTGAAAACACAGAGAAAAAAGGCTGATCTTTGAATAGGAAAAAGAGTGGATCTGCAGGGTCCCAAATGAATTGGCTTATACTTTCTTGAGATAGAAATGTCAAAAAATATATGGAAAAAATTGCGTCCAATAGGATTTGAACCTATACCAAAGGTTTAGAAGACCTCTGTCCTATGCCCTCTCTACTTCTTTACTCGAACCATAACCTGAATTAGAACTGGAAGGAAAACTTCTATATAGACCTAAACCTGCATGATAGTCGTTGAGAGAATTCTGGCATGTGAGAACACTAAAGGCAAGCAAGATAATGGGATTGTTCCCATGGTAAGCATGACACACCACCTGAAGTTGAAGCAAATCATTACGCATTAAGAACATCTCTGCAGCACTCTCCCATTCCTCAACCTTGGGGAATCCATCAAGTCAAACAACCTTGGATCGGAAAGAAGTGACTTTTCCCTAGTTGAATTTGTAATTTCGCCAACACGTCCTGATCTAGAGTTTTTTTTTTTTTTTTTTGTCGGAAGATAGTAAATATCATTGCTAACCTGCAAAAAGGGCACCGTTAGTTGGAAAGTCAAAACAAAGTATTGAAATTAAAGGCTGAGGAGGGAAATAAAACCAATTACTAGGAAGGGAATTGGCTCAATGGGCTTTAGCGATCCAATCCGCGGCCTTGTTGTTTTCCCTCGGCTCATAGAAGACAAAGCCACCACTTAGTTGGGCTATAAGACCTGTGCAATTAACACAAATGGGTTGGGCCTGCCAAAGGGGCTCTTCTTGGCCCGATAAGCACTCCACCTGAGATAAGTTGTCTAAAGATAGGAGCACCTGCAGATCAGTTCCAGCTAAAGCTTCTTGTTGGAGTTCTGTTCGTGCAGTTCGAGTTGTTCTTTTCTCTCGTACCCACAGCTAAGGTTTCTGCAACCTAAGCAGACGAAGCATGGATCATCTTTGTAAAGCCGACGAGGAGGAGGCTAGCTGTGTTCCGGCATACTCCAGCGACCAAGCCCTCCAACGTCGAGCTGCACCAAGAAGCATCGACGTTTGCCTTCAGCATCTGTGGATCTTGTGGTTTCCAACTCGTCGAGCTGCTTTGGTCAATCAGCTTTCGGCTAATTCCAGTCTTTCCCTTGGTGATCCATTTCGTGCATAGATCTGCGACTATTTGGGCTTCTGATTGGGTGTTGAGTGGGCTTCCTCCCTTGGAAGACCGCTAAGTTGCGGGTCTTCCAGATCTGCCATAGAAGAGCCGTAAAGAGAGTCTTCGATTTTGATCTGACTTTGGAGGTGAGGTTTTCTAAAATCCATTTATCAATGCAAGTAATACATGCTAGATTTGTGTTGGCTTGAAAATCCGGGGCTAACCATAACATTCTTGTCCAATTGCAAAGGAGGAAGATGTGCTCTGTTGTCTCTAGTGCTTGGCCATAGATCTGACAAGTTGGGTCAGGTATCATTTGCCTTATGTACAAGTTTTTCTTTGTTGGGAGTTTTTGGGGGAAATCGGGAGCCTTCATATCTCATTCCATAGTGATTTTGGAACTTGGTAGGATGGGGATGGGTTTTGTCTAGTGGAGGGGTTGGCTGTGTTATGTATTCGGTTATAACCGCTCTTGATAGTATATGAACCCGAGCTATTAACTGTCCACACAAGCTTGTCTGGGTGGGGATGCAGGCTAAGAGAATGAGCTAAGATCTCTTTCACTACATTTTCCAGAAAAAGTCCATTTACTCTATGCGTGTCCCATTCCTTTGTATTGTGATCAATTAATTCAGCCACCATTCTTGGATCTTCCTTATTTGCTAGGCTTATGATTCTTCCAGAAGGCAGCCATACATCTTCTCTAATTCGTATTGTCTGTCCATCACCTACCTCCCATCTAGTGGCAGGTTCGATTACGTCTCTCCCCACCAATAAACTTTGCCATCCCCATGACGGACGGGTACCTTTTTTTGCTGCCCAGAAATCACCTCGAGGGTAGGAAATACTTTTCAAAACGTGGCACCATAAAGCGTTCGGTTGTTTGACAATCCTCCAAGCTTGTTTTCCCAACATAGCTTTGTTAAAATCCACCAAATCTTTAAAACCTAGGTCGCCACAATCCTTCCTAATTTTCATATCTTCCCATTTCTTCCAATGAAGTCCTCTTCTAACTACATTCTGTTTCCACCAAAAGGAGGCTATTCTCTTCTCAATAGTGCGACAAATGGAAGTTGGAATTTTAAAGATGGACATCGCATATTGGGGAAGAGCTTGAATAACTGTCTTGATGAGAATTTATTTACCCGCCTTCGAGATCAACCTCTCTTTCCACCCTTCAAGTTTCCTTTCGACTTAGCAAGGATCTAAGCAAACATTTACTTCTTTGTTTAGCCCTAGTCAGATGGAATTCCGAGGTATTTCCCTAAACTTTCTAAGATAGGAACTCTCAATTCTACTGCTAGATTCTATTTAAAGTTCTGAGGGCAATCTCTCCCAAAGAAAATGCCTAATTTATTGAGGTTTATAGCTTGTCCTGACACATAGCAGTATTGATTCAGTACATTTGATACATTCTGAGCTTCTTGTATTGTGCCATCTAAGAAGAAAATGGCATCATTAGCAAAGAGGAGATGTGAGAGAGTTGGACATGTGGAATTGAGACAAATACCCTTTATACTTCCCGTCTTGTACTGCTTTACTCATAAGGGTCGAGAGAGTATTGGCCATGATAATAAATAGGTAGGGGAAAGGGGATCCTCTTGCCGAATTCCTCTAGTGGGTCTAAAGATGCTAAAAGATACCGATGAGATGCATTGCTTTATCCATTTGACCCATTTCTCATGGAAGCCCAACCTCAACATATAATCACATAGAAAATCCCATTCAACTCTGTCATAGGCTTTTTGCATGTCTAGTTTTAGAATGGCTTGAAATTTACGCTTCCTTCTCCTTACCCTTAATTGATGAATCACCTCTTGGACAATAAATATGTTGTCTTAGATCTGCCTGTCACTTATAAAAGTTGTTAGTTCTTTAGAAACTATCATTGGCAGCCATGGTTTCAGCCTATTAGCCAACACTTTTGCTATAATTTTATAATTGAAATTACAAAGGCTGATAGGTCTGAATTGGGTGATATTCTCTGGGCTTGTTACTTTAGGAATGAGAGTAATATGCGTTCTATTTAGCTCTGGTTCAAACGTACCTTGACTGAAGAAAGATTGCACCATGCTAAAAATGTCATCATTGATAATACGCCAATGATTCTAGTAGAATAAACCATTTAGCCCATCCGGTCCCGGTGCCTTTGTCGCCCCTAGCTGAAAAACATCAGCTTTTATTTCTTCTTTTGTAACTGGTTTAATCGGATCTTCATTCATCTCCTCATTGACCACCACTTGGCATTGCTCTAGTACAGGTTGATAGTTCTGGTCTCCAATTGAGGTGAATAAGGATTGATAAAAGCTATGGATATGATGACTAAGAATCTCGGGGTCCCTACACCAGGTTTGATCATCAAGCCGAAGCATAGATATTTTATTTCACTGTCTTCTTTGAACTGTAGTTGCATGGAAATACTTAGTGTTTTGACCCCTCCATTTTAATTATTCTATTATGGACTTCATACATCAATATATTTCTTCTTGCCTCCACAACTCTTCAATTTTCTGAACAATGTTGTTGGTTTCCTCTTTGTTTTGCTCCCCGTTCGTTGTATTTTTTAACTCCATAAGCCGGAATTTGAGGGGATTGATATGTTTTTGGGCATTTTGAAACTTCCTCCTACTTCATTTGAGTAATTCAACAGCAACCAGCCTTATTTTTTTTTATGTAAGACTAGTTTCAGTAGAGCTATTTGCATGCCAATTCAGCACCAACCAGCCTTATTATTTTTTTTTTTTGTGTAAGACTAGTTTCAGTAGATCTATTTTCATGCCAAACTCGCTTAATCACCTCTTCACACTCTGGGTCTTCGAGCCAAAATGGTTCAAATCTGAACATTTTCTGACTTTTCTTTTCCATTTGATGTGGGGATAGAACAATTAGGCTATGATCCGAACCTATTGCCAATAGGGCAAAAGCCATCGCATTTGGGTATAGTACTCTCCACTCCAAATTACAAAGTGCCCTATCTAATCTCTTCTTTACTAATGCGCTGCCTTCTCTGTTGTTGGACCAGGTGTAAGCACAGCCCTTGCTTTCAATATCCATCAGAGGGCAATTGTCCAAGAACCCCCATAAAGCTGCAATTCTGTAGCGGTCCACCTCTCTACACCCAAACTTTTCCCGATGATACAGTATTTTATTGAAATCTCCTATACATAACCATGTGAGTGGATTGGAGTTGTTGCTTTCTTTCACTGCCCGCCACAGTTTCAGTCTCTCTTGAAAATTTGTTGGTGCATGTAACAAAGATGTCCTCATTAGGTCGCCGCTAGTAAGACCTTCCATTTTATATTGATAAGCTCCCCAAAACTTCCCTCCACTTCCACCTTGACCTCCTCATCCCACATTATTACCAAGCCTCCAGCTAAGCCAACTGGCTCAATAGTAAAAGAAGCTTTGAAATGAGTCATTTTCCTCACTCTCGATAATGGTATTCTGATTTTTTGTCTCCATGAGGAAAACCAGGTTGGGCCTCTCTTGAGCCACTAAGGCTGCGCATGACAATGTTTCTTGGCTGGGGAAGAGTTTTTTTTAGAAATAGTTCTTTTCTATTTTTATTTCGAGGAACAATTTCTGAATAAAATAAGGTGTTTAGTAACTACACAAAATTTATACTCCAGAAATAGAAAAAGAAAATAAATGTGTTTGGTACGACATAGTTTCTTTATTGTATTTATTCGTTTTTTATTCTTGCTCATGGATCACTAACCGCCGGCTGCCGCCGCCCGCCGCCGTCGTTGCACAATCGCCGACCACCAATCGTCATCGTCGACCGCTACTGCACAGCCCATCGACCGCTGCCGGTCATGTGGTGGCGATGGCGGGCAACAGCGATCCGCGGCGATGGCGGCCAGCGAATGGCAGAGGCGGCCGACGGAGGTCGGCGGTCGACGGCGACTCCGGGTGGTTGAAGGTGGCCGTGGTAAGAGAGAGGAACAAAAGAAAAATAAAGAAGAAAATTGGCTTATTTCTAGAAATTGTTCTTAGAAACAAGAAGCTATTTTTTTTTTTGTTTCTTGTTTCTATTTCAAAGCTGTTCTCGGGAAAAAAAAATAGAGAAATTGTTCTGGGGAACAAAATTTTTACTAGACGGATTTTTGTTCTTTTTTGTTCCAGGGAACAAAAGAACAGAAATTAGGAGAAACAGAAATGTTACCATGCAGACCCTAAGGCTCTAAGATGCTGGACTGTCAAGGGGGTGCCCAGCCCTTGACAGTTCCAGCTCAATAGCTTCATTTATGCTTTGGTGGCTTATTAGGGCCAGCCATCATAGCCCATGTACTCGCCCCTTCCCAAGACTGAATAAGGGCATCCAAGAGTTGGTTTTCATCCACCATAAGTTCCTGTGAGATTTTCTTCTCATAAAGACTGACCCACTTTTGTTTTTTAGCTGTAGGAGCTTTATATATCGCCTTACCTTTCTTAGTATTTCATGAATGTATCTCATTCCCAGCTGGAGAAAGAAATAGTGTTTGGTGTTGATATGAGTTGTGCCTTCTTATTATACTCATTTGTTCTATCTTTTTAGGCTGGATAGGGACAAGAGCCAGTGCATTTTGATCTTCTACTGTTGTTTTCATGGATGTTTCAGTAACCTCTGTTTGAGTCTCCATTACAACCTCTTCATCTAGGGCAGAGAGTTCAAGTTTACCATAAAATGTCTTCCAATAAGGGCTGACTTCTCTAACTTCCACCTTTATCCACAAACCAAATCGACCTGGTTGATCCTGAGCTAGTCCAGTTTTTTCATAGGATATTTCAGTGCAAAAATTAGCATAATGCCCAATTCGACCACAAGAGTAGCAAAAGTGAGAAAGCCTTTCATACTTATAATTGATCCATCATTTCTTGTCCCCACAGTTTATCATAGATCCAGATTTGAGCGGGCTAGACAGATTCAGCAACACTCTGGCCTTCCCATTTTTCTTGGAGTTATTGCTTCTCGCCTCGATTTTTATCTCCTCAACTCTCCCCAATCTAGAAGCTAACAAACATATGGCATCTTCAGTAACTCTAGCTCGAGGAAGGCTTATAAAGTGTACCTAGAACGCATAATGCGTAAATTCAAAACAATGCTCAGGTATGTTTGGGTCTCCTTCTCTAAGGACTAATAGATTGCTCACAAAGGACCAAGGTCCCGATTCTAACACCCTTCTTTTTTCTTCACTTGATTGGAATATAAACGAGAAGAAACCTAGTTCAATTAGCTCACATTTGACTGAATTTGTTTTCCATGCTCTCTTCATAATGCTACTGAAAGCCTGAAAATTAACATTGGGCTTCGAAAATAGCTTGCTGTAAAGAGTTAACTCACTTTGTTGTTTTTCTTCTTTTGGAATGTCGTCCCCTAGGTCCGTGATGTCTTCTTCGGACCACAAGTCTCCCATTCGCCTACACAGCACTACCAAACGAAGGTGATTGTCCTCTCTGTCTGCCATTTCCTACCACCAGTTCTAGTCTTGCCGAGACACTTAGGAATTTTGGCAATGGAGTGAAGGGAGCTCTAGAGGTGATGGCTTTGAAGAGGGGTTATATTGCTAAAAATAAAAAGGGATATTCGCTTCAAGAAAACTGTACTGCCCCCTGACAAAAGCCCAAAATCCCACCGAAAGAAACGCAAAACCCTAGGGCCACATAGCTTCCAGCCCCTTGGAACCTCTCGGCTACACACAATCACAGAGGAAAACGGTGATACCTTGGGATAACAGAAATGGTGAGGATCTAGGGGATTCGAAGGAACTCAGCGAAGCTTCACTCGTTCTTGAGTCACCCAGAAAGAGGAAGATTGAAGGATGCAATGCAAAACCCAGCAAAACTTGCAAACATTCTACCATGGGGCACCATCCGAAGGAGAAACAACAAGAATGGGAAGATTTAATCAAGTGGAGTGTGCTTGAAATCTGCCATGTATTACAGATTTAGGGTTTGGTGATTTGGGGTTTTGGTAGATTGAAACAACTATCACCTAGAGAGATAGAGAGAAACTCAACCCTATGCTGATCCAGAGTTTGAATCTTGACAAATTTGCCATTCTCATCATTTTTGAGCAAGTGAGCATTTGCTAAAATTTTGGACTTTCTAGCTGTCATTTTGGGGGTCTACCATTCCACCATCCTTCATACATCTACCAATCAGACACTCTGTTTCTATCTCTTGATACTTACTATGAAGTAAGAGATCTTAAATAACATTTCACTTTTCTTGTCATCTGGACCTCTATTGTTGCACCTCGATACAAAAACCATTAGGGTTTAATATCTTCTCCATAAATTGCACGTTGCAGGCTCAACGTTTCAAGGGCATTTTTCCATATGGAAGAATCATGCACATCCTTCAATGGCTTGAATTAATGAAGAGTGAACTATTCCACCTGCACAGTGGCAAAATAGCTCCCAAGAAAAGACGATTACCCAAAATCAACATCCTAGTGTCGTGACCTTACCTCGAGTGCACCACCTAAGATTCAGCTAATAGATTACTAAGTCTAACTCAAGCTCTCCAAAATATTTGCAATTTAGGTTCAAATTTTTTAATAGACAAATGATTTTTATCTAGAAATTGCCACTAACCAGTTTTTGGTGAATCAATTAGATACCCAAATAAAGTGTGGAAGAATTGATTTACCTTTACAAACCAGAGATTAAATGAGTTTGGAGATTTGATTATGCTAAATTACTCTAACGCTCTTTCGATACATTTTCTCTTTTATTTTCATTTCTTTCAGACAGTTTAAATTGATTTTAGCCTAAATTATTAATCACGTGGGTGTGCAATCATCCAAACAACAATCAACAACCAATGAAGTATTAGAAAAAGCAAGAATCCTAAAGCTAAGAAATAAGAAAAATGTTATTCCTAACTTAGCTAAGGTGTCTCAATGCAACTAATTTAATATGACACGCAATGTACAAAATGAGCCTAATACATAAACTATATGACATGTATGATATTTTTGGTATTTTTTATATTGAAATTCAATATAAATAGTTAATGAAAATTAACTACCAATGCATATGATATTTTTGGCATTTTTATATTAAAATTTGATATAAATAGTTAATGAAAATTAACTACCAAACTTGAACAGTTACTTAGAAACTTATCTTAATTAGATAGATACTACAGCCAAATCCAGAAGACAAATCTAACTAAACATGAAATTCCAATCAAGTTAGGAAACTATTTAATCTATCGTGCGATTTGGTCTTTCTGGTGTTTTCAAAACATGGCAATTAAAAAAATATATCCAACCCATTTCAAGATATTTATCGATATTTCAAATAAGGGATTAGAATAATCGAAAAAATAATTCATCGTCTCGCCGATTAAATTAAAAATTATTTTAACCCTAAACATCATCAATATGTAGGAAAAGTCAAAATAATTAAAAATAATTATCTGAAATTTTACAGATCAAATTTATAATTATAATGATTTTTGTCAATAAAATCCTATTGAAAAATGCCTAAAATCTCAACAAAATCTAAGTCTGATAATAATCATTTGAAATAGGCAATGAAATTTGAAGATCAGATTGATAATGATCGTTACCTAATCTGTGGATGTCGTTTCTGAATTCAAGCTGACAAGTGGATCACAACGGCGGCCGTAAGTGGTGAGCATTTGCGGGATTGACAGTGGAGGTTCAGCCAAGGACACTCAAAGTGAGGCTACGTTTGCTGGTGGGTGGTGGCTCGTTGTGATGTTCGTCGGACAACCTGCAAAACAAAGACAAAAAAAATTGTGGCGGCTCGGCTTGGCGGTGGCGTCTTAAGGGTGCTGACGGGAGGATCACTGCAGCGTCGGGGAAAGCAGCAGCGTCGTCAGGAATTTGCTACTCCTCAGCTCGTGGACAGAAGCAGGATGGCAGTGGCTTCGGGCAGGCGACGTTGAGGAACAGCGGCAACTCTTTGTCATCAGGGGCAGCAACACGACACAGCTGAGAGCAACGAACAGCGTGCGATGTCGATCTTTGCGGGGAACTCGTCAGGAAGCAGCAAGCGTCTCGGGGGAAAAATGCTGGCGCCAATGAGCTTCGCTCGTCTCTAGGAACAACAGGCTTTGTCAATGGGGCTTAGATCAGATCGGATTTTGCGGAGGGGGCTCCCCGAGGGACGCGCCGGCTCATCGTGTTGTTGATGTTGTGGGAGTTTGGAATCAGAACATATGTCTTCCACTTGAAGCGGCTTTGGAACAGGCGAGTGGCAGCAACAAGGGCACAGCAGCAATCGGGGGAAGCGTGATGGCTACGTGCGGCAAACCACAGAAAAGCGTGGTGGCACACTGGCAATTGGGGCCGAACTCTCTAATCTGGAGCCCCTCTTCGATGAATTTTCTTTCTGCTCTCTTTTTCCCTCTCTTTCGATCGTCTCTCCTTCGGCCGTCCATATCGTGTGAAGCCCCTAGGCCCTTTGTTTACAGAGGTAGCTCTACCCTTGTTGAAATAATTTTGAAGGATACTAACAAATTTCTTTTTATTCAAACTTCAACTCATCTCATGATCCGATTTTTCATTCAAAGCTCAAAAGATGGCTTTAATGCCGACATTTCTCATCTCTAAAATGGAGTTAAGTGCAAATTTTAAATTCGCCATGCCAACTATATCTTCAACAGCTGCCTCCGATGTTAAGTGGTAACACCGCACTCAAATCATATGATTTACACATGATGCATAATTAAAAAAATGCAACATGAACGTATTTTTGTTTAGGGGCTGAACCAACCCCTAATTTTCTTATGTGATAAAGAATTAAACATGGTAGCCAAAATTTAGGTCTCAACACTGTCCACTGCCATTTTGCTTCAAACTTGTTCTGATTTGGTTGCCAAGTTCCGTTTCTACCGTTCAGTGGCGTTGGCTCAGGAATCCCCATTGACTCCAGATTTAGAAGTTCGAGGAATGTCGTCGACAACGAGTAAGAATATATGGTGCTCCAGCACTCTTTTCACCAAGTCTGAAATGTCAGATTTCAAAGGCTTTAACTAAATCAAATGATATTTGCTCTGCAATCTCCTAAGTCGTCAAAATTCTACAATCATTCGTTTGTTTGATCACAGTAGGCTTCTTGTCGCGACTTAAATTTCGGGTGCACTACCTAAGTTTAGGCTAATGGACTACTAAGTCTTTAAACTTAGCTCGAGCTCTCCCAAGCCCATACCAATTCGCGACTTAAGGTTCAAATATTTAACATGCAAATGATTATTATCTAGGAGTCGCCACAAATCGATTTACGGTAAGTCGATTAGACACTTAAGTAAACTAATGGGAGAATTATTTTACTCCTACGAATCAGAGATTAAGGGTACGGGGACTTAGTTACATTAAATTTCTCTAATGCCCTTTCGGTACCATTTCCTTTTAATTTTCAAAAATGTTTTTGCAGGCAATTTAGATTTATTTTAAGCTAAATTACTATCATGCAATGAAGTGATCACATAGATACTCAATCATTATTAAATATTAAGTAAAATGCACCAAATGAATTCCACACACTAAAGCAAGTATTTTTTTTGGATTTTTCTTTTAATTAGAACCTTATCATAAATCATGTATTTAAACTATATGAACTAATTTTCCACCGCCCGCGATGACGCAATGGCTTCGGGCTCTCTCCCCCTCACGAAGAGGAGTTCGAATCCTAGAGACGTCGCATTCGCGCGACTCACCCGCGGCTGGGTCTGTGGTGGTGGCTCAGTCCGCCCCAGGTTTACGCCACCGACTACCGACTGTACGGTGGTTCCCAGATCACAAAAAAAAAAAAAAACCATATGAACTAATTTTACTAACAAACTATTCCTTATTAAAATTCGGAATTAATAAAAACCCTAATTAAACTATCTAAAAATGAATAATTTTCTAATATGTTTTAGAGGTTAATTTGACTTAAATCCTATCCTATCTTAGAAAACTATTTTTTTAAGAAAAATGAGATTATCTAAATATGCAAACATTATCTAAAATCAATCATAATCTATTCCAAAAATTATCTAAAAATGCAATCCTAATTTACTAAACCAACACACCCTAATGCAAGATTTAATTTTTTAATTTTTTTTAATTTTTATGTTTTTTAGTGTTTTTCCAAGACAAGCAATTATATCTAAACAATCAAGATATTCATCAAATAAAGAATTAAAATAATCGAAAAAATAACCTGTTGTCTCATAGATCAAATTAACGATTACTTTAATCCTAAACATCACGATCAAAAATTCAAAATAATTAAAAATCTGATCCGAAGTCTTATAAATCAAATTAATAACTATAATGATTTAATAATTAAAATATTATCAAAATGCCTCAAAAAATAATATAATTAAAAAAATGATCCAAGGTCTTATGAATCAAATTAAATAATTACAATAATTTTGGACAAAACCCCTGCGGATAATGATCGCAATAAAACGAAAATCAACTCTCAATGTTCCAATTAGTACAATAATAGCAAAACCTAAAAAAAAAGTAAATAAAATAAAATAACATAAAATAAAAAGAAAAGTAAGCAACCTAAGGAAAGGGGGGCAGCAGGTTGGTCGGCGCCGGGCGGACGGTGGCCGGCGTCGAAGCTCCTGCGGGGGCTGGAAACGACGATGCTGGTGCTCGGAGGTGCTGCAGGTGCCGCGGACGGGCGGAGGCGCGGCTTGCTGAACGGCGAGGGCGCGGGGCCGGTGTAGGCGCGGGTGAGGAGCGCATGCGCGGTGGTGAGCGGCGGTGAGCGGCACGGAGGCAGAGCGGGCTGCTGGCGCGGGCGTCGGAGGTGACGAGCGGCGACAGAAGGTAGTTCAGGCGGAGGGCAGCGGTGATGGCGAGCTGCTCCGGGTGTAGGTGTCCGGGACAGTGGCAGGCAGCGGCGTCGGGTCGTCGGGCGAGTGGTGGAGGCGGAACAGGGACGTCGGCGTCGGGGCTTTTGGCGTCTGGCGCTGCTGGTGCGGGCACGGAGACGCAGAGATCGCGCTGAGGAAGAAGAACAGTACTCTTCCCTCTTTTCTTTTCTTTCCTTTTCTTCTTTTTCTTGTTCTGGCCTGTCACTTCCCTCGCAGACTTCTTCCTTCTGCTGACTTTTCCCTTTCTTTTCTTCTGCAGGTTGTCAGAAAAAGAAAACAGAAAAAGCTCTCTTTTTTACTGAAGATGGACGAGGGAGAAAGCCTTTTTCTTTCTCTTTTTTTACTTTCTCCCGCACCCTTCTCACGAATTCTCTCCCAATTTTTCGCACGAATTTTTTTCGAATTTTTCTGGTCTCCCCCATTTCTCACGAACCGTAGCCCTTTTATAGCAAAAACCTCTATTGATCTTTAGAAAGTTACGCTTCCTTGATTGCAGGAATTACAGAATTTCAGGCCCGATTTGTCACCGCAAATTAGCATTTCGGTTTTTCACTCACGTTACCAAAAACGCATCCAAATTCATTTTTATTTTTGCAAACAGCTCACCTGATAAGTATAATTTTTTGATATTTTCCCTTTGATTTATCAATCTGACCATTATCCTCACCAATTTTGGGTTAGTTTTCATTTTGACTGTTTATTCTCTTGATTTCTTATATATCTAATTGAAGTAAGAATAGCTAGTCAGAATTCCCACTTTTCATACATAATCAATTAAATTGATTTTTTCCCTTTTTTTCCCTAATGACCAAAAATCATATGCAATGCAATTTTTTATTTTATTAGGGTCGTCAAAATTTATGTGTCAACACTTCTCTATTCTGTCTTTTCCATGAACCACTTTTTCCAGCATCTAAACATTTAATGTGCCCCATAACAAGTATTATGACATGGTACTATGAATGTCACGGCCCTGCGATGGTCTCTCATTTTGTTTGTCAGCAACAAATGACTTATCTTAACTGACGTCGCCATCTCATGCGAAGCAGTGCATAAGTCACCTTCCCCGTGCCCTTTTGGGATGTAGATAAGCTCTTTGCTGCTATTTACCTTCTCACTTTGTTAAGTCCTACTGGTCTGTAGGTCCTCCCATTATCCAGATTATCCTCTTAATGACCTCAATCCATATCGCATTCATGGGATCCTGATCTGTGTCCAACTTGCTTTCGACCTTTTTGCTAAAAAGACTTGTTTTTCAGATGGAAAATCAGTGAAAAGAATCCTCCACATGCCAAGCTCAAATGGGGCTTATAGTCAAGTGAGACATTCGGATGATTGAATGTTATCAACAGATTGAGACCCTCCGATGGACCAAGAGCCCGACCATCACGGTTTGGATTAGTAAACTATTCTTTATCCTGATTAATCTCGCCAGATCAATGTGAAGTACAGATTTTTCATCTTCCCCCTCCAAGAGTACTCATATTATCGATATGTAGCGGACCTTATCTGGGTATAACAATCTTGTTCCGATTGCCCTATGTTGCGTATCCTCATTCTTGTTGCCATTTCACTGAAACAACGAAAGAAAAAAAATCAAATTAAAACCACTAATTAGAGTCTGACAAGCGCACGTGAGGTGAGCATAGAGATTAAAGAGGTACCAAGACGTTCGACAGTATGACATTGCTAGTAAAGCATGAACTTATAGTCTCCTTGATTATGGGCATTCACCAATATGAGGTCACCTTTGTGAACCCTAGTTATTACCATTGCAATTTTTCCATGGACATGATGAATAATTTGTTGGAAAAATGTGACTTCGAATTGGGTAAAACAATGAAGTCGGATCTTTAGAGTAATCAAGTCGGACTTTGAGGCGTGATATCACTTTCTTTAAGGATTTATTTGCCCCACAAAGTTGCTAATGGTCACCGGCAAATTTCCTCAAGGATACAATAAAGTCTCAAAATGAGAATACTAGATAGCAATTCTAGTATTTCTCCAGGATCTCTCATGGGAAACAATTAGAAACAATGGCTGTAGTTTCTTTCGAAAGAAAACGAAAAAATGAAAGAAGATTATCGTTTGATCTCAAAACAAATGTACTTATATATGTCTTTCGAATAAAGGCAACTCTTCAAAAGATTGCAATAGAACAAAGGCAACTTTTCATGAACAAGTACGTCTCAAAGGTTACGTTGAAAAGACAAAAAATTCAAAATTAAATAAATAAAAAATAAAAAAATAACCGTAACTTTTCATAAACAGTTACACTGTTTCAACAAGACTTTATAGTTAATTTTTTTTTTAAAAATAAATCCGAATTTTCAATAAATAAAATTAATGATCGTCGGTTAGTGTCAAATCCCGTCTACATGCGCACTCACATCTTTTCGATGTGGGACAAGGCACCTCTTCATTTGTTTTATAAACAAATTACCAACAATCCTCCACTTTTGTTTGTAAAACAAAAACAAGAGATAAAACGTTATAAATATACAGCCAAAATTTCCATGAAATTAATATACATATATAAAGGTCTCTTTCGAGTTAAACCTTTACTTAGTGCAAGTATTTCAAAGCTCTATCAAAGTGACAAGTAGCTCGGCTTTAAACTTGTACTTTTATATAATAGAACCGGACATACCGCACATATACTAACTTCTTGTTTCAGCGAGAAGTTCTATATTACTCCGCACTATTATGGCCTTGTGCTTGATCCTGTTTCATGAGCTCTCTAGAAAGCAACCCTAACTTTTGTAAGAAACGGCACCACTTCTAAGCTCATATAGGTGAAGTACCTACTATGTGTTTCTGTTACTATCAACACATTACAAATTTGTACTATACTTCATTAAGAATTCGATTCAACCTTCAAAACGTAACAGTCGATACTGACTTCTCATATCAGGGCTACGTCAGTATCAAACAATCACATTCAATAACTTGTTTTTACCCATTAAACCTTGTAACTAGTGATGTTCTAGAAAAAGGTCGGGTTACCATTATTGGTGATTTCAATTAAAGGGTTTTAGCCCCATTTCTTATGAGGTCATTATTACCATGTCTTTTGGTAAAGCCTTCATCAAAGGATCGGCAAGATTATTACTTGACCTCACATAAACAATTGTTATGGTACCATCTTTAATCAATTGTCTCACATATTCATGTCTTAGACTTACCATTATAGGTGCTATTATAGGCTCTTGCCAAAGTAGCCTAACTATCACAGTGGATAGAAATAGGAAGCATAGGATTAGGCTATAATTTGATGTCCAACAAAAAATTCCTAAACCATTCGGCTCTTTTCCAGTTGCCGCTAAAGCAATAAATTCAAATTTTATAGTTGAGTGAATTATGCACATTTGTTTCTTGCTCGCCCAAGAAACGGCACATTCATGTAATATGAAAATTCATCCAGAAGTTTCATCTCCCATACTTGTAATCCAACTAGTATCGGTGTATCTTTATAATACAACCGAATAATTATTATAGAACAATCACAAATTTTAGGTTCTCTTAAAATAACCAAAAAATTCTAATAATAGCCTTTCAATGTTCTATAATTGGATTACTAGAATATCTACTCAACTTGCATATATAAAAAGTAATATCAGGTCTAGTATAATGCATCGCATACATTAAAAACCATTATCACTCACATTAAAAACTCTCTACCGAGAATCAAATGGAGTACTCAAATATTTGAAAACAAGATGTTTAAATCTATACAACATCTTCTCCATGTAAGCACTTTAGCTCAAAGAATAACCCCCACTATTTTTTAATTTTAATACTTAACATAGTAATGCTTCAAGCCACATATATTACATTGAAGCATGGAAAGGAAACTTGCAGATTTACAAGATCAGAAATATCGACAAGGAAAGCGAGTTGCATCAAACAGGAGCTAATGTCTCGATAAATTCATAAGCATCAAGCCACCCATATTGTAACGAGCCGTACCTTTTAGATTGATCCGCCGGTATCTCATAAAGCTTCCTGAAAAGTCTTGTTACCAACATTATATGTCAAGATTTTACCTGGCAAATGAATTAACAGCGATGACTCCTTGTTGTTCCCTTCTCTGACCAGATGAAGCATAACGAACGCATAGGAATTCATATAGTCCGGATCCATGTAATTGCGCACCACCTCCGGGAAAGCACTCACGATAGAATCAAGCTCCACATGGTATTTAACAACCACCCCGAATAATCCTGAACCTCCTACACCCCCGATTCTCCAAAATTGGATGCCTTGGCATCGTCCGAAACTTCTCTTTCTTGACATCGAAACACAGGGAAGCCCCCGTTGGGCTAATCCAGTGAACCCCACCATTCCAAAAGACGCCATTGTCGAACACCATATCGAACGGAGCGACAAAAGGAGACCCAGAAAGCCTCCATCCGCGGTCTCGAGACGAGTAAATCTCAATTTGATGATAGTGCGCGGATTCGACGGTGCTTCGAACGCAAACGACGTCATAGTGGGACGATTTAGAAGGGTCGAAGGCCAAACTCACTCCATAAACAGTAGTCGCGAGAATTCGAAAAACAAAACCATCATGATTGTTGGTGAGCGACTAGAGCGGCACCAACGAAACTGGAACGGACAATGCACTGAAGTGGTTTGTCGAAGGTCGGTGAGTCTGTCCACGGACCTGCACAACAATGAAAGCTCGCTGGTGCAAACCCAAAAACTGGGAGTGGCATAGGATGAGACCCAGCAGCGATGGCGTGGGTTTGGTGAAGCGTCGTGGCTGTTTGCTGGGGAGCAGTTGTGGGTGTGATATGATGCCAGAGTCACGGCTGTAGTTTAGGCATGGGGCGTCTCCAAATAATTCCTCGGACAACTTCAAGATGGAGACACAAATTCATCACTTTGAAACTGTTCTCAGTGATAATCACATTGAACAAACCAGCCATGAAGGTAGACAATTCTCCAGTTGCTAGGATCAACCCTAAAGTCCATAATGTTAATGTTGATGATTGTTACACCACTGACTTGAAATGTGTTGTTGTGGCTCGACCAAGTAAATGCAAAAGCGGGCAGTCTTCATTCTAATCAGGATTCTCCACTGTCATGAAGGACCAGTCTTCCGCACTCGAGGACTGATCGGAAACTTGAGCGAGGTGGCGTATTGAGGGTAGCAGGGGGAATCGGCGATCCTCGCGCCGCTCGGGTACGGCGGCATTGAAGCTTGGGACGCCATTTTTGGGATCTCTCCGTTCGCCTTCTTCTTCCTCTCTTTTGTTTTTTTAAGCCTGCATATGTCTATATATGGTGTTCCCACAATTGTAATGATTTCTAAATCGCCGCTCATATGAAGGAAGAGCCTTCAGAGCAGGATCAGAAGCATCGTCCAGAGGATGGTGGTCATCCGAGGAAGACAACATTGCAGGGTCTGTGATTTCGACGATGTCCACTTGCTCCGGTGGACGTAAAGAATTATTATGCAGCCTTGCCTTGTTGAATATGAACACCTCTAAGCGCTTCATCCACTTGACTCCATTGTTGCGAAATAAATCCTTAAAATTGTTGTAAAAATATGGCTACGAACTTGGTAGAACAATGAAGACGGATACTAAGAGTACTCAGATCGGACTTTGAGGCGTGATATCACTTTCTTTAAAGATTTATTTGCCCCCACAAAGTTGCTAATGGTCACCGGCAAATTTCCTCCAGGATACAACAAAGTCTCAAAATGAGAATACTAGATAGCAATTCTAGTATTTCTCCAGGATCTCTCATGGGAAACAATTAGAAACAATGGCTGTAGTTTCTTTCGAAAGAAAACGAAAAAATGAAAGAAGATTATCGTTTGATCTCAAAACAAATGTACTTATATATGTCTTTCGAATAAAGGCAACTCTTCAAAAGATTGCAATAGAACAAAGGCAACTTTTCATGAACAAGTCCATCTCAAAGGTTACGTTGAAAAGACATAAAAAATTCGAAATTAAATAAATAAAAAATAAAAAAATAACCGTAACTTTTCATAAACAGTTACACTGTTTCAACAAGACTTTATAGTTAATTTTTAAAAAAAAAAAAAATAAATCCGAATTTTCAATAAATAAAATTAATGATCGTCGGTTAGTGTCAAATCCTGTCCACGTGCGCACTCACATCTTTTCGATGTGGGACAAGGCACCTCTTCATTTGTTTTATAAACAAATTACCAACATAATTCGACTTTTTTGTTTCTTTTACCACATTGCCCGAGCGTAGTTTCATCTGCCCCATTTGTTCAAATTGTATAGCACTAATCAGTCCTAAAAAGCATCAGGACCTCAAATCATTCACCTAATTCCTTCAAGACTTTTTTCCTGAATTTTGTAAGATATTCCAAGTCAATTGACCAAGTGATCTTATTATACATTCTCAGGATACATGTCAATGGTTCGGTTCAGTTTAGGTTTACCATTAGGGCAAGTGCTTAAACCAAACCGTATTGCAACCCAAACTGAAAGCATGGTTCGGCTCGGTTTTCAGTTTCCTTCACTCTTTTTATGCCCTATTCTCGCAAGGTAAAAGCAATCGTGGGTTCTGTGGGCTGCTGCTATCATATTATAGGAGTAATTTTCCCATTAACAATGTTTTTCAACTTGACAAGACATAGGCATGTCCAAAATCCTGCCAAAAGAATGCATTGCTAGTTTAATGCAAACCATTTTTTTAAAACTTTCAGTAAAAAAATATACGAACTAGAGATGAAGCATATCTCATGAATGAACATTATGTTTCTTCCCTAAGCTTTTCATATCTAAAATGGAAATAATGAAAGTGTCAGCAATTTTGTCAGATAAGAGTGTATAGTTAAATTACAAATCCAGCATAAGTTTGCTCATAAGGCAGAATGTGAGCCTGAACAGCGTAGAGGTGGCAAATGGGTCGGGTATGGGTCGGGTCGAAAATGAGTCAACCCATATTTGACTCATTTAACCCGTTTTGACCCATATTCTTGTAGTGTAAATATAGTAACCCATATCCGACCCATACCTGACCCGACCCATATTTCTAAGACACACTAATATTCTAAAAAAAAACCCGCGCTCACTTTAAGCTATATGCTAATTGGATAAAAACCTCAAATTAAATTAAAAAATAGTAAATAAAATAAAAAATGTTAAAAAACCTATAAATTGAAATATTTATGAAAAATTAGACTATACACATGCTTCTCTTATTTAAAGTGAGCATACTATTGAGTAGCTGAAAACTGCAACACGAAACTAAGTATTAGCTATTTGAACACTATCTAATGAAACTTCCGCGAAGGCAAGAATGAAAATGGTCTTTCGCAAGTCGGATTTACGCGAGCTTCATCAAATCTGGAATTGAAAGTAAACGCTTCTCTTAATAAGAATCTCATTTGCTCGTTCAAAGAAAATAATTCTATAGCTACATCTGTAATTCAAACAAAACATACAAACTAATATATTAATAAACCAGGAAGTGAACCAGTTAGCACGTGCTGTGTTAAAATACGCCTACTACCAGAAGAAAGCAGTTGACCAGTTAGCATCTTTTTGTATTTCTTTTTGTGATTCTCTAGCTCAGCTTTCTTCAAAGCAAGTTTTACTCTGTCCTCTAAATCGCCTGCCATGATATCTTTCTCTCGATTAAGCGCCTTAATTTTTTGCTCATTGCTGTAAATCTCACTCTGCTTCTGCCGTATGTTAGATTCAAATTCTCTTCCAGCAAGCTGGTTTGTTTTCCTCTCAACCTCAATTCGCTGCACATACGAGAGAGAGAGAGAGAGAGAGAGAGAGAGATTAGATCTATGTATCATGCCTCTAACATGCATGGACCCACAAGAAGAGCTAAGCACCACTATGTTACCATGCTCTGCTCCCTCTCATCTATATGAGATAGATCAACATTAGATATTTGAAGTTCGAATGAGTCACGCTCATCTTCCAACTCTTTGATGCGCTTCAAAAGGCCACTCTGCATAGGATAGAAGTTCAAATGCCCAGGAAAAAATAGAAGAGAGATCTGAATATTGAAAAACCACAACAAAGCATGTCTTCTAAACCTTGATCTCTGCCTTTGCCTGAATCTGAGCATCACTATTTTTCCACCGATCATTTGCATCCATGTACCGATCCCACGAAGCCTTAAGTTCCATCTCATTTGATTTCTGCAAGACAATTTTCCTTGTCAGAGCTTCTTTTTTTTTCCTTTAAAATAGGTAAACAGAACAACTGCCTTCAGAAAACAAAAGGGATTTCTTCTTTTGCAGACATTGCTTCTCAATAAACTAGAAGCCAGCTACTTTAAGTTATTTTCGAAGTAGTATTTTAGCAGTTCATTGTGTGTAGATTATAACTGATGAATTAAGCACGTGGAGATGAACGTATGGCCCTTAAAAATTCACTTTTGGACAGAAACAGTCATAGACCATGGAATAAGAAGGCCACCCTTTTATCTTATAAATCCTGCTCAAGATCCAATAGCCTTGATTTCACTCGATTTGTAAAGTTCAAGGCAACATCATTGTCAAATGGAGTACTTGGAAGAGACCCCAAATTGTGCCGTGAAAAAAGCTTTAGAATGGCGGGATCTCTTTCGCTTTTCAAAGAATTATGAGCCTGAAATAAGAGTTAAAGGAGTTAATAAGAAACAGTACTACAACATTCCCAACTGTAAAAACAGAAAGCGGCATCACTTAGTTAACTCTACCTCAGCTTCAGTTTGCAGTTTGCTTATTTCCCGTATGTACTCATTGATCGTCTTCTTAAGGAAAGAACTTTTTGTCTCGGCGTCATTCATTTCCCTCTCTAACCTGCCAATTTTCGATTCCAAGAGGGCAATTCTTTGATCGAACTTGGTTTTCCATTCTATCAACTCCTCGTCCGTATCTAGTTTTGCAAGAGAAACAAAAAAAAAAAGGCATACTATTTCTTAAAGCATCATCCTATCTGAAAAACATCTGAAAAGAAAAGATGATGCTTGTGAAAGTAAAAGACGACAGATTTAAGACTAAATGGTTGGGGTTTTTCAGTGTGGCCCATTCTAATGAACAGGGTGTGACCTTTTACAAGTGCGACAAAAACTCCTCAATTCCTTTTACACAGGACGTCTCATAGATCTTGCGGCTGGTCCCAACAAAAATCAACAAAAACGGAAATGGAAAAGCCATCACTCCGCTACAGGAACGATGAATCTGGCAGCAAAAACCGCTTCACCATCTACATTGAGGAAAGAAATCGATCAACCAAACGCAACACAGTACAAGGAGAAAGCCAGAGAGAACGGGGACAAACCTGTAACAGTCTCAAGCTCCAGGCGAGCAGCGGAGGTGGGTGATGGAGCTCGTCAACCTTTGAGGGATCGGCGGAGGCGAGCCTCAGAGGCGGGCGGTGGAGGCGACTCGGAGGCGAGCAGCGGCAGCGAGTGGCGGAGGCGACTTGGAGGCGAGCCGCGGAAGCAAGCGGCGGAGGTGGGTAACGAAGCTCGTCAACCTTCGAGGGAGCAGCGGAGGCGAGCCTCAAAGGCGGGCGGCAAAGGCGACTCGGAGGCAAGCCGTGGCGGCAAGTGGCGAAGGCAAGTGGCAGAGGTGGCTCGGAGGCGAGCGGCGGAGGTAGGTCAAAAATGGGTCACTAACGAAGGGCAACTTTCTATGTCGCTAAGGAAGTTCCATGTTTTTTAGATTTTGAAAATGGGTCGAAAATGGGTCAGAACGTGTGACCCATTTTCGACTCATATAGAATTGAACTTAAAACACTTTGACTCATTTTAGCTGAGCCATTATATCTTCATAACCCACATACAACCCATTAGTGAAAAATATGGGTCCAAAAATGGGTCCATGACCCATTTTGCCACCTCTAGATTTGGGCTAGCTCTGGATCAAGGCGATGCAAAGGAAGGGCAATGTCATACTTAACTTGTTTTATAAAGTGACATGTCATATCGTTGTTTTTTTTTTTTTTTTTTTTTTTTTTTTTTGGTGCTGGAGGAACCGGCTTGCAGCCCGACAAGCAGCGCCGTAAACCCCCAGGTGACACTTAAGCAGGAGGACCCACCACCCCTGAGTCATACTTAATACACCTAGCGCCTCCCCTGGGTTTTGAACCCTTCACCTCTGGGCTGAGGATCAGCAGGGCCTTATCCAGCGGAGCCACCGCGGCCGGTGGTCATGTCGTATCGTTGTTGATCTTTAAATAGGGCGCAATTGCTTGAAAGGTTCATTCATGCCTAACACGTCACTTGCTAAATCAGTTTTATGAACCAATAATTAGCATTGCTTGCAAATAGAAGTCCTTTCGACTGACCAAGAAAGGATAAAGGTGCTTTCTCATCTCTCTTGAGATTGAAATTATTTTTAAATACTTGATATCTTTTCTTGCCACATATAAATCAAATTCACATATATTTCATCTCGAATTTTCTGATAGCCCAAAAAAATACATCCAAATTTTACTCATTATCACCCATGCCCCATATTGAGATAAGTGATGATAATATTTCGCACTTCGGCTGACAATTTCACGATCTATATATACTAGAGGGTCATCATTGATGTTAAAATTATCTTGCATTCCAATTAAAATTCAGATCATCCTAATCTTAAAATCCTTCATGGGAATTGTCTCTAGAAACAATATTTTAGTAAAGGCACCACTGACCTTTAAACAAGCAGTTACCAATGACTACCTTCTCAAGTCAATCAATTGGACATTAGTTTTTATTTGCATATTTACTCAACTATAGCATTGTTCTTGTGCTCGGCTCTCCTGTCGAAATGCCATATGTCCTTAAGCCTTTCTAATTATAAATTTTCTCGAATTGGGATTAGTCATCTTACATTTCATCCAATTGAAAATAGTCTTCACAGTTCTTTCTTATTCCTATAAAGTCTCCTGGCCTCATTGCTAAAACCATGACTTGTGCGCCACTAAGCCCGTCACCACGTTTCTTTAGGTCCTCTGTCGAGTCGATTGCAAGAGAGGTTGGCATGGTCATATACTGCTGCATACAATAACACGCCCTTCACCATTAGATTAAGATCTAAACTCTAATCACGACAGATTATAGTCGTCAACATACCTAGGTCAAACGACTCCACTATTTGAACCCATATTGCTACGGATTCCTATACTTTGGTGCATCAAAAATGTTTGCATGGTAAAAATGAATGAATGGCGAATATGAGGTTAGTTCGAATGAGCATTGGGACGATCCAATTACCTCCAATGAAAGAAGAACAAGGGACCCAAGGGGCCTCCCTTTAAGCATATGACCCTATTTCATGCGCACAGGATGGACCGACTAAATTATGAGACGCTGATCTCACGCTCGAGGTCCGCCATTGGTTAAAATCCATCGAATGGGGGCAAAGTCTGCTTGGGGGCAGTTGTATTACGATCGAGAGTGCTGGTCATGGATCTATTTTTAATCCCATTCTCAATTATAAAATATTATCAAGTGGTTCGGCATACGTTAAAGATCAATAATTAAAACCATAGGATTCTTTTGAGAACATGTTCGGGTCCTGACGTTAAAGATCAATAATTAAACCATAGGGTTCTTTTGAGAACATGTTTGGGTCCTTATTTTGCCAACGCATGAATTGAAAATTTTAATAAAAAAGAGGAATTTCTTCCCAAATGTGCTCTTCTCCATTGAATGAGGTGATCGGGACTTGGAGGGGGATTTTATTTATTGGCCTTGGGAATGAATAGGAGTCCTACCTAGACAGAGGAACGTGTCAAGTGGCTTGGCACATGGAGGAAGATGAGCTATTTTCTCTTTCATAAATATGACATTTTATAAGACTAATGTACTACGATAATTTAATATATAACATGAAAGTGTGATTTAATATTTCAATATTTTAACATTTCATTTCACGTGTGATTAGATTTTAACCTAAAATTAAAGCGTGTAAATATATAATAAGATGAACTAGGTATTTAAAAGCAGAAAGGAAGGGAAAATGATTTGAAAGGACAAGATGTGTGGCGTTGGCAAAAGCCTCGCATCTTGGAGGGATCCTTGCGTCACCCATGAAAATCAAGTCAAATTTTGCATGTTTTGTTAATGTCAACTGGTCCAATGCGCTGATAAGAAAAAGTAGTCACATGTCTCTCTCGTCGAAAGGACCTTCCTTGCACATTCAACCTTTTCTTTCCCCATTATTATTATTATTATGATGTTCCATCCCTGCTTTGCCAAAATTCGTATCTTCTTCTCGGATCTATAAGAATCAGCTCTAAAACTTTGAATCGCAGAGAATACGAATACAACACAGGTAAAGAGCTCGAGACAGCAGAAACCAAGAACAGCCATGGCAGCCAAGCCCAACCCCATCCCTCTCCTCACTCCTTACAAAATGGGCAACTTCAACCTGTCCCACAGGTCTCTCTCTCTCTCTCTGTGTTTCCTTTCCATGTTTCCATTTCCAAGCACAATTCCTCTGTCTCTCCCTGAGCTATCTGTGCTGTTACTTCTTCTTGCTTTTAATGAGGAGCAAATAGAACTGTATTCCCCTGTTTCAGTATCAGCTTATCTTGCTTGTCCTTTCTTGAGTGATTGGATATGCAGCTTTCCTTTAGTTTATCAGATGTGGACCGCTCACCCGTGCTCATCTCTTGATCTTAACTTTCCTTTTGTTTGCTTCACGGCACAACATCATCGCAGGATCGTGTTGCCGCCATTGACGAGAAGCCGGTCCTACGGCAATATCCCTCAACCCCATGCCGTCCTTTACTACTCCCAGCGCACCACCCCCGGTGGCCTTCTCATTGCCGAAGCCACGGGCATTTCCAATACCGCCCAAGGGTATATTTCTCTGTTTCCTTGTTTCATCTCTTTTTCATGCTCTCCCCCTTCTTGCACACAAGACATTTCATTTTGGACTCCTGCCTTCAATAGTATGACACAGCGTTGCCATTGTAATATGCTTGAAGGTATCCAGAAACACCTGGTATTTGGACAAGAGAGCAAGTGGAAGCTTGGAAACCGATCGTGGATGCTGTTCATGATAAGGGCGGAGTTTTCTTTTGCCAGATTTGGCATGTCGGTCGTGTTTCCAGCTATAGTAAGAAAACCTCTTAATTTTGTTCATGCACTGAAGTATATGAAAAACCTGAATTTTGATTCCCAGAAACTTTACACTGTGGTTTGAACTTCGATTCACTAAGTTCATGTAGTTGTCATGAGTGAAAGACAAATTAAGAGGCATTGTGATGCGAAAACGAATGTCTTGGCATGTTATTTTTGCTAGAAACCGGAAGGAGGTCGAATAATTAGAGCAAGATATTGTCCACTTGGCCGTGCTCTATGGCTTTCACGATGAATCTGCATACGTTCCTGTGCTACGGAAAAGAAAGTATAAGGGAAAAAGGAAAAAGCAAACCCCAGCCAATCATACAACGGCATTTCCAAGAAGGGAGAGATGGATCAATCTAAACGAGCCCATTTATTATTTATACGATTCAACATGCCAACTATTAAACAACTTATTCGAAACACAAGACAGCCAATCAGAAATGGACTGGTTTAGATCGATCCTAACTGGTTTAGATGGATCATAGTCGGTCAGATATTTTTTTTTTGTTAGACTATTCTGATGAGTGGGGTTGAGGTTGAGAACATGTGGATCCTATGTATCTCTGTCTCATGCGTGTGCTGGCGTTTTGGTTTGGAAGTCGTGACAATGGATTTCAGCTGAACAGAGGAGACAGACTTTGAAAGAGAAAGGTAATCGTTCAATTTCACTGTGGTCCAAAAGAAAAGGATGCATTTGGCTTTTTCTTTTTCTCTCTGTCTCTCCTAGTCTTGTCTAATATGAAGTTGCATGGTCTAGCTACATTCACATGTTAAATGCCGCATGTTATGAAAAGGGTTGCTGCAGATCGCAGGCCCTGAGCATAGTGCTTGAACTCGTCCGCTGCAGGTTATCAGCCGAATGGTGAAGCTCCGATCTCAAGTACGGACAAGGGGGTGACCCCAGGGCTTGATGGAGGGGACTGGTCCCCTCCCCATCGTGTCAGAGTCGATGAAATCCCTCACATCGTCAACGACTTCAGGCTTGCTGCCCGTAATGCGATTGAAGCAGGTGAGAAGTTCTTATCCTGCATTCATTGAGCCGTGATGGCCAGAATACTAAGGTAGTTGATACGAAGTATTACTGTGCATATATATGGGTGGTGACAGGATTTGATGGAGTGGAGGTCCATGGAGCGAATGGCTATTTGATAGACCAGTTCATGAAAGACCAAGTGAACGATAGGACCGACGAGTACGGGGGGAGCCTGGAGAAGCGTTGTCGCTTCGCATTAGAAGTGGTAGAAGCAGTGGTGAATGAGATTGGAGCTGACAGAGTCGGGATGAGGCTATCCCCGTTTGCCGATTACATGGAGACAGCGGATTCCGACCCAAATGCGCTGGGGCTCTACATGGCCAATGCACTCAACAACTATGGATTAGTCTACCTGCATGTGATTGAGCCAAGGATGGTCCGAGTGGGGGACAAGCTAGAGACTCCACACAGCCTTGTCCCCATGAGAAAGGCCTTCAAGGGCACGTTCATCGCGGCGGGAGGGTACAGAAGAGACGACGGGAACAAGGCAATCGAGGAAGGCTATGCAGACCTGATAGCATACGGCCGCCTGTTCCTGGCAAACCCGGATTTGCCGAGGCGGCTCGAGCTGAATGCGCCACTCAACAAGTACGACAGGAACACCTTCTACATCCCAGATCCGGTGGTCGGGTACACCGATTACCCATTCCTCGAGGTCCCTGCATGAAATCCAACATCCATCCACCGACCCGGCTCTGTATTCGCAGGGAACGAACTCGGTTGATGTACCACACCCCCTAAAAGCTCCCTCGTTCTCATTTGGATAATCCAACAATACAATAAAATTAAGAACAGGGAGTGTTTTTCAGCTTCTTTTCTATAATGAGAAAGGTGACGTTTTCTTTGCCAAGATTGATAGAAGCATTAAGCAGATTTCATCTGAAGACAAGAGTCGGTACAAAGGTCCTCGTCATCAAAGAAGAAACACAAGAAGTTGCTCATGTCTTTGGTTGGTAAGGGTGGATCTTGACGACCCGCTAATTGCAGAAATAATCGAATGTTGGGGAACCAATCCGCAGTTAGAGGTGGCAAATGGGTGGGTTGGGTCAGGTATGGGTCGGGTCAAAAATGGATCGACCCATATTTGACCCATTTAATCCGTTTTGACCCATATTCTTGTAGTATAAATATAGTGATCCATACCTGACTCGACCCATATTTCTAAAACCCACTAATATTCTTAAAAAAAAACCACGCTAACTTGAAGCTATATGCTGATTGGATAAAAACCTCAAATTAAATTAAAAAATAGTAAATAAAATAAAAAATGTTAAAAAAAACCTATAAATTGAAATATTTATGAAAAATTAGACCATGCACGTCTCTTATTTAAACTGAGCATACTATTGAGCAGCTGAAAAATGCAGCGTGAAACTAAGTATTAGCTATTTGAACACTATCTAATGAAACATCTGCGAAGGCGAGAATGAAAATGGTCTTTCGCAAGTCGGATTTACGCGAGCTTCATCAAATCTGGAAGAAAGTAAATGCTTCTCTTAATAAGAATCTCATTTGCTCGTTCAAAGAAAATAATTCTATAGCTACATTTGTAATTCAAACAAAACATACAAACTAATATATTAATAAACCAGGAAGTGAACCAGTTAGCATGCGTTGCGTTAAAATACGCCTACTACCAGAAGAAAGCAGTTGACCAGTTAGCATCTTTTTGTGTTTCTTTTTGTGATTCTCTAGCTCAGCTTTCTTCAAAGCAAGTTTTACTCTATCCTCTGAATCGCCTGCCATGATATCTTTCTCTCGATTAAGCGCCTTAATTTTGCTCATTGCTGTAAATCTCACTATGCTTCTGCCATATGTTAGATGCAAATTCTCTTCCAGCAAGCTGGTTTGTTTTCCTCTCAACCTCAATTCGCTGCACATACGAGAGAGAGAGAGAGAGAGAGAGAGAGATTAGATCTATGTATCATGCCTCTAACATGCATGGACCCACGAGAAGAGCTAAGCACCACTATGTTACCATGCTCTGCTCCCTCTCATCTATATGAGATAGATCAACATTAGATATTTGAAGTTCGAATGAGTCACGCTCATCTTCCAACTCTTTGATGCGCTTCAAAAGGCCACTCTGCATAGGATAGAAGTTCAAATGCCCTGGAAAAAATAGAAGAGAGATCTGAATATTGAAAAACCACAACAAAGCATGTCTTCTAAACCTTGATCTCTGCCTTCGCCTGAATCTGAGCATCACTATTTTTCCACCGATCATTTGCATCCATGTACCGATCCCACGAAGCCTTAAGTTCCATCTCATTTGATTTCTGCAAGACAATTTTCCTTGTCAGAGCTTCTTTTTTTTCCTTTAAAATAGGTAAACAGAACAACTGCCTTCAGAAAACAAATGGGATTTCTTCTTTTGCAGACATTGCTTCTCAATAAACTAGAAGCCAGCTACTTTAAGTTATTTTCGAAGTAGTATTTTAGCAGTTCATTGTGTGTAGATTATAACTGATGAATTAAGCACATGGAGATGAACGTATGGCCCTTAAAAATTCACTTTTGGACAGAAACAGTCATAGACCATGGAATAAGAAGGCCACCTTTTTATCTTATAAATCCTGCTCAAGATCCAATAGCCTTGATTTCACTCGATTTGTAAAGTTCAAGGCAACATCATTGTCAAATGGAGTACTTGGAAGAGACCCCAAATTGTGCCGTGAAAAAAGCTTTTGAATGGCGGAATCTCTTTCGCTTTTCAAAGAATTATGAGCCTGAAATAAGAGTTAAAGGAGTTAATAAGAAACAGTACTACAACATTCCCAACTGTAAAAACAGAAAGCTGCATCACTTAGTTAACTCTACCTCAGCTTCAGTTTGCAGTTTGCTTATTTACCGTATGTACTCATTGATCGTCTTCTTAAGGAAAGAACTTTTTGTCTCGGTGTCATTCATTTCCCTCTCTAACTAGCCAATTTTCGATTCCAAGAGGGCAATTCTTTGATCGAACTTGGTTTTCCATTCTATCAACTCCTCGTCCGTATCTAGTTTTGCAAGAGAAACCAAAAAAAAAGGCATACTATTTCTTAAAGCATCATCCTATCTGAAAAACATCTGAAAAGAAAAGATGATGCTTGTGAAAGTAAAAGACGATAGATTTAAGATTAAATGGTTGGGGTTTTTCAGTGTGGCCCATTCTAATGAACAGGGTGTGACCTTTTACAAGTACCACTATATGTGACAAAAACTCCTCAATTCCTTTTACACAAGACGCCTCACAGATCTTGCAACTGGTCCTGACAAAAATCAACAAAAAACGGAAATGGAAAAGCCATCACTCCGCTACGGGAACGATGAATCTGGCAGCAAAAACCGCTTCGCCATCAACATTGAGGAAAGAAATCAATCAACCAAATGCGACACAGTATGAGGAGAAAGCCAGAGAGAACGGGGACGAACCTGTAACAATCTCAAGCTCTAGGCGAGCGGCAGAGGTGGGTGACGGAGCTCGTCAACCTTCGAGGGACCGGCGGAGGCGAGCCTCAGAGGCGAGCGGCGGAGGCGACTTGGAGGCGAGCAACGGCGGTGAGTGGCGGAGGCGAGTCGGAGGTGAGCCGCGGAAGCGAGTGGTGGAGGTGGGTAACGAAGCTTGTCAACCTTCGAGGGAGCGGCGGAGGTGAGCCTCAGAGGAGGGCGGCAGAGGCGACTCGGAGGCGAGCCACGGCGGCGAGTGGCAGAGGTGGCTCGGAGGCGAGCAACGGAGGTGGGTCGAAAATGGGTCACTGACAAAGGGCAGCTGTCTGTGTCGCTGAGGAAGTTCCATGTTTTTTAGATTTGGAAAATGGGTTGAAAATGGGTCAGAACGTGTGACCCATTTTCGACCCATATAGAATTGAATTTAAAACACTTTGACCCATTTTAGCGGGGCCATTATATCTTCACAACCCATATAAGACCCATTAGTAAAAAATATGGGTCCAAAAATGGGTCCATGACCCATTTTGGCACCTCTAGAATAGCCTGTGACCATAAGCACCGATGATTGCAGTTCTTCCCCAATCAAGCGAATTGCATTTTCATGAATGAAATGACTTGAATTCAGCATATATTTATTGGTCAAGACACAAAACCCTTCATCTCAATGAATAATTATCTTTTAGTTTTCAGTGAATTAGTTATTTCATTAGTGAAAGCAAGTAGTGTCAACTTACAGAAAGGAGATCCAACCTATCCTTATCCAGATTAGGATCCGCAGTGGCAGGCTTTGAGGTTTCCGCAGTGGATATTCATGCCAGTACATCACACTGCTAAGTTGTTTATCCAGCCAAAATCCTCATATTCCACGTGAACAAAAGCGACCAGCAAACACCCTTATTATGTACAAGGCTGGAAAATATGACAATTTGATGAGAAATCAATATCCATAAAGCATTATACATGTCCATCTGACTGCATATTTATGCACCTCAAGGACTATGAATATAACATCATTCATATGTCATTTGTACCAGAACTTCTCGTGTCCAGCAGCTTAGATGAGTTATACGATGTACATCTTCCAAAGCAAGCTTCACATCAGTTGACCCAAGAAATGCACACACAACGGCAAACAATTGATGCACATGAACAGCATTTGACATATTCAACCACACAAAAACAGTGAGCAACACAGTATGCCTATATTTCCAAATTTATGCATTTCAATCGACTATATACAAGAACCCAGCAAGTCAGTCTATAATTGAGTCAGGCATTCTATCAAACAGGTTGTGAATAAGTGGCATGAAGTACTGAATAAACAAAATAGCTTTACAATTTGGAGAACCATGTGATGTACGATACTCAGCTGGCCAACAGTAGAGACTAACCTACGAATCTGAGTTCAAACAACAGATAACAATTGAGATAACAACTGAGTTACTGCAACATAGATGGATCCACTACAGCTGCAAAACATCACCATAGGGACACATATCAAAACTACAAGATGGGCCTCGAAAGGTCAATAATACATCATTAAAACTAGACTCTAGGGCATTATACGATTAATATGCTTCGAAGAGGCTGATTTGAGGACAGCAATTCTTTTCTTTCGCATTAGCAATATCATCGTTGAAGGAAAATTCCTCAATCAACCCGACTGAGCAGAACAAACACGCGTGGCAATATATGGGAAGCCCGCAAAAGTTTTTTCTCCATAGGGCCATAATTAAATTGCTTAAGGGCCTGTTTGGTTCGGCTTTTGGGAAATGCATTTGCAGTAATGCAAATATCGTTTGGTAAAATTTGTATTGAAAAACAACTTTGGCCAAAATACCTTTTGATAAAATTTACATTTGTAATTGACTTTTATTAAATTAAAAAAGCAAAAATGCACTTGTATATTTTTTTTGAAGTCCAGCCATTGGACCGCCGGATCTGGCCCCCGGACGGTCGCCCGACCCCGGTGACCATCGCCTGAGGTCGCGTGAGTCGCCCGACCCCGGTGACCATTGCCTAAGGTCGCGTGACCTTAGGCGGCCGCTTGAGGTCTGGCAACGGTCGCCGAGGTCGAGCGACCCTCAGGCGGCGATCGCCGGTGCGTCACCGGCACGCACAACCCCCTTGGCCGATGGTTGTCGTACTCCGTGCAGTGGTTTTCCTCACGGATGAACAATAACCGCGAAGTGAACAGTAACCGGAACTTGCATTCCGGAAATGCAAGTTCTCAAAGGACCTCTGAACCTGCTTTGGACTAAGCGCCCTTAGAGTCCTTTGGAGATACAGTTGCATCTTGCCAAAATCGCCCAAAAAATCGAACCAAACGCATTTGCATTTGGCCAAGGGACTTTAGAATCCCAATACCCATTTGCAAAGCTGAACCAAACAGGGCCTAAGACTTATAGTCAACCAGAAATGAAAAATATTTTTCTCGTGAATCAATGATCTGGGAAACCTCTACAGTAGCACAATCAAACGAAATTTGAGAAAGAAAAACAACGCTCAGGATGACATGAACTGTACCTGGAGAGAATGTGGAGAGACAAGGAGAAAGAGCCAAGGCGCGAGTTCTCAATTCCGATCACCGAGAAGAGAGGATGGGTGTGCGGAGACGCAGGAGCGAGTTGGTTGGATGGAGATCGAGTCAAGTCCAGTTGAGAGAGGATTTGAGGTTTGCTTGTGTCCATAGGATAAAATGGTTTAGGGTTTGAGATAGAGGAGCTTATAAGAAGAGAGTTTATAGGATACGATGTTTAGGCGGTTCAGTTCAGGTTATGAACTGAACCAAACTGGAAAAAAGAAAGGTTAATTTTCCATTACCCGGACCGAACCGATTCAGTTTGGGTTTTCACTTAAGTTTTGACAGCCTACCTACCACCTTTCCAATTTCTTATCCAGGAACACCTGTTTTACAAACTAAAACAGTTCGTTTTTATTCTCTCAGAAGCCAATTCATATACTTTTCATCTCCCCATCTTCACAAACATCAAAAAAATCAAACAATAAGACCCATTTGTTAAAGTTGCTTTAATTAAGTTTCCTTTATTATCAAAGTTTTATTTCCTTCTTTTATTATCAGAGTTTCATTTCCTTTTTTACTTACATAAGGGTATTATTGTCATATACAATTTATATTAAATATAAATACAATGGGTGTAGGGTTTCTGACTACAGAAAACTACAGCCCTCTCTTTCTTTCTTTTACGTTCTCTTTCTCCTCCTTCTCTCTTCCTTCTTTCTCTCTTTCTACTTGCTGCGGGTTCTCTGATCAACTTTGTGACATGGTATCAGAGCGGGTCTAACTACCTGATTACTTGATCCTATTGCTGGTTTGAGAGTCCCCTAGGATTGGTGCACAGCCACCTAAAGCTGCAATTTTTTAGCTGTTTTCTCTTCAAGTCTTGATACATATGAGATCGGAAGATATCAGATTCATCAGGTTCGGTTTGTGAACATGGATTACAACACTTACTAATCAGTCGAAGTACTTTATTGATTATGGTTGATTGGTCTTGCTGGGTATCCATCAAGCATATAATTATTTGAATCAAGATTTCTGATCAGATATCTTATTCTATACAAAATATATATTTATATTGAAATTATCGTCGTGATACTACTACGACTCCTACTGCTACCACTGCTACTTCTGCTGCCGCTTCTGCGGCTACTGCTACTTCTGCTGCTGCTTCTGCGGCTACTGCTACTACTGCTGCTGCTTCTTCTGCTACTGCTTCAGCGTAGCCGCTATTGCTGCTATTGCTGCTGCGGCTACTGTTACTACTACTACTATTGCCTCTGTGGCTACTGCTACTACTACTACTTCTGTTGCTATTACGACTGCTACTACTGCGGCTGCTACTGCTACTACTTTTGCTACTTCTACTTTTACTTCTGCTGCTACTTCTGCTACTACTTCTGCTACTACTGTTGTTGCGGCTACTACTGCTACTGCTATTGCTACTACTGCTGTTGTTACTACTACTACGACTTCAACTACGACTGCTGATTGGGCTCAACGATTAGTTACTGTAAATACTGCTGTGTCTGAAGGGAGTGCTCGAAATGTGTTTTACAGCGACATAAACCCATCTATCCCACCCGGGGTAGTTCTTCTAAGTCTACAGCTCAAGATGATATGGTTGCACAACTCATCAAGCGTGTCCAACAACTAGAGATCAGTTTGCTGATATGTTTAACAAAGCATTATTTCATCTGGCTTTTATTGCTGGCTGTTCCAAGCTGGGCATGGGTGACCTATATGCTCCAGCTTGAGGGGGAGTGTTAAAGTTGCTTTAATTAAGTTTCCTTTATTATCATAGTTTTATTTCCTTCTTTTATTATCAGAGTTTCATTTTCTTTTTTACTTACATAAGGGTATTATTGTCATATACAATTTATATTAAATATAAATACAATGGGTGTAGGGTTTCGACTACGTAAAACTACAGCCCTCTCTTTCTTTCTTTTACGTTCTCTTTCTCCTCCTTCTCTCTATTCCTTCTCTCTTCCTTCTTTCTCTCTTTCTACTTGCTGCGGGTTCTCTGATCAACTTTGTGACACCATTCAACTGACTCATCGAGGAGGGCTCATCATTGCCATCACTATCGACAATATCTTAGGCTGCAAGCAAGATCCACATTGACATACATCTGTTTCACTACCCTATGTTTTGTAGTAGTTCCGCACACTTGTTCGTCACAACTACCACCCGAAAGTGATGACAAATTCCAACTGAAGTCTTCTTAAAAGAAAGTGCTTTGACTGAAAGAAACAAACAAAGAACGAGAGGTAAAAGTACAATACAAAGAGGAAACTGCACATAATAAGAGGGTTTAGGGTTTAGGGTTGAGAAAATCATGTTCTATTTGCAGAACAAATTGCTTATAGGGATTTCTTTACATTTTCTCCATAGTTTGGATGGGCACAGATCTCTGCCCATACACCTAGAGTAGCAAATAGTAGGCTTTGAATGTACCTTGCGGAAGTAAATCAAGAGACAGATGACCCATTTGTTCCCCATTTGGTTTTTAGTGTAAGAACAAAGAAATTCTTGTGATTTCCCTCTTTCACTTCCAGAAACTGCATCTGTTCAAAACAGAAACTCGAATCATCAAATTGACACGATGAGGCAGATGACTGTGTAAAGCAATTATTATTTGACAAATCGGGTTATAAAATGATTCCTAAGTTTGACTGTGGTCAAAACAAACCGTGAGAAGTATTGATTCAAACAGATAGTGGAAGAACAATGACATGGGAATATGAAAGAGATTTTTCCGAGGATAACAATAAGCGAAAAAGGAGAAACAGACAGAAGAGAGCCAGAGAATGGGAAATTAATCAAGCTTAATATGAGTATACTGACATGTTGATGGACTATTATTGGATGTAAGCAACAATAATGGCTGAAGGTGCAAGTCATGGAGGATACATTTTCTTCAAAAAATTCGTCAACATAACCGCAAACGATGACATAAATTTTAGCATACTCACTCAATCTCCACAAAGGCGAAGCAAAACAAAAAGAAACCAGAATTGCTGAGGATGAAAAAAGAGGGAGGAAAACAAGGATATCAGTGATATCAGTCTACCCCATCATGTCTGGTAGACTAAAGCAATCATACAGACATGAGTTGTCAGAATACAACCGAGTATTCAAAACATCTCTTCCGTAACATGACCAGAAAAAGTTCTTCTGTTGCATCTTTTGCTTTTTAAGAAACATTTTTGAACTAAGCCCCAAGGTTCTCCATTCATGCACGTATACATTAGTTGTGATTTATTTTATTTTCATTTTATCGGAACCACTAATGGATTTCATTGGCGATGATGTTTGACTCTAGGGTTTTAAAAAAGAAAAACAGAAGAATCTATTGATGAAATCGGTGGGGTACATTTCGCCTGAGGAAACGTCAAGTTCTAAATCTCTAATTTCATATACTTTCATAGGTGTTTTCTATTTTGAGATCAGATCGTATTACAAATAATTTATCCTGGATGCGCTAGTCCGGACATAGACGGTGATGTCTATGTATATGGTTGCAAAGATTTTTTTGAAGAGTTCAAACAAGCTGATGAAATTTAAGGACGGGTCTAGGCCCCACGCTTTCAATCGATGAGATGGGAGAAATTATGCAGCCATGTCACTCCAAAAAAGGTCTTAGGAAGCACTATATTGTCGCTAGAATTTAATTTTGGTTGCAGAATTTATCTTTTTTAAGTAGGTTTAGAACCCTATTTATATACACATTTCCCTTTTTAGATCTCTCTTAATTAGAGATAAGTTCCAATTGTGGGAAGATAAAATTCGAGAATTATGGTATGGGAATATAATAATATGAACTTTTTCCGGATCCAATTTTCTGTGTTAACAAACTTCTACTCGTGTATTATATATTTGTGCCGATCAAAACCAGCTTGTCTACGTGATCATCCAATTTTTTTAATAAAAAAGGGGGAAGAAAAATACTAGAAAATTATGAAGGCATGGAATTAAAATTAAAGGACCTCTGCCGTCACGCGAATGAAGGAAAAAGATGGGTGTTGAATTGACATTTTGACTCATTGCTATTATTTAGGAGTCAAGGACTACAACTGCGACATCATGTGTCATCTTAGAAAAGCTAACAAGGTCGCAGATGCGTTGAGTTGGAAGTCTTCAATTGCGCAGATGGTGATTCAGGAGTGGATCCTACTCGAAGGAGCTCGAGATTCGGTTTTCAAATTTGAGGTAGGCCACCTTTCAAGTCTTATGGCCACCCTTGGAATTGAACCGGAAGTGCATATAAGGATCAAGACGTTGTAGTTGATAGATTCTGCAAGAAGATGCTGAAAAGAGGAAACCTAACTTTCAGATTTCGGAAGACGGAACACTAAAGTTTCGTGGACGATTGTGTGTACTTGACGATGTAGAGCTTAAAGAAGAGATCTTTTCATAAGCTCATCGTAACAGTTACAGCATTCATCTAGGTAGTACGAAGATGTATCAGAATCTGGTCAACACTATTAGTGGACCGGTATGAAGGCAGATATCGCTAGACATGTCGCCAAGTGTCTGACGTGTCAGCAAGTAAAGGCATAGCATTGCAAGCCGGGAGGACTATTGCAACCCCTCGAGATTCCCGAGTGGAAGTGGGAACACATCATGATAGACTTTGTGATGGGATTACCAAGGAGTCAGTGAGGTAATAATTCCATATGAGCTGTGGTTGACAGATTGACGAAGTCTGCTCACTTCATTGCCGTACGAAAGGACTTTGCATTGGACAGATATGCAAAGTTGTACGTGCGACAAATAGTTTGTCTGCATGGAGTACTAGTCAGATTGAGACCCGAAGTTCACAGTAGCATTTTGGAAAAGTTCCCAACATGCCGCAATTATCTATTTTTTGAGAAACAACATGTCGACATGTCGTATTGCGTCGCATGTCAATATCGGTGTCGGTGCTACTTAGCCTATCGTTCAGAAGACCTACTTGGTTCGGACGGCAAGCAACGAGCGGACCTCAGGTGACAGCGAAGCGCTCTCTCGATCTCACTCTCTCCCTCTGGCTCGCCCTCCATTCTCTCATGCTCTCAAATCTCTCCCTTCAATGAAACCCCCCAAAAATACCTTTTGTTCTTTTCCTTTTAAGCTTGGCCAATGACAATAGCGCATGGCTTCTGCCACCACTAGCTTGTCGCAGTCGGCTTGATCACCAACCCGGGTACATTCTTGCAACCTATTGCTCCTTTGCCTTTGTACCTCCGTCACTCTTCCATTTTGCAAAAGGCATGAGCAACGTGGAGAGAGGAAGAAGAAGAAGAGGTGTGCGGGCTAGCCCAGAAAAGAAGAGGACTAGGCAAGGAGAGAGGAGGAAAAGAAGAAGAAAGAAAAAATGGAAAGAAAGCTGGGCCAGCTTGGCCCCAGCCCCGTCTTACTTGTTTTTGTTCTCCTTTTTCTTTTTCTTTTTCTTTTTAAAAATAATAGTTCTTTTAATTAATTTTCAATTGTCTCTCTTTTAACGAAAAGGCTCTAATATTGCTAATACAAATGGTCCTAATGTCTATATGCCATGTAATTTAATGGAAATTATTTTTGCCAGGTTTAAAATTTAATCCCTAATTTTCTATGCAATTAATAAATGATTAAACGGGTCGCAAAAATATAGGCGTCGACATTCGTTTCATGTTTGTAAACAAATTTTATTTACTTTATTTCATCTCATCTCATCTGAGTGGGTCACACCATGTTCTTATTATTCCATTACTCGCTAGGGGTGAGGTTCTTGAGAAAATATAACCATATAGAGAAAATCCATGATGGAAAGAACTTATTTCTTTGGTGAAACCTAAGAATAAGATAATGATATTTTGTGACATCAACAATTCTCATGTGAGGGGCGAATTCTTTAATATGCAAAAAGAGCCAAATTTGGAGAAGTCCTAATAGGGCTCTAAAAGTTCCTCGACCACTTGCTTTGAAGCAGTTAAAAGACACAAAGGTGTCGGCAAAGATCATATATGTAAAGCAACTAAAAGCGCACACTTGATTGACAATGTAGATGACTAAAGGATCCATTGTCTTTCAGGCATGCAGAAATACCACAGAGCTGAAGAATATGAGAAGAAAGACACGAGGAATTTGGTTCCCAAATTCAGGCTCAAGGCTAAGAAGGTGTTGTTCAAGGAACGTATAAGGCATGGAATTCAAATTTCCTTAATAGCCCTTATTTTGTTGGTAGGGATATTGAGCAATTGACTTAGGAGAGAGATTGGATCTTGACCAAAGGAGGAGTAACAAAACCTAAGGAAGCTCTAACCCAATGGCTTTCCGAAACTTCTCAATTGTAGGGGTTAATTCATATCGATTAAACACGAAGGTGGAGGTCATGGGATTCCAAAAATGAGCCAATACCTTCACCATCACAATACGTGGTTTGACTTTTAGCAAAGTCGGAGGAAGCCTATGCGCTTTTTCACATAATCTTGATGTCTTGGGTCGAGATTCTTCCATATAGCCTTGAGATTCCTTGGCACCGGGACAACGTCCAATTTGGGCTTACCCATCTAAGCCTAAACCTAAAGGGGCATTCGTGATTAAAACATATCGTCAATAAAGTGCGTAATTAAAGCATGGAAAGTAAGAAGATAATGACAATAAGAAATGAACGATGTTTTACCTACCGAACACATGGCAAGCACAAATCACATGTCGCATGAAACTATGAGGTTTCGATGCCCAAGGTGAAGGTACTAAAGGCTCAAGGTCCTCATCCCAAAGGATAAAAATAGTTTACTCATCACTATTATCGTCGATCACTGTTATTTTTATCAGTTGGGACAAGTGGGTTTATGTAAGTAATGGATTACCACGAGCGTTCACTCGCAGGTTTCACCCATAAACCCTCCTAAGGTCCTAAATGGGGCAATCAAGGTTTTAGACTGCGGTTGTGTGTGCAGTGTCGTGCTAAAGCTTGTAAATATGCATTTTTAAGCTTAAACAATCAACACTTCAATATAAACCCTCATACATTAATACATCCTTACTCCTCCTGCAAAATAAAGGGTTTACAATCATGCATCCCCTTATGACTCCCACCTATAAGAATATTTAATACTTTATTAGCAACTAACTTGATTATCCATGCGACTTTGACACGTTGGCGATCCTACACAAGACACGTTAACTAAACACAACAACCATTTTTTACGGCTTCAAGTCCTCTTAATCTAATAACCAATCCCCAATAGAGTCGCCAAGCCTATCATGACCCTATCTCGCCGCCATCCCCTCATGAGGAAAGGAAAGGGAAAGGTCGAATTTAGGGGGTACTGAACCACATAAGTTCCCTCATGGTTCTTAACCATAGGGATGTCATCACCTTACCCCCTGAACAAATCTTGTGTGAGTTCACTTAATCGTAGTCGTGAGTTCTCGCAAATTTGTACCCTGGATGACAGCGGAGTGTCGCGACCCTACCTCAACATCACAGTACATCTTGATTGACGGTTTTAAGGTCAAAAGGAATTCAAACGTAAAGGTGAGTTTAAGGGTACCTTTACCACGATAGCTCTCTTGATAGGACGTTTCGCCCATAAGATGGCATCACTTCATCCTCTAGGGAAACTGCTAATATCGAGTATGCTAAATCATGATGAGTCTTATCAAGACTCGTATCTTGCGCGACAGGTTTATTTATAATATTTAGTTGTTTAAGACAACCTAGAAATAAGACAGGATAGCTGTAAAGGTGAGTTTAAGGGTACCTTTACCACGATAGCTCTCTTGATAGGACGTTTTGCCCATAAGATGGCATCACTTCATCCTCTAGGGAAATTGCTAATATCGAGTATGCTAAATCACGATGAGTCTTATCAAGACTCGTATCTTGCGTGACAGGTTTATTTATAATATCTAGTTATTTAAGACAACCTAGAAATAAGACAGGATAGCTGTAAAGGTGAGTTTAAGGGTACCTTTACCACGATAGCTCTCTTGATAGGACGTTTCGCCCATAAGATGGCATCACTTCATCCTCTAGGGAAACTGCTAATATCGAGTATGCTAAATCATAGTGAGTCTTATCAAGACTCGTATCTTGTGCGACGGGTTTATTTATAATATCTAGTTGTTTAAGACAACTTAGAAATAAGACAGGAGTCACCACTAGCCTCGTTTTTGGGGGGTTAGCTAGAATATCCAATCAAGGGTCAGGAGTATTCCCTCGATTCCTATGAAACCAAATATTTAGGTTCGGGGACTTGGATTACGCCAATATTTGTATTAGTGCCCTTTCGGTGCTTAACAGTATATTGTGTTCACCTAAGGTGTTCATGCATTTCTTCTTTAAGTTTTTGGGATCGTTTCTCCTAAACTAGGCAATCATGTATGGTTGGTCATTTTCATGTTATTCTATTTCTAAGAAAAGTGAAAAGAAAACAGTTGAATTGAAATTGCAGTATAGTAAGTAAACAATTAAGGAAAGCAATAAATCTATTACGCAAACCTAGTAAAGATGAAAGAGAATCACAATTGAAAGAATAGGAAAAGAAAAGAAAAAGAAACTCGCAACTCATTGGGCTTTTATACAGACAATAAGAAACCCGAGACATATATCGAGAATGAATGGTACAAAGATACGGCCGGATTGGACATTGACCTTTCATCGTCATCGCGTCATCTCCATCGTTGGGATCTTATTCTAAACCTAGTATAAGAACCATAACTAGGTATATACAATGAAAAGAAACAAACATGCATGTCAAAACAACCAAAAGCACATCATCATGCCAAGATCAATCACTCAAAGGAAATTTAATTCACAAATCAGATTTGGGCCTCAGGGGTCGGCCTTTGTAGTTCATGCGTAGGTCCTTCTAAGACACCTACCCAATTCATTTTATGACTTACAGCCATTATTGATCAATTGTATTATCACATAGCTAATAACACTTATAAGTCTCTAATGAGGCGATCTATGTGATCCCAAGATTTTCCCTCAATATCATGTGTTGGCCCTAGCATACATCTGGAAATCACGTGCATTGCAGGAATTAAACACGCATACAAGTATTTTGGACCTTATTTCTTAACCAATTAAATAAGAAAGTGAACCGTCGACGGGTCATTTATTACCAAGGACATGCGCCAATCACTTTTAAAATGACCCTTCTGTCCACACTTAAAACATCTTGAGGAATCGGGGCAAGATCCTGGTCCATGCCGTCGATTACATCGTTGACATAAGTCATTCTGAGACATAGCCCGACTCACGTATTGTCCCTTCAGAACTTCCAAAAGCGAGCCTCTTCCTAGAACTCCAAGGTACATCTCAAGACGGAAATGGTCGCTTGCCACTATGCACATCCTTTGTGGTTCTTTGTGGTCCTGGTCTGACCTTTTCCATGTCCTCCATTTGCTCTTTAATGAGCTCTTGCTCGACCTATTGGGCTCGAGCATACACTTCATTATAGTCTCTTATACCTAAAGGCACTAATTGCTTCCTAAAATCAATCTTTAGGCCCTTCAGAAACCTCTTAGCTTTATCCTCGGGGTCCTCAATCAATTTAGGAGCAAACCTAGAAAGTTCCGAAAATTTCGCCTCATATTGATCCACAATTAGTTCCTCTTGACTTAATTGGACAAATTCAGTAATCTTTCGATCCTTCGTACACTTGGAAAAATGTTTCTTGTAGAAAGCTTTCACAAACTTGTCCCATACCATTTTTGTGCTTGTCGAAAATATGGTATCCTTCGATGCCCTCCACCAATATATAGCGTTCCCTTCTAACTGATATTCAACAGGTGTTATCCTGTCTTGGTCATTACAACCTAGCAGCTTAAAAATTATTTCCATACTATCAATCCACTACTTCGCTTCCTCAGGACATCCCATTCCCAAGAATTTAGGTGGCTTTAACTTCAGGAACATTCTACCAGTCCCTGGGTGCGATGCTCCACCGGAGGTGGCTGTTGGGGTGGCGGCAGGGGTGGTTGTTGCGGTGGAATTTGGGCCTCTCCACTAAATTTCCTAAGGAAATCAAGGCTCACAACACGTCCTCCATCCTCAGCCTTGCCCCCGACGCAACCGCTTCTCTCCTTGGCGGAGACGAGTTCTTTGATTGCATCATCTTTCTCCTAAACTTTCTGCACATTACCCCTATCAGGAGTTAGAGATTAATGCTATTAGTTAAAAGTAACGTAATATTCCCATGTTACTCAAACCCCACTAATCGTAAAACTAACTGCCTCTACCAATAATTGACCCAAGTTACAGGGACGGTTATGTCTAAACACTCAAGTATACTACCGTCCATCTAAAACCCCTACACCTTATCACTCCAACAAAATCGGGCTCTGATACCACTAAATGTGACAACCTAAAATCTCCATCTACTTGCTTTACTTGCTTGCTAAATTAGGAGAGGAATTTCAAATCATAAATAATAATAATAATAATAATAATAATAAAAAATAATTAATAATAATAATTTCAAATAATAATAATAATAATAATAATAATAATAATAATAATAATAATAATAATAATAATAATAATAATAATAATAATAATAATAATAATAATAATAATAATAATAATAATAATAATAATAATAATAATAATAATAATAATAATAATAATAATAATAATAATAATAATAATAATAATAATAATAATAATAATAATAATAATAATAATAATAATAGGCTGGGACAAAAGAATTTGAGCCACCCTCTACTCTATTTACCATAAGCCTTGTCTCTGTACGTATCGGGAAATGGGACTATGGAGGGGGATTTATACAAAAAACACCTGGGACTACTAACACTAGGTATCCCACCTCTTTTGCCGATCATATATACACTATCAAAAAACAAAAAACAAAAACTCTCCCAATTGCCGGGCGCTCATCGATCATCGCCTATTCCACTGGGCTACCACCATGGCCCAGACCCTCATCGTACAGTGGTAGAGGTCCCATCAGCCGGCCTCCCACGCGTGCATACAAGGCTACAAAGACCAAGTATGCTGGCCCTGTAGGTGCCCCTATGTCCACCGTCAAGCAAGAGGTACACTTGACGAAGACCACGCCTAGAAATTGCCGATCATGGATCTCCTTCTGTTGCCATACGAAGTTGGATGGGGCGCCATAGAGGATAGTCGTGGCGACAGCTGGTGGGGCGGAAGACATCTTTTAATCTAAAGAAAAGACACAGTAAACAAGTGAGTTTTTAGGTAAAAACTTAGCAAGTAGGCCGATGGTTCGAGCTTGGGGTTGGCCGCCTATAAAATAAAATAGTAAAGAAATTATCTAATTGTTGAGTCGATATGCGTTTAGCTGCAACAATCAAACAGGGGAAGACGATACTTCTCCCTATACCCCTCGCACCCAATCTGGCATTGCGAGATCCCTTGAGAAGTTATTCAACCCTTCTTAGTTCTCTGGAGAGTACACCATTACTCCATTTCACCCCTTTCCAGGCATCCCGACACCCGGGGCCTCTCATTGGCTCCTCAGCCAACTACACAACATCTGTAATCCCGTCCTGTTGTAGCACTAAACAATTCCAATGCATTGCCAGCTCGTTTTTCTAAAATCAGGTATAAGTTCTAGACCCAAACAAACTTTGTGAGAAGGCAATATAGCCCGAAGCTTCTCGACCCTTCGCTTTCCTTATTTTATCATTTCACCCGCTAAACTAACTAATTTAAGGGCATGTATAAAGCTGAAACTAAAACAGCGCAAGCTATCACTCATCCGAGAAACATAGACTAAGCCGTGTCGTCGCCTCCTAATCGGGTTTCACTCGATATGCTGCAAAATAGTGTGATTGTAAGTCAAGAAGTTTTCAGCCTAACTTGGGACTGTTTGGTTCATGCAAGTCAACGGTTTCAAGGATAAAGGAGGCCAGAGATAACCCGGATATGGCTCCGGCGTCCCCTCGCCCTCCATCCCTGTGAAATTCTAAAGCCTTGCTGCTGCGAGGCTCACTCAATGGTACCAAACTGTTCCTAGGTGACTCCAAATCAGACTCGAACTATCATGACTGGGAGATTGGCTCCGTGAAGTCCGGACAAGGTTCCGGTGTTTCCAGGACTTCTCCATCTCCCCGAAACGTGTAAGCCCAAGTCGAAATTGAGCCTATTTACAGTCAATCGAGCAAAACCTCAACACCCACAACTCACCTGCACTAACCGACAGGCTCAAGATCTATTCCGTCCAAGAACACACTTGCTCTCACTTCAAACCTCCTGAATTTCTAACCTAGCATTCAGCGCAATGTCCTTACTCTTACTCGGGCCTCACGAACACAACCTACACGATTTGCAATGCCATCCTAAGGTCATTAAACATCAACCGACCTTACGACACTACTTTCTTTCCCTCTACGCCTCATGGACCAGCATACACTGCTCCCGGACTTCACTGTTTCTTGCTCGAGTTTGCCTACTAAACATTTCAGCAAAGTATCGGGCTCCGGGAGGTCCGAACAGAGTTTCTAGGTCTCCCAAGCTTCTCAATCACTCTGACCTTCAAGGCCTATAACCGAGGCTTAACCTAAAGGAATCCAAACACAGAATTCAGGTCCATGGGTTGCCGACTAGGTAGAGCTCGACATTCATAACTCACCAACAATGGCCTCGCCACATCGGCCGTCGGAACGACCGTGATTTCGCCGCACTTCGCTACATTGACCTAGCTAGGGTTTCGGCTTTCCACAGGTCGTGCTTTGAATTTGGGACGATGTGTGGATTGGGATTTGCTCGCACGATGTGCTTTGTTGTGCGGTTTTTTAGTTATCGACTAAGGATCGGATGGCACCTATCCGTGGATAGCTGTGTTGGTTGAGAGTGCCTCCCTCATCGTAGAGGTCGAGAGTTTGAAACCCGCAATTACTAGCAATTTAAGTGGGGGGGCCCTGAGTGGGATGCTGGGCTAGTCTCCTCCAAGATATAGGGGCCTTGTTACGCCCCGATCCTCGGGCACATGCCCATCCCACACTGGTCGATTAAATAACGACGTCTCAGGACGCATCGCCGACCCATTCATTTTAATACGCATGCGAAAGCATATAAATAATCCCCAGACAATAAAACAATGGGATAGGAAAGTATGACCAAATTTCGAACTTTAAAAACAACCACACTTATATACAATGCAAACCATAATGCATAGATATACAAGGCGAACTACTAAGTCATGTCCTAAACAACAAGCTCAGAAAATAAGGTTTGAAGACAGGGGTGGGGTTTTAATCCTCTCCTGGATCCTCCTCTGGGTCCTCCTCCGAGTCCTCCTCTTCCTCAATGATCTCTTCTTCTTCCATGCTCTAGCTGGAGCCCACTGCTGAACACTCCGGAGAGTCAGGATCATTATCAAGCTTGGGATCCTTCACATCCACCACCAATCTGCCCTTAGGATCTGATGTCCCCTTCCCGAATGCTACCTCTAAAACGTACAGAGATACATTAGATTTTGGTACCGGGCCCACCCTTCGTCCATCATTGTAATGGCGATACCACGGCCGGTATTTGTGGGGCACCTTTTGGGGTTCACCCACACCAACCCAGATGGTGGATTTCACCAATACATATTCTAAGCCTTCAGGGTGATGGTATATCGGAATGTGATAACTATCTTAGTGATTTCCTCCGGTATACCAAAATACTCGGGAGGAGGTGAAGGTGCTGCCATCTATGGACTTGAAATATTATCCCACAATGGGGTGAGATTACGTCTCAGCAAGTTCTACCCTACTAAGACCCGATTAAGAAATCAATACGCCCTAAGGGCTGCCTAAGTATAACATAGGTTAGAGAACTTACTTTGGCCCCAGTTTCTTCTTGCAAGTCAGTTGAATCAATAAATACTAACAAACTACATCATCCAATCAAATCAGATCGAACCATCGATCAAACGACTTAGTCGATTACATGTCACCACGACCTTTCCCTAGTTGGTACATTCAATACTATCTATAAGGTCCTATTAATTCAGGACTGCTCACCCAAAGCTGAAAGTATAGATAGTATAGCTCGCCTAAAGCTAATAATATAGTATATTGTATATATGCTTGCCCAAAACTGATAGATTAGGGCCCTTAGGCCAACATAGTATACTATATATGCTCGCCCAAAACTGATATTATAATATACTATTTATATGCTCACCCAAAGCTGATAAATTAGGGCCTCCAAGCCAATATAGTATACCACTTTCACCATACAACCAATTTCTCATTTTTATCATACCCGATAAAAATAGCCATGTGTGGGTACACGGTCGGCCTTAGCCAAAATTCCATAATTTCAAAATTCAACTTCCCACTGGTTTCAGCAGTTTAGAAATATATTTTTGGCGTTGTAGACCCACACCCAGTAAAAAAATCCAATTAATTATTACAATTAATTAATTAAAAGATAAATTCCTAATTTCACAATTAAATCACAATCAGCACAATTTAAAGCTCAATTAAATAAATAGATCACACAGCTACAATCAGCGTAATTTTCCGATCACCAGCCATCCCGATCTAATTTCCAAAAATTAATTAATTAATTAATTAATTACGAAAATATTAAATAAATGCCAATAAATCCAACTTAGGCCCGTAATGCCTAATTGGATGCCAAAATGGACCGGGAAAAATTTCGAGGTTTGTTAAATAAATACTAGAACGCATTTACTCGCTAATCGCACTAACTAACCACCTAACATGTATCAACATGTAATTAAATTCACTAATATAATCTAATCTAACCACCCAATCCATCTTAACCTAAACTAATCAACCCCTAAGCATGATTAACCTACTAAGCGAGGATTAGTGAGTTAAACTCACTTAATCAGCGATCCGGTCGACTCAAATCATCGGGAACGCAACGGGGCTCACTTTTCTCCAAAGTGGGCATAAATTTCAAAGTTAGGAACAACCTCAAAACGGGCCAAACCCTTGCTAGAAAACCCACTTCTGAAGCTTCTATTCTTCACTGGAAAAGAGGGCAACAAGCTCAGTTTAAGGCGGGGATGGACTGAGGAAGGTTGAAAGGGGCAAACGGGTTTAAGCGGGGACTCACAGTGGTCAGAGGAGGCTCCGGTAGCGGCTCACGGTGCTAGACTGCACACAAACAGCTAGGGACGACGGTGAGCTGGGCACGGCAAGGTGGAGACAGGCACGGTGAGGCGTGGTGGCGTGTGCGGGGCGACGGGCTTCACGAGTAGGCGCAGGCGGTCCGGCGGTGATCCTGGCTTCAACGGTGGCTGCGACGGGCGGCTTATGCTCCTGGAAGTCTCAAACAGCAAGGGAGGAATGGACGAAGGGAAGCTACGATGGGAGAGAGAGGAAAGAGAGGGGATGGAGATAAGCCTTGGCTTTGGTGGGCCATCTTGGTCACATTTTCTCTTCATTTGTTCCCCTTGACCACTCCCATCCATAGTTGCATCCCTTGGCCCAAAATTAGCCATCATAGTCCTTCTAGAAGTTCAATTGAAGTGGTCCAAAGGGCATACGAATTTCACTTGGTTTTCTCAATTGAACACTTATTCTTACTTAATTCAACACAAACAGGTCTCTATAAAATCAATCGACACCTCAACGATCCAACTGATATTTTTCCTCACCAATTGATCCCACTTGCTTTCCAATTTTGCAATAAAAAACGATCCCTGACAATTTCTGAACAAAAACGGCCCTAGGACGACTTTTTCCCAAAAAAGTCTTGGTTTGCAGAAAAATCTTCTGGGACTGAGTCGACGCTCCTAGAATTAATTGTAACATGATAGAACTTTTAATTTCTGAAATCAGACTCAAATTCGCGGTTAACTTCACTCAGGTGCGTTTTTAGCATAACATAGGCTACCGAATAGCTTTCAGAAATTTTTAGTGCAAATAACTCGTGATCGATTTTTTTCGAGCCACAATGAACCCCACTCGACACATTGGCGACTCTCGATTGTCGTGAAAATCTCGAGGATTCAAATACGGACACAGGGTACCAAAACGATAGAAAAATCAATCTAGTACCGGCCAACGAGAATTTTTCCAATTTAGTGGTGTCACGCACGATTAGCCACACACCTCAGTCTTATCGACCTATCTCTGATCTCTAATCGATATTTAACTGTGCCGTAATGACCTCTAAAAATGAGCGCAGTCGAATAGACGATTCCTGGTTGAATTCTCAAGTCTATTATATTAAAATTCCTTAATAGCTTCCCTAGATAGTCCAGTTATCTCGAGAGTGATCAGCTTTGAAAACAGCCTTATAGACGCGTCGATGAAATGCCCGATTTATTTAATAGAAAACTGGATTGAAAATCTGGGATGTCACAACTCTTCCATTCTTATAAAAATATTTCGTCCTCGAAATTTAAACCATTACAATACTTAAACAAAAATGTAGGGGTACAAACGTCTCATCAACTCTTCAGTCTCCCGTGTTGCTCCTTCAGTACCGTGGTGTTGCCAAACCACTTTGACCAACGGAATGGTCTTTGTACCCAGAACTTGTTCTTTTCTATTCACGATATGAACTGGGCTTTCAACGTATGACACACGGTCATCCACATCCAATTCTTCAAAATTAAGCACGTGGGTCGGGTCAGATTCATACTTCCTCAACATCAACACGTGAAAGATGTCGTGTACTTGCGCCAATCTCAACGGCAACGCAAGACGTTACGCTAAGATCCCAATTCTCTCTAGAATTTCAAATAGACCTACGTACCTCGAACTCAGTTTCCTTTCTTACCAAAGCACGAAGTTCTCCTCATTGGTGACACCTTCAAAAAAACGTGATCACCAACTTGGACTACCAATGACCTTCGGCGCTTATTTGCGTAACTTTTCTACCTGCTCTAAGCGGTCTTTAATCTGCTTCTGATCACTGCAACGGCTTCCACTGACTATTGGACCAACTCTGGGCCTGTAATCTTTCTTTCTTCGAATTCATCCCAACACACTGGTGTCCTACACACTTGGCCATACAACACTTCAAATGGAGCCATTTGAATGCTCTGCTGATAAATATTGTTGTAGGCAAATTCCACCAGATGAAGCTAATCTTCCCAACTTTCTTTGAAGTCTAGTACACAAGCTCTCAGCATATCCTCGAAGGTCTGAATTGTTCTCTCAGACTAGCCATCCGTCTGAGGATGATATGCCGTACTATACTGCAGCTTGGTACCTAAGGCACTCTGTAAGCTCTTCCAAAAGGCGGTGGTAAATCTCGAGTCTCTATATGAAGTTATCGTAACCAGCACTCCATGCAGACGAACTACCTAACGCACATACAGATCTGCGTGTCTATCCAAACTGAGGTCCTTTCAAACTACAATAAAGTAAGCCAATTTTGTCAGTCTGTCGACCACTACCCAAATCGAATCATTTCCTTTTTGACTCCTGGGTAGTCCAGTCACGAAATCCATCATGATATGCTCCCATTTCTACTGTGGTATCTCGAGAGGTTGCAGAAGTCCTCCCAGCTTACAATGTCGAGCTTTGACCTACTGACATGTCAAACACTTAGCGACATGCTTGACGATGTCCGCCTTAATACCTAACCATCAATAGTGTTGATGCAAATTTTGATACATCTTGGTACTACTAGGATGAATGTTGTAACCGCTACAATGTGCTTCTAATAGAATATCCTCTCTTAGCTCCACATCGTTAGGTACAATCAAACGTCATCGGAACCTTAGTGTTCCTTCATCAGAAATCTGAAAGTCAGCCTTCCTTTTCTCAGTGTCCTCTTGAAAGATCTTTTGCATATCTGGGTCTATCGGTTGGAGTAACTTAATTCTGATCTGGACATCCGGTTCAATTCTAAGGGTGGCCATAATACTTGAAAGGTGGCCTACCTCAAACTTGAATACCGAATCTCGAGCCCTCTCGATTAGGTTCCACTCCTTAATCAGTATATGAGCAATTGAAGACTTTTGACTCAAAGTATCGGCAACCTTGTTCGCCTTTCCCGGGTGATATAAAATATCACAGTCGTAGTCCTTCAGTAATTCCATCCATCGGCGCTGTCTCATGTTCAACTCCTTCTGAGAGAACAGGTACTTGAGACTTTGATGGTCCGTGAAGATCTGGAATTTTTCTCCGCACAAATAGTGTCTCCAAATCTTCAGGGCAAAAATAATCGCCGCAAGTTCTAAGTCATGCGTCGGATAATTCTGTTCATGAAATCTCAACTGACAAGAGGCGTATGAAACAACCCTGCCATGTTGTATCAACACGCAACCCAATCTTCTGAACGACGCATCACTATAGATCTTGAATCCTCCAGAACCAGATGGAATGGTCAACACAGGTGCGGTAGTCAGCTTTTCCTTCAGCTCTTGGAAATTACACTTGCACTTGTCTATCCAGACAAATTTTTCTTCTTTCTTCAGGAGTATTGTCAAAGGCAATGCTAGTGATGAGAACCCTTCCACAAACCGTCTGTAATAACCTGCTAAACCCATAAAACTTCTTACCTTTGTCACTGTAGTTAGTCTTGGCCAGTTGATCACGGCTTCAATCTTGCTCGAGTCCACAGAGATTCCTTCACTTGAAATCACGTGACCTAAGAAAGCAACACAAGTCAACCAAAACTCGCACTTGCTAAACTTGGCGTACAACTGATGAACTCTCAACATCTGCAGCACTAATCTTAGATGACTCTCATGCTATTCATCACTTCTCGAATACACCAGAATATTGTCGATGAACACTATCACGAATTGATCTAGATACTCCTTGAATACTCAGTTCATCAAATCCTGAAGGCAGCTGGAGCATTTGTCAACCCGAATAGCATCACTGTGAACTCGTAATGATCATACCGAGTACGAAATGCTGACTTAGGAATGTCCTCCTTGCAGCGCAATCTGAGGTGCATACCCTCTGATCTGACCCTTTTGCTGAGGCGGTGGCAACTGCGGTTGTCCTCTTGGTCTATTGGGACAATCCCTAATCATGTGGCCCTGTTGGCCACATCCAAAACAAACAACCGGCCTTCGTAGACACGGAGCTGAACCATGTTGCATTCCACAGAAGCGACACAAGCCATTCTGACTTGGCCCAGACTTTCCAACTCCACCCTTCCTGTTGGGCGGAACCTGGAATCTACCTCCAATCATGGGCCTCTTCCCATGGCGAATTCCTTCTCGGTGTGAAACAAACCTCGATCCATACGAGGTAACCTGTTCACTTAGGCTCCTTTCGAGTAGCTGTGCTCGGCGATAGATTTCTTGATAATCAACCAAATCGAATGGCACCAACGGCTACTTCAACTCTTGTCGAAGGCCATTCTTGAACCTTCATGCCTTCTCCTCAGGATCTTCAATTAGCCTCGGAGCATACTAAGATAGCCCCGCAAATTTGACCCCATATTAGTCAACAGTCATTGACCCCTGACGGAGTCGCAGAAATTCTTCTATCTTCTGCTCTCTTGCGTTCCTTGAGAAGTATTGTTCATTGAACACCTGGAGGAATGCATCCCATAGCGGGACCACTCCTTTAGGAAACACTGTTTCTCTGGCAGCTCTCTACCATGTGTTGGCATTAACCTACAATCGATAGACTGCCAGGGTTACATTTTCTGCCTTAGTGCACATCAAAAGTGCAAAGGCTTTCTCCAAATCCTGGATCCAAAGTGAAGCGGCCTCGGGGTCTCCAATACCCGCGAATCTTGGCGGGCTCAGCTTTAAAAATTGTTCCACCAGCTTGTGAATCGACCTCTCTCTCTACACCATCACGTTCTCAGGTTGAACCTTGGCAGGCGCGGTAGCAAGTGCAACAACTACGGCAGCAATAACAGCGGCTTGATTCTGTGCCTACTATGCCATCACATATCTCATGGCTTCTAGCGCCTGCGTGATCCCTTCGATTCTGGGATCACCAGGGGCTGCTACCTCGCACCAATAGGAGGCGGTGCCACTCCACTCGCGCTAGCCAGAGCTAGCGCTCAACCTCGGCCTCCTCGAGTACCGACCCTAGTCGGCGTTCCACCCCGAGTCACGGCCCTAACGGTCCTCTTGGTAGAAGTTCGCTGCTCCCTATCACTCATGACTCAGCTTTAAGTACTGAAACCTACTTCCGATTCCATACCAAATTAGAAACAGAGTGATCTAACCAACAAGCAAGTCTACCAATCAACTATCACAGACATGCACCAGCATAAATTTAAAGGTCTTTCCTACCACTATCCCATGAACCATTGCACCTTATCACTCCAATCCCTAACCATGCTCTAATACCATTTAAATGGGGATGTCACGCCCTGATCCTCGGGCGCGCGTCTATCCCTCACTGGTCGATTAAATAGTGACGTCTCAGGACGTATCTCCGACCCATTCATTTTAATACGCATGCGAAAGCATATCAATAATCCCCAAACAATAAAACAATGGGGTAGGAAAGTATAACCAAATTTCGAACTTTAAAAACAACCACACTTATATACAATGCAAACCAGATTGCATATATATACGAGGTGAACTATTAAGTCATGTCCTAAACAACAAGCTCAGAAAATAAGGTTTGAATACAAGGGTGGGGTTTCAATCCTCTCCTGGATCCTCCTCTGGGTCCTCCTCCGGGTCCTCTCGACAATCTATCCTTCTTCCATGCTCCAGCTGGAGCCCACTGCTGAACACTCCGGAGAGTCAGGATCATTACCAAGCTTGGGATCCTTCGCACCCACCACCGATCCGCCCTTAGGATCTGCTGTCCCCTTCCCAAACGCTACCTCTAAAACGTACAGAGGTACATCAGATTCCGGTACCGGGCCCACCCTTCGTCCATCATTGTAATGGCGATACCACGACCGGTATTTGTGGGGCACCTTTTGGGGTTCACCCACATCAACCTAGACGGTGGATTTCACCAATACATATTCTAAGCCTTCAAGGTAATGGTGTATCGGAATTTGATAACCTATATCAGTAATTTCCTTCGGTATACCAAAATGCTCAGGAGGAGAGGAAGGAGCTGCCATCTATGAACCTAAAATGTTGTCCCCACAATGGAGTGAGACTACGTCTAAGCAAGTTCTACCCCACTAAGACCCAATTAGGAAGCCAATACGCCCTAAAGGCTGCCTAAGCACAACATAAGTCGAAGGATTTACCTTGGCCTCAGTCTCTTCCTACAAGTCAGTTGAATCAATAAATACTAACAAACTACGCCATCCAATCAAATCAGATCAAACCATCGATCAATCGACTTAGTCGATTACATGTCACCACGACCTTCTCCTAGTCGGTACATTCAATACTATCTATAAGGTCCTATTAATTTAGGACTGCTCACCCAAAGCTAAAAGTATAGATAATATAGCTCGCCCAAAGCTGATAATATAGTATAATGTATATATGCTCGCCCAAAGCTAATAGATTAGGACCCTCAAGCCAACATAGTATACTATATATGCTCGCCCAAAGCTGATACTATGGTATACTATTTATATACTCGCCCAAAGCTGATAAATTAGGGCCCTCAAGCCTATATAGTATACCACTTTCACCATACAACCAATTTCTCATTTTTATCATACCCGATAAAAATAGTCGTGTGTGAGTACACGGTCGACCTTAGCCAAAATTTCATAATTTCAAAATTTAACTTCCCACTGGCTTCAGCAGTCTAGAAATATATTTTTGGCACTGTAGACTCACACCCGGTAAAAAAAATCCAATTAATTATTAAAATTAATTAATTTAAAGATAAATTCCTAATTTCACAATTAAATCACAATTAGCACAATTTAAAGCTCAATTAAATAAATAGATGACACCGCTGCAATCAGCGTAATTTTCCGGTCACCGGCCATCCCAGTCTAATTTTTGGAAATTAATTAATTAATTAAATAATTACGAAAATATTAAATAAATGCCAATAAATCCAACTTAGGCCCATAATGCCTAATTGGACGCCGAAACGGACCCGGAAAAATTCCGAGGTTCTTTAAATAAATAATAGAACGTGTTTATTCGCTAATTGCACTAACTAACCACCTAACATGTATCAATAAGTAATTAAATTCACTAATCTAATCTAATCTAATCTAACCACCCAATCCATCTTAGCCTAAACTAATCAACCCCTAAGCGTGATTAACCTACTAAGCGAGGATTAGTGAGTTAAACTCACTTACTTGGCAATCCGGTCGGCTCAAATCGTCGAGAATGCAACGGGGCTCACTTTTCTCCAAAGCGAGCCTAACTTTCAGGGTCGGGAACAACCTCAAAACAGGCCAAACCCTTGCTAGAAAACCCACTTCTGAAGCTTTTGTTCTTGGCTGGAAAAGAGGACAACAAGCTCGGTTTAAGGCGGGGATGGACTGAGGAAGGTTGAAAGTGGCAAACCGGGTTCAAGCAGGGACTCACGGTGGTCAAAGGAGGCTTTGGCAACGACTCACGGTGCTGGACTGCACACGAATAGCCAGGGACGGTGGCGAGCTGGGCGCGGCAAGGCGGAGACACGCGTGGTGAGGCGCGGTGGCGTGTGCGGGGCAACGGGCTTCGCGGGTAGGCACAGGCAATTTGGCGGCGATCCTGGCTTCGACGATGGCTGCAACGAGCAGCTTCTGCTCCTGGAAGTCTCGACCGGCAAGGGGGGAATGGAGGAAGGGAAGCTACGACGAGAGAGAGAGGAAAGAGATGGGAGGGAGACAAGCCTTAGCTTTGGTGGGCCATCTTGGTAACATTTTCTCTTCATTCGTCCCCCTTGACCACTCCCATCCACAGCTGCATCTCGTGGCCTAAAATCAGCCACCATAGTTCTTCTAGAAGTTCAATTGAAGTGGTCCAAAGGTCATGGATGGGGGCATACGAATTTCACTTGGTTTTCTCTCAATTGGACACTTATTCTTGCTTAATTCAACACAAACCAGTCTCTATAAAATCAATCGACACCTCAACGATCCAACTTGTTTTTTTCTTTACCAATTGATCCTGCTTGCTTTTCAATTTTGCAATCAAAAACGATCCCTAACAATTTCTGGACAAAAACGGCCCTAGGACGACTTTTTCCCAAAAAGTCTCAGTTTGTGGAAAAATCTTCTGAAACTGAGTCAACGCTCCTACAATGAATTAATTGTGACATGATAGAACTTTTAATTTTTGAAATCGGACTCAAATTCGCGGTTAACTTCACTCAGGCGCGTTTTTAAAGTAACCTAGACTACCGAATAGCTTTCAGAAATTTTTAGTGCAAATGACTCGTGGTCGATTTTTTTCGAGCCACAATGAACCCACTCGACACATTGACAACTCTCGGTTGTCGTGAAAATCTTGAGGATTCAAATACGAACACAAGGTACCAAAACGATAGAAAAATCAGTATAGTGCTGGCCGACGAGAATTTTTCTAATTTAGTGGTGTCACCCACGATTAGCCACACATCTCAGTCGAACTGACATATCTCTAATCCCTAATCGATTTTTAATTGTGTCATAATGGCTTCTAAAGATGAGCACGGTCGAGTAGCCGATTCTTGGTCGAATTCTCAAGTCTATCGCATTAAAATTCCTTAATGGCTTCCCTGGATAGTCCAGTTATCTCGAGAGTGATCAGCTCTGAGAACGGCCCTATAAGCGCGTCAATGAAATGCCCGATTTATTTAATAGAAAACGTGATTGAAAATCGGGGATGTCACAGGCCCGGCCCTCAGGAGCCGTTCAGGCACAGGGGGCCGTGGTGGAGTCCTCATTTACCAAAAAAAACAAGACTAGGGATCGGATGGCGATATACTTAGGAAATTGGAAATCAATCTCGTGTGAAATGATTGCTGGAGATGTGAGTATTCATTTCTTTACTAGCTTAAAGTGAAATGGTGGATTTGGAAGTGTTAGAAGAAGCAGTGGCTGTTATTGCAAACACGGCACTTATGAATTTGAATATATTGTATTTCTGTGGAGGTACTGAGGATAGGAATAGAGTAGAGATTATGTGGCATTTGTAGTAAATTGTGCTGATTTAAGCACACAGAAAATGCTTTCTCGCGGCATTCTTCTTGTATTGCTACTCACATGACTGCCGTGTCTGAATATACAACAGAGAGGCGTTCACGTCCGGTCCAGTTTCGAAATAGCAAGCGCTTACCCTCGTACCGATTCTCGCCAGATTTATCAATTGCTGCGATGCACAACAGATTCGCTTGGCGCCTGATAAATTTACCCGTCTATACCTCAAAGCAAACTGTGATTCGCTTTGTATTGTTAAACATCGGATGCTAACTCACAGCATTGATTCTTCTTATTGAGCTCGCAGTTGTCTCTTTCTGCAAAAGGTTCAAGGATCATGTTTTGTTGATTGAATCCCCACTGGTGGTGTTTCTCCAATGCGAGCAGCTGTCCGAAAGCTTCAGACTACCTCTGAACATTTGACTACCTTACACCCAGATTTTCTCCTTCTTTGTTTATTGTCCAAGAGCTATAAAATTGGTCTATCCGCTTTGGAGGATGATATATTTGACGTTGATCAGCCAAGGGACCTTTTCTTATACTGTTATTATGGGTAAGCTTTGCTTATATGTTTGTCTATTTTTCTCCAATGTACATTTTGCACATATGTATTCAGGTAACGTGCCAGGTTTACTAATGCTACCGCCATCTAAATCTTCTTCTCAATTATTAGATGAAAATTTTAAGTGTGCTAGAAAAAAAAAGGTGTCTGTGATATCTGATACGATACAATGTTGCTGGGTTGTCAATATGCAGAAAATGAGCTATGTTCATCGCTTCAAATCAAACTTTTCATCCGATGTCAAGTGAGGCTCCAATGAGAATATTGTCTGATTTTCTGCATATTGACTATATAGGTATTCACTGGAATTAACGAACATTTGAACATGATCAGCTTTCTTCGTCATAAAAAGTTTGATTTGAAGCGATGAAGCTGATGTTTTAGCCACGTCACAAAAACAAGTAGAGGGTTATTTTGCCGAGTCCCATTATGTGGTTTTATTGACTTTTGAAGAATCAGGCTTGAACATTCCTGCATTGTATATTTACATGAGAAGTATTTTCTCTTGATTCATTGCCCCTTTTGTTTGTGAGAATGAGCTTTTAAATATTTTGCATTAATAGTTCTATAATTTCACATTTTGTCCGATATCAGTTTTTTAACGTGCGTCTTGTGTTTTTGGTTATTTTATTTTGATTGATAATTACTTTGGCTGTAGGGGTATGATATGCATTGGTCAAAAGCGTTTTCGCAAAGCATTGGAGCTTCTGCACAATGTAAGTAATTAATGTACATGCATGTACTGAAATATTGTAAATTATTGTGCAGTTCTATGTTATGACCAGTTTCTTCCATTGTCATATCAAATTCCAGGTGGTTACTGCTCCAATGAACACAATCAATGCTATTGCCGTTGAAGCATATAGAAAGTACATACTGGTTTCTTTAATAAATTATGGGCAGATACTTATTATCTAAATGTGTACCTCGATCCCATGCAAACTCGTTTCTAATGATATTAGCAACATTGTAGTTTTTTACTTTTTTTCTCTTGATGATATGAACTTTTTCCTTATAGTAGTAAGTTTTCTTTCCTTAATACTGTGCTGGTTTGGTTTGGAGACGATGTATATACTTGCTGAAATTTTCTTTTTTGAGAATGATGGATATCTTGCACTTTTCTTCATAGTTCTCAACTAGTCTTCCCAAGTACGCTTCTTCAGCAGCCCAAAGGAACTTAAAAAACTTCTGCCAGGTATGCAGATTCTGTAAAGCATCTATTAATATCATAGATTGGTCACATGGATGTTGTATGTGGACAATAAAGTTGAGATTAAGCTACAATATAGCCGTGTATATTCTCTCCCTATTTCCAAGGATATTTATTTTTTGAATCAAATGCCTTTTGTATGATGATTTCCAATTTTTACCAGTTCAAGTCCAAACTGACTTTTGTGCATATTGGTAATTGTGAAGGCTTAATTGAACACATCCAAGTGAGTATCATGTTGTAGGTTTTCTAGTCTGTATTGAAAAGATTCATGTTTATGTCTGGTTAGATTGTTGTTTACTGACATGACTTCTTATAGGATATCTGACTTGGTGATTTCAACTTGACCTGTAAAGTTTAGTACTTGTCGTAACTGGCATTTTTTGAACAGAGTAGTTGCAAGATGTAAGATTGTGTTGCCTTCAAAGTTGCTTTACACGTACTACTTTTGAGGAAAGAGATTCAAGTGTCATATTCATGCTTTAATAGCGATATGTATGTTTCAAGCGTATGACCACAGAAGCACAATTAGAAATTGCTTGTTTCTAGCAATGATATCGTGCATCCAGTTTTAATGAGCAACTGAACAGAAATTTAAAGCAGAAGTATCCCTGTAATTGGAAAACCCAGAAGGTAAAGTTCCAAATAAAAATAGTTTGCTCTGCAGGCGTTTCCTTTCTATACTTGCCACATGCGTGCTCTGTTGAATATTACCTTTCATTTGATGATCCTGGATTTTTCCTTTTTCCTGTTCTTTTGAGGCATCTCTTGATTATTATATTGTTTCTTATTCTTCTCCATGATGAACCCGGTTTCTCTGATTATTGTTCTGTTAACCTTGTTTCTCCCTAATCAGCCCTCTATAGAGTTAGCAACTACTTATAGGTCAGGGAAAATTGCGGAGTTGGAAGCATATGTTCTTACAAATAGGGAGAAATCTGATAATGTAAGTACTGAACATCCACCATTTTTTTTCTCTACTTGCCTCGACAACTGTTGCAAGGCTTTTTATGCATATGAAAAATAATTTTGATTTCATTGTAGGACAAAAACCTAGGTCTGGTTAAGCAAGTCATATCTTCCGTGTACAAGCATAACATCCAGAGGCTGACTCAAACATACTTGACCCTCTCACTTCAAGATATAGCCAACACAGTGCAAATGGGTAGCCCAAAGGAGGCAGAAATGCATGTTCTGCAAATGGTATTTAGAATAGTAGATCATATGTTTCCTTTTGTATTTTTGTAATATATTGCTCTTAAACCGTCTCTAAATTATTGAGTGTTTAATTTTTAGATTCAAGATGGTGAGATCTTTGCAACCATTAATCAGAAAGATGGAATGGTTAGGTTCCTGGAGGATCCTGAACAGTATAAAACCTGCCAGATGATTGAACACATCGACTCATCAATCCAGAGGTACAGATTTTTGGACAGTACATAGTGCTGTACTCTCTCTTAGGGTTACATCACCTCTCCCGGATAGTCTGAAGTCAATTTTTATTTTTCTCCAATAGCCCTATGTTTCTTTTGCTTGACTCTCATTTCCTGGTGATCATTTTGATCAACTGTTGCCCAGGTCCATGTTTTATCTCGAAGCTTGTTAAGTTGCACCTTCTATCCAGTGAACTCTTGTTTTGCATTTTTAAAACCTTATTTATAACTGGAGGTCCTCTTAAGCAACTGCAGGAGTTGTTACTGTGGTAGCGGTCAAGGTCAATTGCCAGTCGTCGTTTTGTGTTGATTTTTATTTGATCTAGATAGTTCTATTGCTGGACCACTAGTATTGTTAATAGGATAAAACTTTTTTCTACTCTTCTTCTTTGGAGATACTTGTGCAATTAATTGCATGCCCAGTGTAAATGCATAGGCTGCAAAGCATATGGTACTTATTATATCTGTTTTTTGTCAGGATAATGACACTGTCCAGGAAACTGAATGCTATGGATGAGCTAATGTCATATGATCCTCTATACCTAAGCAAGGTAAGGACATGCTTTGAGATTTTGAGGCAAATTACTTTTGTTTCTGAAGGTTTTGTTTCCTCAGGTTGGGAGGGAGCGACAGAGATTCGACTTTGATGACTTCGATACAGTTCCCCAGAAATTTCCCATCTGAGGATATGCATATGGGACGAAAATGTTTAGATCCGTTGAAAAATCAACCTCCCATTGTTCACCGGCTCAATTTGCTTCTGATTGAGATAGAAGAAGGCAAATATCTGTAATGAAAATTCTCTGTAAGAGTCATAAAATTAGAAGCAAGTTGAGTTTTCTTCGCTGAAATTGCTCCCCAGTTTTGTTCTTTTGCGGTAATCATCGAGGTTATTATTTGGAACCACAAGTGCTAATTAGGCCCCATTTGGTTGAAGAAAAACAGTTTTTTTGGTGGAGTACCATTCGACTTTCCATTACGTAACATTGCATCCGACTTTCCATTTTGTAACATTGTTGCCGACAAAGGACCTTTTCTCCTAGTTGACTGAAAATAAGCAAGAATGAGGAAAATGGATGCTCTCAGCATCTTTGCTAATGGGAGATAATCAAATATATGGGGAGCTCTCGCTCAGGGCTTCGTTTTCGTTCTCCTGAAATCCCTCTTCATCTTGTTCCATTTCAAGAATCTGCTCAGCGTTCCTACAATTATTTCCATGCATGCCGTTCCAGGGTAAATAAACCCCAGAAAATAGCGCTCTTTTTTCCCGCTCCTTGAAGTTCGGAGGAACAACAGACCTGCTTGCGAACATTTGCTCATGGTGAATGACCTTGGAACGTGTCATGCAGCGTGCAAGTGTATCTATGAAGGGAGTCTTTGGTGTGTCAACTAATGGATGGCCCGGATCGCAGAATTCATTCATCAGATGTTATTGGAGCATGAAGCTGAGACGATTAGTAATTAGTAGTCAAACGGTATTGTTGATTTAAGCTGCAGCTGTCAGAATTCTTGGCTCGATACTTCCTGCGTCTTGCTTGTCATCATCCGGTTCATTTCTCAGAATGGTCGGCCAAGGTTACTTGTGATCGCTGTCTAAACCCGCATCACGCCTTGCAGAACAAAATGCCCGTGCCCCAGAACAGCAAGTCTTTGTAGCTGATTAGTGATTACACGTGAAGTGGATCGATTGAGCCTTATCATGGCAACCAGATGTTCAAGCCAATGACATTGAACATCAAAATCGAAAGCTCCGGCAAAAAAATTACCTTCCAGATGAAGGCCACAGTTTGGAAGGTTTTCAAAAAAACAACTCAAACCAGCCAAAAAGGTAAAACAATACACAACTTTTCATATCACAGGGAGTTCCCATAGATGTTCTGGGACTTCTACGGGATGACAACCTCCAAAAGAATTGACGAGCTCATTGGTGATCGGATGTATGAACAACAGACTAATGGTACTGCTACAAAGATATACAACAAAATCCTCCTCCAAGCAACCGCCGCCTCTTTCACAAACACACAACTCAGAGAAAAAAAGTAAACCTGTCTCTAATCATGTCATCCCCCCAATGCAAAACCCACTGCATAGTTGGGATAAGATTACTACGAAAAAAATAAAATCAAAACCTTCTAAGATAAGCAAATCAATTAACCTTGGTGCTTCCATCTTTATACAACATGTGCCATTCCTGTAGAACAGCTGCTGGAAGAGCCATATGCTCGACTTCCTCCGCCATCAACTTTGAGAGGGTTGCAGGTCCCTTAGGTTCTTCCTTCTCCCCATATTTCTTTTTTTCTTTCTTTTTCTTCCTTTTCTCTTCGTCCTCCTCTTCTTCCTCGTCTTCTTCCTCTTCATCATCAGATTTTGGAGTCTTGGGAGGAGGCTGGGCTGCCTTCAACAAAGCTATCCTTTCCATTGAGATCCTTAGCTTCTCGGCAGCAGCCACTTTCACTTCATCTTCAGGCATATACTCAAACACCCCTATCAGTAAGGTCGTCCAACCACCCCTGAAGATCTGACTCTATGACCTTCGTAATTGATGCATCAGAAGCTCGGACAACAAACTTGCACATCATAGTAGTTGTCTCATCGCCCAGGTCCACATTTCTGCTCACTTCACTGGCTCCAAAAATCATCATGCCCAACAAGCCTCCATACCAAGTTTTTGCAGCGAAGCAACGCTGTGTCAAATATCATAATAGTAACTTAATGTTAGAATACCTAGACGGTGGCTAGGGGTTCACAGACGATACCGAGTGCAGAGACATCACAACCTATTTACCAACTTACCCAGAGGTCTACGAAACCACAACAATCTCAATTCGACACATATAGAGGCATTTACTTTCATCAGTTTCCTATTACAATAATTCATAAGTTTCTCCATGGTTTTGGTCTCAAATTTCCTACTGGATAATCAAGAATAAATATCGATATCAAAGGAAAACGGCATCTCTAAGTGCAAGGAGAGAACATAATTGCACACAAATTTTCAAACTACCAACCTGTAGTTCCCCTGAGAGAGAGAGAGAGAGAGAGGGAGAGAGAGCGAGAGGGAGGGGGAGGGGGAGGGAGAGGGAGTGAGGGAGAGAGAGAGGTAAATGGTAAATATCAAGTCTAACATCCTACCTGAAAGCCTGCCACTGTGCGGATGATGTGTGAGCAAACTCTGTGGAAAGGCTTGGAAGACAATGACTTTAGGCCACTCAAGAAAGGAGAAGCCCCATACTGATGTGCAGCTGTTGCTTTAAATCCACTTCCCTCGTAGGTATAAGTACCAGTTAACTCTACAATAGATGGTAAACTAGGCCAGAGACGGAAGAATTCAACAGGTGAAATTTTATGAGGCAATAGAAGCTCTGTCAGCGGAATTTTGTAAGGCTGACACCTTAAAATTACAGGTTCGCCTAGTTCTGGCCTTAGACTTCGCTTCTGCCTGACAATCTGTGGATCCTCTTCAGCATAATCAGCATCATAATCAATAGCAGCACCACTTCCATAAAAGGGGTAGTATAAAACTTGAACCCATAGAGCACATCTCTCAAACTGAGAGACACCCACTGTGACACTACAGAGAAGTGGATCCTGGGAATAGATCGCCAAGATTAGAGTGCTAATCAATTTACATTTATCGTCTGAGACAGTAATTAATATCCCACTATATAAGTTATATGGCAAAACTTTTTGTTTATGATAATTAATACAGCCAATCTTTTAACGTGGAAACTCCTGAAATAGAAAATAGAACTGTTTTTGCAACTGAGGACATCCATACAGACCAGGCTAAAAGACCAAGAAAGAGGACGTTTTTTTCAATATTTCTTCAACCATACTGACAAGGAATAACTCGACCTTACTGGCAAGGCATAACTCTACCATAATAATTCATGGAAGACTTAAACCAACATAAACATTCTCCTGCTCATGGATTAGCAACTAGAATTTCAAACACGCGCACTCAGTAGAAGTTTATATGGACCTAAAATAGGATACAGGAACCACAAATGAAGGGATCTAAAATATATGGATTATGAAATGGGACCTGCGAAACAAGGTTGTGCAATTGCCGCACAGCCTGAGGAGACCCATCCATATAGTACAGCGCACCAGATAGTCCAACCCTAATGTCAACCCGGTTCAGTTCAAGCTCAGTTAGATTCAACACCTGAAATAACTTCATCAAATTAGCACTATATTCCTTCACAACTGGGATTATAGAACAGTAAAAAATGAGGAGCAGTGTAAAACTAATGAAAAGAATTGCATCAATTCCAAGGTCTTTCTATCTCCTAATAAAATTGAGGCTGATGAACCCCCATGTTACATATATACCAGACAGCTGCACATAGGAATGCTCTCTATCTTCAGTAACCATGAGCAGAAGTAAAATAAAGCATTGTAGTAACAGAATATAAAGTTGCAAAATTAAACTGCCATGCAGTCACATAAAACCCAGCAGAGAACGATAGTGGTTCCACAGCTACATTCATATGACTTGGAAATGAGTTCAAGTTTCAGTTCTGCAGTAAGGGACCCTCACGCAATATCAGTGCGCTCACTACAAGCTTCCATTTCAGGCGCTAGGAAGAGCACATAGACTCATTAACCATGCATTTCTGAGTAATTTATAACCAATACTTCCATCTTTCACTCTTTTGCCTATTTAGGACAAAGAAGATGTTCTTATCTTGCTTAACAAAAAATGCAAGCGAACATTTACGGGAATTTGCAATTTGACGAAATTCAAGAATTAAGTGTATTGCCCACATAGCTCATGTCAAAATATGTTGTACGAAATGAAAAATGACAAATTTGGGACTGCACCATTATTTCTGAGGCATAAAATTCAATTTCAACCGGACTAACAAAAACCTAGAACAGAAACCAAGTGAAATGCATCGAGTTTTAATGATACAAGGCACATGAGATGGAATGCTAAGAGAAGTCACCTATCGGTCTTGCTATGCAGGTCCCATCCGTTTATTGCCCCAACTGCACCAAGAGCAGCCTTCCACTCGAGGATAGTGCCTTCGTCATGTCTGGTAGACTAAAGCAATCATACAGAAATGAGTTGTCAGAATACAACCGAGTATTCAAAACATCTCTTCCGTAAAATAGCATGACCAGAAAAAGTTCTTCTGTTGCATCTTTTGCTTTTTAAGAAACATTTTTGAACTAAGCCCCAAGGTTCTCCATTCATGCACGTTTCAAAGACATTTTCCTTGAGTTTTTCATCTGTTTTATCTTAAGTATAGTTAATGGTCCTTGATCACCACGAAAAAGCAAGATCATATACCCTTGTCCAAGAAAAAACATTAAACTAGAGTATTCTTCTTGAGAGAGGAAACGTTGAACGCCTTTTGTAGTAGAATATTCTCAAACCTAGCAGTATGTTTCTTGGAACCAAACAAAATAGCCAAAGAAGATAAGTGGAGTACAAGATGTACAATACATACTCCAAACAAAAATAGACAAAACGCCCTTGCCAAAATAAAGTGTTTCCTATATGCAAATTCAACTGTCCTGTGATGACTGGCCATAACCACACAGTGAACATTGGCCAGTTAAGCCATTGCAAGAATGTGATCAAGATGCCACAAACAGCTACCTTCATTAACTCATTTCAAGCTTCTCTTGAAGGTTTATGGTAATATAGCCAAAGAAAAAACTATGATGAAGCAACTAAAGCAATGATACCCACCAAGAATACCAGGATCCTGTGCCCTCCTCCCAAGAGACTGATGCAGGCAAGAAAATCTCGAAGTAGACTGCACCTGATGCTTAGAACTAGCAAGGTTGAACTAGCAAGGCCCAGTCCATATAAATCTCTCTGCACAGCTTCACTGTTCTGAAATATTAATAAACCTCAGGGCCTTCACTTCTTCCCAAGAAGACCTTCTTTTGGTTGTCTCCCTTTGTTCAACAAGTATATATAGGTTAAGAAAAATACACTAACTTGCCACAGTACTCCATAAACATTTTTGCACATTTCTCTTTCATCCAAAGCCATTTCGTCTTCTTTCCATATGCCACTTCTTTTGTGTCTCCCATCTCCTTGTCCCCCCTATTTCCAATTCCAGCGAATGACACGAGTTCATCGGATGCAGTATCATCAACAACTTCAATCTTTAATGGACAGATAATAGAGCCATTGATTTGGGCAATGCCTCCCTTCCTAGAAGACTTTTGTCCCCATTAGAAGCACCTCCTATCACATTATTATTAGAGAATATCGACCCAACTTTGAGACCATTAAACAACCGATTTCCAACAGATTCTCCCATACTTTGCCTTTACCAAGAAGCCCCACCTCCATCAAACTCCAAAAAAGATGACTCAACCATACTTTCACAAACAGAGACCCCCTTGGTTTCTTCCGGAAAATTCCCCTCGATAACTTCCTGAAAGTGACGGACTCCTGCGCTTTGGAAGAATTGCCAGGCCCATCACATTTACATTCTACGCAGAAACTTTCCTAGAAACAAATTCCAAAATACAGTTTCATGATTACTTCACTTGGAACCTTTTAATTACACCCTCAACACTGGAGGCAATGCCAGGGTCTCCATTACACCCATATTTATTAGGCAAAGCAGGACTGAAAGCGCCTTGTTCAACAGGAAAAGGAAAACCTCAACTCTGTTCAGATGATGGAGAAAGTGGAGTTATGGGAGTTTGAAGAGGTTCTTTTTCTTCAGAAGCAGAAGAGATGACATTGGCCATCTTTTATAGGGAGCTCCAAAATCCAGGTGAATGCCCCAAACAACTTGGTGTGCCATGATACTGGATATGAGTTATGCATCTGAACCGCACACGTGGGCCTGTTTATACCTTTACTAATTTTAAAGCCCCTTAAATCTAGTCATGCTTCTAGTTGAAACACCTTCCCTTCGTCTAAAAACATACGTGGCCCTCAATTGATGACCACTTTTATGGTTTACTTTCTTCACAATTTTTCTTGTAGACCAGATGTCCTCTTTGTGTTTGCACAACACATCCTCCTTTGATTTCTTATCATTGATTTGAGCTTCATTAGTTTGGCTTTCGGCAGCTGTACTGGGACTACTTTCTCTGCATGAACGAAGAAATTCTCCATCATGCTCAGCACCACTTCCCGACATGCCCACAACATCATCATATATTTTCTTCATCAAGAAAGAATCATCAAGATCGCCCAGACTAAATAGATCACGTAACTTTGGCACAGTAACATCATCAAGAGAAGTTGCCTCAAAGTAATTTGTAGTGCTCCTTGACCGGAAGTCAGTTTTCTCAGAAGCTGCAGCCTTAACCGAACCAGCTTGGACACTAGAGTATTCACCACAGCTGGAAGTTGAATACTCTGCCCAGTCATATGGAAATCCAAGCAAGAATTTGTTGCACACCTATTCAGATCGATCAGTAAGATGCCATGCACTTGATAGTAGAAGAAACTATTAACTGAATTACAAGCAAACAAGAGTTATTGTTCACAAGAAAGTATTTTATATACCTTTGTGGAAAATCCATTTTCCAGGGTTCGTAGCCGGTTGATTAGACCACCAACCATAATTGCCATGCCATCTGCTGTCTCAAAGGTGGTACTACCGTGCCTCTTCACAATTGGTGCAGAGCAAAAAAGGCTTACTCTTTCACTGCTGTGATAAGTTACAACAAAACTTGCTTAGGCTTCAACCATGACATGACATAACTGCTAACACAATTATCAGATGCAAAACCTTTATTCACAGATTCAAATACCTTCTTGAAATTCCAGCCCAGAAATGGTACTGAAAACAAGTGATGTAGCACAGACATGTATAATTATCCTTCTTTAAAGCACACAATTTTAGAGCACAATGCATGGATACTTGGATGATAGAAAAGAATAGCTTGTACCTATTTTTATTACATGCTAATATTTCTGTTCCATAAATATGGAGTACTTGAAAAATGGTGAGCACCACTGTGTTATACTATTCTCTCTCAGTATCACACATTTCCAAATCAAAAGCCTGCTTTATCACTGCAAATATTTCTTGTGCTGGATATGACGGCTACAAAATATTAGGATACTCACCTGCTAATTCTTTTTAAAAATATTATTTCTTTTTGTTAGATAATATGTATGAGAAATCTCGATATTATTAATAAATTTTAAAAGCATTTTACTGCTTTTATGAAACATTTTGTATGATACATGGAAAATAACAAAAATAGCATTTAGGGATTCTAATTTGTTTGAAGACCTAATAATTGATTGATTAGCCAATAAATCCCACACTTTTAACTTGGTCCTTCCTTTGTTCAAAAGAAAAAAAAAAAAACTTGGTCCTTCCAGTCAATCGGGCTAATGAATAATGCGTTAGGCCTCAGGGAGTCCTAATAGCATAAGAGCGCCTAGCACTTTAATGACATTGGAATGGATTCTATTGGATGATGACTTGAGAAAACTGGTTATTAACCTACTTCGCTCAAGTACAGTGTTTAAAATTTTGAAAGAGAGGTAACCCCACGAAGTTCGACCAGAAGATATAGATCTATCGCAGCGAGAGCTACATCTCGTGAATCTCTCTCAAAACCAAAGTTGACACTACACATAAGCTAAGGGATTAGGTGCCTGCTCTTCTACAAATTGTGCTTGCGCAGGATGGGTTCAGCCATATCTATAGTTGGCAATAATGAGGGATGTATATGCTGTGTGAACAAATTTGGACTTATACATGAGAAGATCGATGGATGACAGCATTTTTACAAATGCATATGTAGGACTGCAGCAGAATTTTTTCAAAAAAGAATGAAAACATATATATATATATCAAAAAGAGAGAGAGAGAAGTGGAATACTCTCTATGAGCAAACCCTCCAATAGCTAAACCCTTTCCATTAGCATTGACTAGCCACCACTCGTTCAAAAACACCTGGGCATTAACAGTGACAGATGAATAAGGTTATCCAAAGAGAGCTACAACTTAAACAAGATGTTTCAAATATCCAGATATACTTGATCATATGACAAGGAGGATATAGCATTTAATACCCTATCCAGTCAAAATCATGTTTGACTAGTAAACTCCATGCAATCTTATGAGTAGGAAATCAACCTCACTAAAGTAAAATCATTACGGGATCAAAAGTTGACCATACTAAATTTCAGTCTACAAAATTAACCAGGAAATTTAATTCTCTACGCTATCTAATGTTCTTAAACTAAGAGAGAGTCCAAATCAGATATATCCTAACAGCCTGGAAGGCAGAAAAACTAAAAAGGAAGCAACTTCACCAACAGAAAAACTAAGGGGCTTTGTGGTCCTTATGTTTCTTATCCTATAAGCCAATAGGAGGCTCATATCTGGGAAACAAGCCCTGAACAACTAAACAAAGATTTGCCTTCCAACCAGAGCCTTATAAAAAGCAACAAAGATGTAACGCCCAATATCCCCACCCCCATTTGTTGGAAAATGGTTTCTGAACCACCTTCCAACTGCCCAAATGGCAAATCTAGTTGAATTTCAAACTTTTCTTTAAATATGCTGCTATATCTATGCACACCAGTAGTCAAACTTTGCATTGGTCTCAGAAACTTATCGTCCATTATTCTGCAAGCCACCTAACTACATTTGCCTCTTTTTGCAGCTTATAGTATTATGAAGTGGATCTTCTAAACTAAAAAGAAAAACTCTTTGCAAATCACTCACACATCGTTTCTTATACCATGAGCCTGTCATTTCTGTTCCAAATCCAATTAATTGAAAACAACGCCATAACTTTCTTGTTCCCAGGACAAGTTGACTGTCATCCAAAACTATTCTCAAATATTCCACAAACCCATCTATATGAATGTTAAAACATGTATTTTAACCTGATTGTTCGGAGGTAAAGATGGGGGCACCTGCGTCTGCGAAGGCAGCGACTTCATCATTCTTCCCACCTTGTGCACCTGCCCTTCTTCCTGCCTTCTTCCACTCCAGTCCATTTTCTTCATTTTTCCACCTCTTCCGGACGGCGAATTCTCCTGCAATCGAAACCCATCGCTCGTTAACGGAGAAGGGTCGTTCCGGTAACAGAAAGAAACGCAAGAAAAACGCACACATTCCAGTCGCGTAATCCAATATACTAAGGCACTGGGTTCACTTCCTAGACCCAGATCTCTCCATGGCTAAAGTCAAAACCCAAGAACCGCCGGAACCCAAGGGCTTAGCAAGACAAGCTGACGAACTAGAAGACAGTTCGAACTTGCATAAATCTCCAAGAAAACCCAACGAAAAGAAACAGAGCAAGACACCATCTCAACGGCTGAGGCAAAAGAACAAGAAGAACATCAACATCATTCGACGAATCCGAGCAAACCCAGAAAACCATACCGATCGACTCAGCGATTGGAGGTCGAGCGGCGTGCGGAGAGAGAGAGAGACGGAGAGGGAGAGAAGGGAAACGGCCTTCTTTTTCTCTCTCTCTTTTGGGTGCGTGGGGACAAGAAGCCCGCCAAATCCAATTAATAAATCTACGCTTTCGCGAAAAATCGAATGATCCGAAACTTGTTTTTTAAAAAGTGATTTTGTAATAATTAATTGATAAATAATATTTTCATTATCATTAATAATTTATGTCGAATATTTTCATGGACCTTGAAATTTTTTTTTATTCATTTATTTTTTATAAGCGATGTAATGAAGAACTTACCAAAAAAAAAATGTCTTGATCGTTCTATTTTTTGTGGAACAAACAACATTTTAGTATATTTGTCCATAATTCGTTGAATTATGCTTTTTGAAAATTTATTTTTTATTAAAAGTGCTTCTATTCTTGCTCATTGAACTTTCGTGAACATGATATTTTTTTTTTGGGAGTTATAGTAGTGACAATACTAATAAAATCGTAAAAATATATTAATTCAAAATAATATATATCATTTAAAAGATAATGAATATGTCAATTGAGTCTGCACTTATCAAGCATCTTTGACGACATATTTGCAAAATTTGAATTTATTAGATACTTTTTCTATTTAACTCAACTCAATTGATGGATAATTTTTCAATGGTAATTGTCAGTTAAGTAACTTTAACTCTTATTGTGTCTTTGGCTACATGCTGTATTTGATTGGATGGAAGTAATTTTACACCTATGATGTATTATAACGCATTAAGACTATTTTCTCTTTATTACTTTATAGATATAGGAGTAGATTTTCTTTGTGAACACGTCACATCACATATCGTGCATGATAGAGTCGTTTTTAATTGAAATCATAAATTTGATACTTTCTCATTCTTGTAGATGTAATTTTACTACTTATTGCTTTAAATGGAATATCTATTATTATGTCAGTTTTTTAATCTTTCTTATCTCATAGGTCATTTTGATAGCTAGTTGAGAGATTTTATGCTAAACTTTAACTTTTCCTTGGAAAAACTCTTAAAACTCTTAAATCTTATTTGGAAAAGAAAAAACTGCCTTCTTTCAAAATATATTGAATTTGATGTGCAAAAGTCACTTTTAATATAATCTATTAGATTAGGTTATCAATGATAATAAATGAACTAGATTTTGCGCTATCGCGACCTAACCTCAGATGCGGTTTGGTTAATGAATTACTAAGCCCAAATTTAGCTCGGCTCTCTCAAACTCATATCAATTCACGACTTAGGTTCAAGTTCTTAATATGTCATTGATTTTTTCAATTAGGAGTGGCCACTAATCTATTATCGATGGATCGATTAGAAACCCAAATAAAATAATAAGAGATTTACTTTACTCCTGTGAACTAGAGATTTATGAGTTCAAGGACTTTATTACACTAGATTTCTTTAACATCCTTTCGATACTTTTCTCTTTTATTTTGAAAAAAAAAATATTTTGTAGATAGTTTGAATTGATTTTAACTTACTTTCCTAACATGTGAGGTGATCATATGGGTGCGCAATCCATCAATTTAACATCCAAATAAAGCAATAAATACGTTATGGGACTTACCTCATAGCAATGAAAGTATCTGTAGATCATATTCAATCAACAGTCTTAGATATGATTTATAATTAACACGCAATCACTTAATTTTTTATTTTCACTTATTTAATGAGAATAATGTTTTATGCAATGCATGCTACTAATCTAACATCAAGCGATATGACATAGTAATATGACCTAAACCATATGACATAAGTATAATATTTTTTGTGTTTTCTTAATAAGCATGCAATCTATCCTAGAGAATGAACTTAATTTATTCTAAGACAATTTTTGGGTATTTTACATGAAATTCGAAATTGAGGAAAAAACAAAAAATGTCTATCTAGATTAAGATATCATCCAATCTATATTAGGAATTAGGTTAGACCAAATCCTAATTTAAACTAGAACGTTATCTTAACTAAGTAATCCCTAACCTAAAATGCAACCTATCTTGGAAAAATTATCTAAACTTATAATTAATTAGAAAATAAAATTAAACATGCAATCTTATCATAATATGCAATGATGTGCAAAGAATGCCCTAATTCTAATTTTGTTTCCTTTTTCTTTTTACGAAATTCGAAATTAAATTTGTCACATAATTAAACATGCAACTTAAATTAATGAAAGAAAAAAAAAACGAAACTAACATCCTAAATTAATGTTTTTATTTTTATGTTTTTATTTTTAAAAATTCGAAATAAATAAATTTCTTATTCTAAACATGCAAAATAACCTTAAAACAAGCAATATTTCAACATGATCCTAATCTAACTCAAATATATAATATATTTTTTTGGGGTTTTTCTTTTACGGGAGCAATCAAATAAAGACATCAAGAAGAAGACGGCAACAAATCAGACAAAATATCATCCATGTCCATTTAATTTTGGAAATAAATTGACGATCACGCATGAAATCAGATTGATCAATTTTAGACAAAATCACAAATTGGAGATCGGATTGGTGATTTTTCCGTGCGATTAAGAATCATATTTCGAGCGTGAAATCGATCGGTCAACATACGCGTTATGAAATTAGGAAGATTTCCCAATTTATGAAATTATGAAGATTTCCCAATTTAAAATGTTAGGAAGATTTCCAATTTAAAATGCTACTCAAGGTTGCAATTATAATAGCATATTAGGATTTCAATCAGGATTTTAATCACGTGCATTAACGAATATTTCAAATAAAGGAATGAAATATTTGAAAACCCCATATAAGATTTTTACCTAATTTTCGATATCGCACGAATAGCTTTTTCGGATTCGGAGGGACGACAAAACGCGGGATGGCTGGTGAGGCGCCAGCGTTCGGAGCTCCGGCGAGGGGGCAGCCGGAGTCGCAGGTGCTGCAACAGGGGCGGCCGGCGCGGAGGACAGCAGGGGCGGCTGCTGCGGGCGTCGTTCAAAGGTGCTGCAGGCGGCGGGCAACCGGCGCGGCGAGGACAGGGGGCGGCGCTCAGGCGGAGGGGCGGCAACCGGCGCGGCAAGGGGGATCGGGCTGCTGGCGCGGCGGTCGTCGCGGCTGCAGGTGCTGCAGCGGCGTCGGGGGCTCGGGCTGCAAACCAGAGGCGGAGAAGGGGCGGAGCCTAGGCCGCTGGCGTCGGCAGCAGTGGCGGCGAGTGCAGGAGGAGGCGGCGTTCCGGCGGTTGCTGCAGCAGCGGTGACCGGCGCGGGTGCTCACGGCTACTGGCGTCGGCGACGGAGCTGGGCTGAAGGTCGCGGGTTGCTGCAGCAGGTCGCGGGTGAGGGGAGGCTCCGGCGGCAGGCGGAAGGCACTGCGGGCGTCGCGGACGACGACCAGCGGGGGACGGGCGGCGGTGGCGACGCGGACAGGCGAGCAGGAGGAAGGCGGCGGGCGGAGATGCTGCGGGCGACGCGGACGGCGAGGAAGCTGGGCTACACGAAGAAGAAGACCTCTGCTTTTTCCTTCTTTTTTTTTCACACGTCCCCCTCTCTCTCTCTCTCTCTCTCATTACTCCTTTTGTTGACTTTGACCCCCAAAAAAACAAAAAGAACTCCCAAAAAATGAAATAGAAAACCCCCCACAAAACGCAAAACGAAGAAAGAAGCCCCCTCCTTTTGTATTGAATTTTGAACTCCAAAAAAAACAAAGCAAAAGCCTCGAAAAATAGAACCCCCTCTTGTGTGGCCATATGTATCAATATGTGAGGCCCTCTCCTTTGTTCTCCGTACGCGAACCCTTTTTATAGGCGAGGGACTTAGATCTTTGTAGCATATTTTATTACCCATATCAGATTCAAATTTCCTTTCTCAATATGCATGAAAATCAATTTTTGCTCGCCCATAGTCTCCTGAATATATAGTTGAGATATATGCACTTACGTGCAATATTCTCTTTTATTTTTGGGTTAATACCCTGAAAAGTCCCAAACTGATACACTTATGACAAATTTACCCCAAATTATTTTTTTTACAATCAAAAACCCCAAATTGGTATATCTTTGACAAATTTACCCAAAACTGGTATACTTGTAACAAATTTATCATTTGTTAGTTTTTATTAAATTTTATTGTCAAATTATTAAATTAAATTACACGTGACAGTTGATTGATATACTAATTTGGGATTTTACGCTCTGTTTGTCACAATTTACAATTTTTGTGATTTTTTTTGTGTTAATTCAATTTAGCGGATGGTATATTTGTCACAAATTTATCAGTTTGGAGTTTTTTGCGGTCGAATAAATTAATTTGGGGTAAATTTGTCATAAATGTACCAGTTTAGGGTTTTTTTATGATTAGTTTGGGTAAATTTGTCACAAGTATATCAGTTTGAGGTTTTCTATGGTCAAAAAAATAGTTTGGGGTAAATTTGTCACAGGTGTACCAATTTGAGGTTTTTCAGGGTATTAACCATTTATTTTTTCGATATTTCATCCGAAATTTTCCTTTCTACCAAAAAAATATATCCTTCGGTGTATATTGCCTGAATATATGAAAAATCTCTCGTCATATTATTGAATATTGGAAAAATTAACGCTCATCTATCGTCAGTCGGTCCAATGCATAATGCGAATAAAAAATGCTCCTAAAACTATATATTATGCAATTTAATTCTAATATTTTTATTTAGGGGTTAAAAATTAATCCATAATTTTCAATGCGGTAAATAACTAAACAGGTTGCCAAAATTTAAGTATCAATGCACGCGCACACTACGCAATCACAGCTATTTTTAAGATAATATTCTAAATGCTATCTATAAAAAAAATTTCGATAATATCATTTTAAGAATAAGATGAGAACCACCCACATAAAAGTGTAAGTTAAAAACTTGTGTAGTATTAGGATAAGACAGGCACCTGACAGAAGCCACCGATCCGTGTTCACGCAATTTGAAGTAGCTTTTGCATGAATGATAAATAGCTCCAAAAGCAAACAAATCAAGTTGCTCATCTAGACAAACAGCCCCCGACTTTGTAATAAGTAACCCATCGAAATGAGAAAATGACATCGGATTTCCCAGTTTGCATTTGGCATGTATAGCTTCTTGACCATCTACTAAAAATGGAAGAACACGGATCATAGTGAAAACAAGATTATTGGTCTGGCAACCATCCTTGGGATACACTGAAAGATCAGTGTCCAGTCTCCACTCAATGGAGATGCAAGTCGTTCCGTGCAAAGTCAAGATTCTAAAATGATAATATCCCACCGCTCAATACTAACAGCACATAAAGTTAACAAAAGAAAGCAAATAGATGTTATAATGGATGGCAAGAACGGTGGAAATAACCCGCTCACAATCAGACTCCACGCTCATTGTTTACCACAACAAATCCCTTCTAATTTGTGGTTGATTTTGAATTGAACTGTTTTGACACCACCAAGAATAGAGACAAAAGAAAATCAAAAGAGGATTAGGAGAGAGAGAGGTCTCACAATAGCTATATACCTCTCTCTCCTCCAGCACAACATCCTTATCCTTTGCGACTGTTGCTGGAACCCAAAACTCCGCATCGGTATATCCAGCCATATAGGCCTCTTTCGCTTCAAAATCATTGGCAATCTGCCCAAGCTCAAAATTGGGACTAGTTAGGACTAGAAGATGAAGAAAGAGTTCGAGAGATTAGCGACGGTTTTTGGATCCAAAGCCAAAAAGATGATGACAACGACGAGAACAAAGGCGAAGAAGGAGGAGGAGGGGAAAGCTTGAGAAGAATGAGGTATAGCCTTGGGAGAGGAAAAGAGATGGAAGCTTGTTGCAAAAGAGAGCGGCCGAAACGTGAAAGAGAAGGGGACCTCATCGAAATTCGTTGCAAAGAGGAGAGGGACAAAATATGCAATGTCAACATTTATCATTACTTGTATTCAGTCCATTCTGCAGTCGATCACTCCGAGAAAAGAGAAAAGAGAGCTTCTGATTCTAATTTTTTATGTAATATTAAAGGATACGTGTCGTCTTTTGAGGGGAGTTAACTAGATTTACCCATGTCACATGATTGATGATGTGGTGGTTTCAAATCGTCAAATATTTTTCTGGACAAGGGCATAAGGCTGACCAAAGCAAATCCTTAAAAAGGCTTACGGAGGAAACAGACGGGAGAACTGCCATAGGGTGAAAAACTCGCGATGTCTTCCTATTTCCTCTCTGTCGGGAAGACAAAGATAGACAGAGAATTAGGGGGCCTCATGGTGATGAAGATAGACACAACGTCAGAATTTCGATTCTGGTTACTACCAGGTAGGCAGGTATAGTAGTCTTCCACGTCTAGAGTAAGGAGAATTACCAAAAAAGTCCTAAACATATTGCAATCGTATTAATTCAGTCCTAAATTTTTTTTTTTTGGCCAATTCAGTCATAAACATTTTATAATTGTGTCAATTCAGTCCATCCGGCCAAAATTGGCCGGCCGATGCTGACATGGACATCGATGGGGGATAGCCGACCGGCGAGGGCAAGGCCCCACCAAATCCGACGAGTCGACCCTTGCCGAGGCTGGGTGAGGCCAAGCCTTGCCAGATCCGGCGAGCTCGGCCCTCGCCAAGGCTGGGCAAGGCTGTCGTCGCCAAGGGCTGCGACAGAGGCGGGAAAGGAGAGGATGAGGAGGAGGAGGCGGCGAAGCGGCTGCAAAGAGGCGAAGAAGGGCGTTGCGGCTGCGGCGGTAGTGGCGGCGGGGAGAGCAAGGTGGGGATGGAGATCTGTGTATGAGTGCGGGGACAACGGCAACGGCGACGACAACGACGGGGATGTCGGGTTTCTCTGGCGCTAGAGCAACGCTCCCATCTCCGCAGCTGCTCCACCGCCTCCTCCTCCTCCTCCTCCTCATCCTCTCCCTCCCCGCCTTCACCGTAGCCCTTAGCGACGACAACCTCGCCCAGCCTTGGCGAGGGCCGAGCTTGCCAAATCTAGCGAGGCTCAGCCTCGCCTAGCCTTGGCGAGGGTCGACTTGCCAAATTTGGTGGGGCATCGCCCTCACCGGCTAGAAGAAGAAGAAGGTGAAAAGAAAAAAGAAAAAAAGAACTAAAAATACTACAAAAATATTTAAAAATTCGAAAAAAAATTTGAAAAAAATACTAAAAAATTGCCTCGTCGACCGGCTGTTCCCACCCAACATCCACGTCAGCACCGATCGGCCAATTTTGGCCGGATGAATTAAATTGGCACAATTATAAAAGATTTAGGACTAAATTGGCAAAAAAAAAGAAAGTTTATGATTGAATTGGCACAATTGCAATAGGTTTAGAACTTTTTTGGTAATTCTTCCCTAGAGTGAGTGAGGGTGGGTTAAATGCCCACAACTGAGTTAATACGCTTTACAGCATTGTCCTCAACCACAGGTTAACTCAATTCCCCCGTCCTCCGTCGTCGAAAAAAAAGGGCACAAAGTGGGTAAGCCCAAATCTTGGAACTGGGGGTGCAAACGAGCTTGGCAGGCTAGGGCTACAGGGAATTGTCAGCCCAGCACAAACATATAAGCTTGACATTACAGGCCCAATCTTAGGCTTGGCAAAGGAAAAAGCCTAGATCGAAATTATTAGGTTGGCTCAGCCTAGAGCTTGAATTTCAAAATTTTCTTTAATAAAATGATTAATTATCAAATATTAACGAAGAAGCAATCATGAGTGTACATTTCATCCAAAAAAAATTGAAAAACACTTATAATCGACTTTCACAAAGCATAACTTTATTCTAGGTAGAGTTACGGGGCTCCTAAGTACAATGGAAAAGCAGTTTAGAGCCTGTCACCGCGGGGCCAAATGTGATGCCATTTTCTGTCTCAAAGATCCACTTCTTGACATATTTCAAGCCACTTTTTCAAATTCACACGATATATATTTTTTATTTCAATTGTTTAATCAATAGAAAGTTCAATTGAGGAATTAAATATACTTCTACTTCGGAATGAGAAATATCATATTTTTTCATGTTTATTTTATTACAAGAACGAAAAATAAATAAAATTACTAAGAATTTCGGGCCCCAGGACGAAACATAAACACAAAACCCGGTCGAGTCCGGTCCGGTCGGCATGGGTTTTCAAGATTTCAACTTTTTATTGCACCCCCTTCCATAGGGTGCAGATAGACCGGGCCAGGCTTTTATGGAATTCGGGCCTGAATTTCCACTTCTCAGGCCCAATTGGCTGGCCTGGCCCTAACGAACAGAATTGGCTGAGCATATTTCTTTCTGGGCCGATTCTGTACCATTTAAGTGTATACCTAAAGATCATAATTATTAAAAAAAAAAAACAACTGAAATGAAATAAAAAAAAAAAAAGGGTTTAATATCATGAAAAACTTAAAACTGGTACGTTTTATGATAAAATTATCCAAAACTAATTTTTTGACCACCAAAAGATCTAAATGGATATATTTGCGATAAATTTACCTCTTGTTAATTTCCGTTAAATCATATAAATATCGCCAAAAACACAAATTAATATACATGGACAAATAAAATGTAAAACTCCAAAATTAGTACATATGTTAACTATTATATGTCATTGAATTCAACAATTTGATAATAAAATTTAATGAAAACTAAAAAATGATAAATTAATTACATGTATACCAGTTTGGGATCTCTAGTAGTCAAAAAATTAATTTGGAGTAAATTTATCATATGTATATCAATTTGGGATTTTTCATTGTATTAATCCATATAAAAATTCACAAAAGAGGATACGAAATGTTCCTCTCTTTGGGAATATTTGGATTTGTTCAACACAATTTTTGTTGGGCGTTAATCTAGGTGTGTGCTACGCTCATGACAAATATGTGAGCACCAATGAATATTTTAGGCCTTGTGTTTTAAGCTTTATCTAGTTGCTCAATATCTTAATAACAAGTGAACAAGTCAATAAACAAAAGTAGAAGGTTCTGACCACGAAAAAAAATTAAAAAAAAAAAAATAAAAAGAAGTAGAAGGGTTTTCCACCGATATTGCTTTTTTTCGGGAATTTTCAAATTTGTGTTTCCTTTTCAATTTTTATCATCTATAACAACCATGCACAATGTTTGATTTGTTTCTCATTTTACATTGATACGATTTCGAAATATTGATTCAAATCCACGTCAATCAGGATGACTCTTGTGCACTTATTTATTTGGTATTGATATTATCTAATATAATTTTTTTGATTGGTTTATATATAGGATTTTGTGTTTTAGTCAATAAAACTTAATTTTTAGTGCATGTTGGATCATCAATCGAAGATAAGCCTTTAACATTCTATGCTAAAATAGGAAATTAAATTTGATTGGAGGTGATCAAGAAACGAAATTCAAGATTAGATGATAAAGGATTATAAGAATTAATGAAATTAGTGAGAGTTCATGTTCAAATTTCTCAGTCTAGGTTCACAAGGTTAGGCTTACGGAAGAAGAGATTAAAACTAGTTTTCACCAGAACAATCAACGATTTATGAAACTCATATGGGTGGGCCTTACTAGACCTACTTCTTAATGTGCCTCAGATTAAAACTATTTTCACCAGTAAATTTTTTGACCATATATATTACTAAAACATCATGGATAATTTTTATAATTTTTAAGAAAGTTCTAATTTTTTATATTATTTATTTTTCCTTTTCTTTTTCTCTTCTATGTCTACCAACCGACTACAGGTAGCAACTGGCAATGATCGATGGAAGCCGATGACCAGAAATAGTAGGGATCGGCAATTGATGACTTGCCAGCGACTTGTGGTGATTAACTACCGGCAACAACCGATGATTAGCGAAAGCAATGACCGGATATGGTAATGACCAATGATTGATGACTAGTCAACGACCCGTGCCAAATTTTCCTTAAAAAAAATGAAAAGAAAATAAATTAAAAATTTCAAAATTATGAAAAATCAGAAAATTAAAAGAATTGAAAAAAAAATGACTGTCTACCTATGATTTACTAAATTTATTAGATAAATAACCAATTTACAACCCATTTAGTACCCATTAAATTGTTAACTAACTCATTTATGACCCACTTAAGCTTGCTTTTAAAACTCAAGGCAACTCACTTATGAGTTATGATCCACATCATTAAATATGGGTTAAAAGGTGGGTTCTAAACTCAATTTGCCACCTCTAGTCACAAGGATAGAACGGATCCACCAGACAAACCTGGAGTATATTTCCAGCTCACAAGGCCCAAATCTTGAATTCTCTCGAGCTCAAGCCTCGTTAGCCCAATAGCGACTGAAGTAGGTGTAACTCCAGATGACGTCGAAGAGGAATGAAAGGTAATTGGGATTAGTTAAGTCGATTAAGATTTAAGCTTTAAGAGAAGCATAAGGTCTTAATTGTTATTCTACATTATTACTTATGCTTTTCCAGGATTGCGGTTACCAAATCTGGTTGCGACGTTGGCCTGGCCACACTTGTGACACGACAACCTACGTTGTTGCCATTGCGCTATTGAGTATGTTTTTTAAATTTTGTTTATATGTTTGGTTAATGTTTGAGTTTAGATAATTGATGATAAAGAGCCTTCTAATTTTAAATTAAGTCTTTTGATGCATTCAAGTGTCTACATCAAAGTGGGATCAACGAGTGGAAAAACAAGACGTCGAGAGGACTTGCTTAGTTATAACAATCGACATTTTTTGCCTTGTAAGTATGTTGTCGAGCATATTATTTACATTTGATTGATATATTGAAATTCTTTTCGAGCTTATTATTCTTATTTGATGTAGTGAGATTTTATAATCTAATCTACAAGTAAGACAATTATAAAACATGAACACGATCGAATTCCAATTTAAAACAAATGAAAAATGTCTAAGGTCACAAAAGAAAATATCCATTGCCATGCCTAATCCCAAAAAAAAATAAAAAATAAAAAATAAAACCTAACGAGATAAAAATTATCAAAGGTGACAAATTTTGTTCACCCTTTTTTTTGGTCACCTAAGGTACCAAATTTTGTCGCCTGAAGCATAGGTGTTAGAGCAATGGCAAAAACTTGTTCGGGACAATATTCTTTACCTAAGGCGATAAAAATTTGACCTAAGTCGACAAAGCCCATTTTTTTAAGGGTAACGTGATCAATGTGCCGTTGATAAGACTGAACAATCCGCTTTCGTTTAGCCTAAGGGAGGTGGATTTTAGTAGCCCCTTTTGCATTTGACTGTACGCCAAATATTATTCATCTTTCACCGACCGCTTGTTCTAAAATTAGGGTTTTTTACTTTCTTTTTTGTAAAGTAAAAGACATTCAAAAGCCACTCACCTTATAACTCCTTTCAGTTTCCCTTACGGCGACGCTTGAAAGTGACATTCATTGCTAGTCACCCCTTCACATCCTTTCGGCTCAACCGAAAAGAAATCCTATAATCCTTTGGCTGATTACATTACCGGGTTGATAGGGTTGAATCCATGATTTGCAAATCCTGAAATTAGAACCAAATTGACTCACAAAAGAATCAGCATCGAACCAAATCGATCGGAATTCTAAAGCAACCAAGCCTACTTTCACCCATTCTAAGGCTGACGGGCTCCGGATGCTCTCCCCGAATGCATGCAAAACGTTTTCCAATCCCTTGGGCTACATTTGGAAGAAGCGGGAATGGAGGGAAGAAGAAGATGTCCCCAAACAATGCCTTTTCAAGTGTTCAACTTACATTTCATGTACTTCTGGTCATTTGGTTTATTGTGACTTACTATTTGTAGTGCTTTATTTAATGAGTAAATCCAATTTGTATTTCTATAATGACCCTGTAATTACCCGAAATTTTACCTGTTTTGTAATGGAGTAACTCGCCCTTTTGATTCTCAATCAAGTACCTCAATTCTCAAATCTAGATCAATGTGAATCTTCTGTTGAAATCGCGAAGAGAAAATGGCAACGTAAATGTAAATGCTGTTAAATAATAATAAAATAAAATAAAATAATAATATTGACGTTTGATGTAACATCTTGAGATGATATCATGTAGCAAAGACATATTGAACCCCTAAAATCATTCAAGTCACACAGTCTCCCCCCACATCATCACTCAATATCAAAATAAAGATGGCGTAATTTTTTGTTGAATAAGTAAGCCACGTGAGCGATTATGCTTTTCCGAAGAAGAAAGCAGCGTTAGTAAAATTGCGTGACATGATAATATATCTAAATTTTAAAAGAAGAAAAAAAGAAATTAAAGGACTTGGTTAAACAAAAAGAGTTTGATATACTCAATTGTAAATAAATAAATAAAAAATCAGGTACTTCTTGCATGAGCAACATCCCCTTTGTATACCGACCAAAAAAAAAAAAAACATCCCCTTTGTATTAGAACATAGGTTTAACAATTCTTACATGCTGATCATTGGTTTTCTCTTCGTCTTCTATGCCATAAAAAGAAAAACAACATTGGACAAATTCAAGGCTTGCTCAATTAGATCCAAAGATTCCAGACCCTCTCTCTCCTCTGCAACTTCATTGACCGACTAATTGCATTGGACCGACTAAGCTAGGTATCGGGCCAGGACCGGACACTTAGACAACAACCCAACCCAATCCCACCCCAAAAAATGCAAAAACCACTGCCTCAAGATTGGAAAAATTGTTCTTTTAAAAATGCCTTTTTTTTTTTTTCTATTTGGGATTTTAATATTTTTGTTCGTTCTGTAGTCGGTAGGTCAGCATGATCCTTGAACGTAAAATTAATGCAAAGAGGGGTCGCTGTCCTCCAAAATTGGAATTTCCCTCACACCATTCCCTTCCCCCCATTCATTTCTCCAAGACGCTCTCTATACACCCCATTTCGCAATACCCACCTCCCCCAAATCAAGACAAAATTACTGCCCATACCACATCATCCATCCCATTTATCAGAACTATCGTGCAGTCTCGAACCTCCCAAATTGACCCATCTATCTCATAAGAACCGCTTACCTACCTCTTTCCCTTTTTCTAATTTTTTATTTTTTTTAAATTTTTTTGAATTTTTGGGCTGCCCGAAAGAATCATTTGTTTACTTGGGGAAAAGGCAACGAGCCTCTACCACTTAATCCCTCCCCTGGGTTGCATCCGCTCCTAGAAGGAGCTGTGAACGTGACACCATCTCGACTTTCAAAGTCACCGCCCGGGCTCATGGGAAGCTTCAAAACGGTGGCAATTTTCTATTGGAGATGGTGGTTCTTTCATGTGAACGGGTCATGTGTAAGTTTGAAGTTTGAGGCTGGACGAAAAGGGGGAGGGAGGGGGGTTTCCATTGGTTGGGACACATCGCAATCACCGTAGTAACCATGGAGCTTTGAAGATAAAAAACAAAGAAGATTCTTCCACTCTTAATGGCACCAGATCCATCAATCGGGTCTTGTAGACCCCAGAAGCTCATGCAAAGTCAATGGGGTATGCACCAGGAATCGGACAGTGATGTTGAAACATATATTGTGTGAGCATCAGGGGAAAGAACATTTTTTGTCATAGAGCAGCGATAGATATTAATCGATGTGCTAAATGATATAGCTGGGTGTAAATAAATCTTTAAACAAGTGGATGGTATTCAACATGGTTGTGTTTTCCACCACCTCAAAGGAACTTTCCTTTTCGACCAATAAAAAACAGATGGAAATTTCCTATTATTGGATTAATCAAAATGGACGTCAGGTATATTGTTAAGTTTTTCATGTGTAATATACATAACATATCACTTGCCATATTACTTACTTCATGTTTAGTTACTATTATGACAAAAATTATAATATGAGAGCAATTACGGCGATAAAATTTGTAATGAGTTGGTAGCATATATTATGATGCTGGTGTATATAATGAAATAACTATTTACTTCATTTGATTGACTCTGCAAGAGTAGAGGGATAAGGATAATTTGTTGAAAATGGCATCATAGGCCATATCTAATATATTCACTATGCAATTAATAAACATGTTACTGGTTCTTTATGTATGATATATAACTATAAAATAATAAACTAATTAATATGTATTAATAAAACATATTAACTATTATAGTCACTATTCATATATATGAAATATAATTCTTATTGTATTAATTAATGGTGGCTAGCAAGCTCAAATGTTATCTACAGGTGACTTTAACTTATAACGCTACAAGCATTTAATTTGTTGAAGGCATAGGTTCTTCCAAGAATGAAGTTTTGTCCATAAGCCTATCTTGATCAATTAGTCTTAAATTTATTGTGTAGATACCAATTCAATCCTAAACTTTGCAATTTTGTCAATTTAGTCATAAATATATGGATAAATTTAAATGTAATCTTTCTAATTAATTTTCATCAAGAATCATTGATGTGGCGGTTTCATCATCGGCTATTCCATGTCTCACGCTACCTCGGCAAAAATATTACATTGGAATTTCACATCAATGTTGAAAAATTTAGAAATGAATTAATATTTTTACACTAAATTTATGAGTAATTGAACAATTTTTCTCTTGGTATTCGCACACAAAATAAGTTTTTGTGCAATTTTTCTTGCATTTTTAGTGGTAATCTTTCAACAAGCATTAAAATTAGGTCATTTGAGTGTTTTAGGGGTACTAACCGCCATTCGAGATAAGTTAAATATCGACATCATCTAAAAGAAATGGGTACGGCAAAATTTGCTTTTTCGAGCGGCAGGAGGGCCTTGGGATTCACTCCTCCAATGGAATTGCTTTTGGAGAAAGAAAGTCATATTCCATTTTATTTTTGCATAAAAGTAAAAAGTAAAAAGAGAAAGTGATATTTTCTCTAGAGATTGTGCTTGCATCATCCTCCACATACGAGTATCTTAAGATATCTCGGACAACTGTTGATCATGGGTCAGTCACGAGGCCAAAAGCGACCCCCTTGAGGTCGATCTCAGCCTCAAAACTGATCATCTTCATGGGTTTCAAAAGTTGCTTTTTTGATTTAGACTCATATTTATCCACTGTTTAGAGCTCGTTTATTCTCTAATTGTTATTTTTTTCTGTATTTTGTTCCAGTATACTTAATTTCTTAATTTTCTAGATTTTTTAAGGTTTTGGATGGTATGTAGGCATTATTTTGAGAGTTTGGAAAAAAGAGGTAATTGCACTCCCCATTATTAAAAAATTCAATGTTGATATGTTCAATCATGCAAAAATTCAATATTGATATATTAAATCATGCAAAAACTAAATCTGAAGAGTTGAGTCGGTATATAGTGTTACCAGCAACTGAACCTAAATTCTTATGATAATAGTTTGTTGAGTATATAAGAAATGAGAAAGAAATTTCCTAACAAAATAGGAAGTAAATTAATAATTTCCTAAAATAATTCAAATTAAATAACTTTATCCATTATTTTCAATTATATACAAATTGAATGGATTCTGATTAATTAGGCACGGTTACTTGGAGATTATCGAAATCTGCATAATAAGTCATGATCCAAATATCTATATATTATTTTCTTCTTCTTTAATACTAGTTTTTATGGACGAGCCATTAGTTTCATTTCTTGTGCAACGTTAAAAATAAAATATATAACTGTAATTGCATAGAGAAAAGAAACACTTGACATCATTTTCTTCTTTTATTTCTAAATAAATCCTTTTCCACAGTGAAAGCACTTGCTATTTTTTAAATAAATAAAACGAGGCATCATTTTACACCATTTTCTTTAAACCTGCGCTATTTCCACCTCTTTATTGGCTTCAGACACCCTTTATTACATTGAATTTCTTGTGAGCCCCACTTTTAATTTAAGATTATTTCTTACCATTTTTTTCTTTTTCTTTTGTTTCTATTTTATTAAAAGACAAACTACCCACATCCATTTCAAACAATTTTTTTTTTCACTCTAATCGCTTCTTCCACATCCATTACATTTTGAGTTTTGTTCATGTTTGTCTTCTTCTAAAATTATTCCACCAATTTTTAACTTTTATTTTCCCAGATAATTCTCATGATTGTGAATTTTTTGACTTCAATTTTTGATACAAATTTATGAGAATTTACTCAAAGACTGAATATTGCAATTGATGACTACACTACACACAATTAATTAATCTTTAATTGTATTGTTATTTGTAGTGTGGTCATTGTGGAGGACAATATTGATGAGCACCCAAATTGCTTAAATGTATCTATTGATGATAAAACTACGAATGGAGAATATAAATCAATCATGTCAACAAGTTCATTTGAAACCTCTTGCTATAACATTGAACATTATTCCTTGATATGTGTTGTTTTGAGTGAATAAACTCTCTTACTGATATAATTAAAAACTTATTCATGTAAAATATTATTGCAGTACATTTGTACTTTGAGGATAATTTTCATGAAGATTCTGATACATTTAGAACTGACAAAAAATATGTCCTCAAATGGTTTGATTGGGTTGTCTCATAATCTCATTATACTTGTTGTGATTTCTTGTCAACAGCTAATTATACCACGTCATTAAGGCAAAGTATTCGTGCAAATATAGTATATATAATAAAGTGTTAAGGAACATTTTCTTTTGCATTTTGCATGATCATGGAAGTTCAGAATTTTTTTATGTACTTAACTTTATCATATTTTTCACATCATGAAATGATTGCATGAAAAATATTAAAACTTGGACTATTAAATTTACTTAGTAAAATAATAGTAGAAAAGTTAAAATACGCAGGCTACAATGTAATGACACAAATTAAACTTAAAATCAAACAAGAATTGTTTCCTTGTACAAAAGAGAATATACAACTCATTAACATAATAATTAGTTAGCTATCTACTAAATAAACTATTTTTTGGAAAAGAGGGACACCAAAGAAAAGGAAAAACCACATGTAACCTTAACAGGTGTTGTTTGAAAAGAGTATGGGTAGTTTCATCTCTAGTAAAATTGAAACAAAAGAAAAGGAAGAAAAAAAGGTAACGAATCATCTTAACTCAAGAATAGGTACCATAAGAGATAATATAATCAATTCAATGTAATAAGAGAGTATCATGAGTCAATAAGAGGATGGAAATAGCGGATGCCTTTCATTAATGCACAACCTTTTTATGGTAACTGCTCAAATTAACCTCGACTTCATTAAGCATGTATTGATATTCACCAGCATCCTTTTCTAGAAGAAAATTACCAAGTCATAGATGCCAATTTTGTCCTAAACTTTTATACATATGCCAATTCACTCTCAAATTTTTCAGTTTTATCAATTTATTCTTAAACTTTTTCATAAAATTTCAATTTAATCATTATGATTAATTTTCCCTAAAAATAGCTATCATGGTGGTCTAATTATCACTAACCGTTCTACATGACACACCACAATGTTCAGCAATTTTAGTAAAATTGACTGAAATAATCATATTGGAATTTCGAGCAAAATTTTAAGATTGAATTGGCATCCGTGTAATAAGTTTAAGATTGATTGGACACTTTTTCCCCTTTTAAGGCGAATTAATAATTAATGATTTTCTACTTTCCTATCTCCGTTTGATTTAAAGTTTCCTATTTTATTCTTTCTTGAACTTAGCTGGAAGAGAACAATTTACCTTTTCCTCCAAAAAAGGGAAAAATAAATAAAACCTGAATACATATTAAGTTAGAAACTCAATTCAAGATTTTAATTCTTATGTCCCTTCAAATATCTAAACATAAAGACTATAGAAAGATGATAAAAAGAAAAGAAAGAGAAAGATCAATGCGAGGCATTTTTTATTGTTCAACCATGAAGCAAGTTATCAATGTTGCTCATAAACCTTTTCCTCAAAGTTCTTTTCCATGAGTAAATATAAGTTTAAATGTAAAGAAGTTACATTCCGATTTGGACTTCCATTAAAATCACTTCAAAATTAGACAAAAGAACAAATGAACGATTTTCTAACAAAGCAAATTAAGAACATTATATCTTCAACAAAAGAATGCATTCATTGTTGCATAAAGGAAAATATGTTATCCCACTTCGTAACATGGTTTTACTTAAAATAAAGGCATATTTTATTTTTAATAATTAAAAGAAACCTGGAGATAAGTTAACTACTCTTCGGAAGAAGTACATCTTAAATGTCAAAACTTGGCATGAATGGACACTTAAGTGTCAAAAATTAGGAAAGTGACATTTAAGTGCATTTTTTTTTTTTAAAGTGGGATACTTAAGTGCCACTTTTGGTGAACCCCGCCGGAAATCTTATGTGGCAATTTTTTTTATTATTTTTCTCACTTATGTGGCTCACTAGAGAGCTGATTGAGCAAAGAAACGCAAAAATGACATCGTTTTGGCGCAGATTTGAATTTTAATATAAAAATTAATTAAATTAAATTATAAAAATTAATTAATTAATTAATTAATTAATTTAATTAAAAAAGGAGGGAGGAATAAGGCGGCTGAGGGCCGAGCCCTCGCTACCGCCACTAGGAATCTCCCTTTTTTAAAAAAAAATGTTTTAAATAAATTTAGTTTTAAATTTAAATTTAATTAATTTTTATATTAAATTATTTACTACGTCATCAGCAAAACAACGTCATTTTGCACTTATCTCGCCGGAAAATCGTCATGTCAGTATTTTGGCCAGATTTTTCACTATTGGCATTTAAGTGGTTCATTTTGCTCCAATTTTGGCACTTAAGTATCATTTTCCTAACTTTTGGCATTTAAGTATCCCTCCGTTTTAGTACTCCATGTGTCCGGCATTCAATTTATTTTTGAAAAATTAGCTCAAATGTAAGGTATTACAGGAGAGAGATTATGAGATTAATTTTACCAAGAAAAGGGGGTAAGTTAGAAATATTAAATCAAATCATGTGATTGAAGGCTAATTTAGTCGGTTAACATTGAAAAAATAACGTGTTCTAACCAAAGAAAAATACGGAAATAGAGTCATCCCAAAAGAAAAAAAAAATCTGTTTACAATTCAAAAATAAAAGAAAATAAAAGAAGTATTCTGAATTTCTCTCGTAGAGTGCAAGGATAAGGTTGATTGTAGTACAAGGATAATTAAGATATTTTAATAGCGCATTTTCTTTTAGTTGAAATGGGTGGTTACCTTCATTGTTTTATTTTTTACCAATTTTTTTGTCGAGTGAACCTTTTTTCTATTTGGTTTATAATTTGAAAAATAACCGTACAAGAATTTTAATGAAAAAAAGAAAAGAAAAGACAATGGGATATTTCCTTTTCTTGTTTTTTTGGTCGAAGGATGTTTCCTTCGGATAAATAAAACATATCCCTTCCCCTTGCCTGCGGACGTAGTCTATGCTGCAAAAGATAAACTCCAACGCCACCGCCGCCCGCCGCCCGCCACCATCTCTCCATTATCGTTTTCATTTCCACGAATAATTAATCCAAAATAATAAAATGGGAGGACGAGGTTCCATGTCAGGCTCCACTTAATTTAATATGTATATGCTTGCATTGTTATCCAATTACAGGAAAAGCCGATGCATCATAAATCCTCGTTCAATTGAGAAATTATTGTCCAGATTTAGACGAGGCTCCATTTCAGCCATTGATTATATAGAATTCTCATTGCAAATTCATTGTGTCACTCGATGTGCTAATCCAACAAATTGCAAGCCGACGCGACTCTCCTTTACTTTTTCAAGGTCTACAAATTCCAGAAAATGGGGCAGAATAAACGTGCCCTGTATTGACCGCTGAAGAGGTCTTGTTTGGCCAACGTTAGCTAAGCAATGTGATCATTATTGCTTGGACTTGTAATCCCTCCATTGGTCTGACCGGCATTAGATATGAAAATCTTTGGATTCAATGACTAAAATAGCTTGTTCAAAAACGTTATCGTCAAAAAAAAAAAAACCTTATCGTCTACTTTTCTCCTTTGATGAGGTGGGTTGTCAGAGGAATCGACGGTTGCCTGCAATTTATTTCTCATTTTTAAAGTTTTTCTCCGGTCGGACATTTATATGAAAGAGTCAAGAATTGAGCGAAGCTTAGCGGTTTGCCCATCTTAATTCCCTTGTGCCCGTTGACTTTCGAGCCAAACCACCTCAATTAGATTTATCTATATGTATGAACATGTTCGGAAGCACGTGTGGGTGGTATAAAAAAATCCTTCTATTGAAACATTAGTATAATGTAGAGCAATTAATATATCATAATTGAGTAAAGGTGGGTCCAATTTTATATATTAACAGGATCGGATTTAGGCTACCTCTTAGCAATCTCCACAAACAAAAGATGTTAAAGCTGATGGTAGATTAATGAATTCTCTAACACTGATGAGTTGTGTTAGAGAAATTTTATATTGTAAATCTAAGCATTAGATTTCTATATTATGTTCGGATGCACGTATAAGTTGTATTAGAAAATCAAAGCATTCTCGAGGTGGAACTAGAATATCACAAAATTTACAAGAATTTTTGCACATCAAGCAGTTGGATTATAATTATAAATCCTCACGATGGGCACAAAATCCCACGTCCTGTATTCTTTATATATATATAATCTTCCTCATTTATTAATTTAAGTTTGTAAGTTGGGGTTTTTTAATAAATTAAATGACCGAAATTATATCACCACTTTGTAGTGTCAATTATTCGTGGCGAGGCGATGGGGTGAATCGAGTGGTTGAGATTTGTATGCATCGGAATGCTCCAAAGAGAATTTATTCTGCAAAAGAAGGTAAATTCCACTAATCCACACTGTCCATGAAAATGAAAGCGCCCTCGGTCCCTTCAATCCCTCCCTGCGCTTTATTCGCTTGTAACAGGGGAGTGCGTACTTGTGTCGGCACTCCCGTTCCGGAAAATTCTGCCATTCATCAAGTTCATGAGCTTTTAAAAAAAAAAAAAAATTTTGTGAAAATATTTTATTTCATCAAAAAATAAATTGAAGAGTTTCAAATTTCTCTTGTTGAATTGCGCATGTAAATGTTCATGGGTCACCTAGGATGGTGAAGGAATCGAAGTACCACTGCCAACCGATTAGCTCGTCGTCTAGGAGCTGGTTCGATAGCAGTTCCTACCCATTTCGATCTTGAAATGGCTAGGGAAGCCGTGTGTGCAAACCGGGATTTCATTGAAAAATTAAATTTTCTTTTTCGAAAATTTGTGAAAGGGTGAAAATTTGTGAGAGAGGGATGAATGAAAATACGAGAAAGAGAGTGACCTCCAGTTTTTAAAAGTTTTCTAAGTTCTCTTTTAAATATTGGTTGCCGATTGTTCAAACGTCTAGGCTCAAGTTTGCATGGGCCCACTCATTTTCCCCAAAAAGTCAATCCCGCTCTGATAGCTCCGAATAAATTAAATACATGCATTAAGATATGAAGGCTTCTTATTCCACAACAATGAAAGCAACTTTTCACCATTTCATATACTAGGGGATTAATTGAAAATAGACTACACTTACGAAGTTGTTCCAACTTATTAATTGGCACTAACCCTAGATCCTTGCCTTGAGAAATGAATCAATCTTTACTTTTCTATTATATTGCTCAATATGTTCACGATAATATTACTAACTTCATCGGCTCTAATGGTTACCATAAGTATTTCTTAATTCTCGTTCACTCAATAAAGAAGGATTATTGTCAATCTCAAAAATATGATTAATAATATCAGGACGAAAAACCAACCTAAGGCCTAAGGGTTAATATAAAGCTCTACAAATAGTTAAATAAAAAAGTTTTGAATGTCACATTGTATTGTGATCCATAAACCAAGTCAAATAAAAAGTTCTAGCCTAGATTGGCTTAGGCTCACACGAGCCAATGTTTGAGCACTAATGTATAAGTGAAAGTGCTAAAAGTTGTGTATAGTGTTCGTTTTAGTATCAAATTTTTTTTTTTGACCATTTAAGTGTCAACTCTAATCAAAGTCACTAAAATTCTGATGTGATTGTCTTCCATTAATTTCGTAGTATGATATAGCTCGTTAACGTGCCCAGTCTGTGTTCATCGACTTGCCCCAATCAAAAATCCTTAATTGTGAAATGCCCGGGATGAAAGTCCTTTCTTGTATTGGCCTCCACTCCAGCCAAAAGTCCGCCTCGATATGTGAAAATTCCTCTCCTTTAGTTGGGCAAAAATTTCCTTTCATTCATGCACTCAAATCCTAGGATGTTAAAACAAAAAAAAAATCGTAGGATGTTGGCCCTCCCCTTGTCGTGATTTGCCATCAAATTTCCATTTGCTTCATTCAACGTGTGAACGCCCAAATTTGGCCGAGTGAATGAATAATTTTTCCATATTGCTGCAAATCCTATTGATTCCTTTCTCAAGTTCACTCATCACCTCTTCAATTTCATGGCCAGCTCATTCCATGAGCATCAAATTCTTGATTCTTTCCCTTAATTTCTCTCTTTTCAACTCCCCGCTCAATCTTCCGTGCATTGGATCATCAAAGCCCACTGGAAAAATCTTCTCCCCATTAATTGGCTGACTGAGCCAGCTGCCCCCCTACCCCACCCCAAAACCCCACTATGGGTTGTATTATGTACTGATTGCGAACCTTGTTGTGATTCTTTTGCTGTTGGTTTAGTAATTAAAGCTATTTCTTTGACCAAAAAAAAAAAAAAAAAAAAAAACCTCGATCAATCTTTGCCGATTGTCTTGCTTGCCATATTTTCAAGTAAAAATATCCTAATGATTTCTCCTCTTGGCTAGCCGTAATCTCTTTCACAATTTGAGCTCCTCAAATCTTCGGAATTTTCTCATTATAGATTTCATATAAAATCTCTTAAGTTGACATTGAAAAGAAACATGGCAGGACAGAGCCGTAACTTAGTAGTGGCACCGGAGGCTTGAAAATGATGAAGAAAGCCGTCACTTGTGGTTCACGCCATGTTTGCCCATGTCTCTACTCGTGCTTGGTTGGGTGAGAGAAAAAAGCGAGCGATGGTGATGGGGAGAGTGGTGCAACAATCAGCCAATGTTGATGACAATCAAACCCTATAACCTACCTGGTGTGCGACATCATTTTTGCTCGGTTGGATTGAGCGACATCATTTATGCCCTACCTAGCCATATTAGATTAGGCAACGTCATTTTGCACGTTCGCGAGGATTGGATTTCTTTAAAAATGCCGACTCGAATACTTTTATTATAAATGTCACGTAATTTTTTTGATCGAAATTTTCACCAGATATATTTAAGTGATAATTTTTTCTCCAATTTGACACTTAAGTGATTTGGTAAAAACTTTTTAATACTAAAGTGAATGCCATAAACAACTTTTGGTACTTTTAACGTACTTTCTCTCCTTTTTGCTAACAAAGTTGTGCAGGCCGAGCCATACCATGCTCGGGTGGGTGGCCATAAGCTTCATGTTTGTCTCATTTATGGAGAAATTATTTAATTGTGCGGATGTCAATATAGTTCCAAATTATGAGTAAAAGAAGGACAATTTATTTATTGTAGTGCGTATGAAATGGAGTATGACACGTTATTTATTGTAGTGCGTGTGAAATGGAGTTTGCATTTCTGGTCCACGACCAAGAAAAACCACCTTAATTTCAACTTATTGTTCTACTATTTTCAAGGTTTAGGGTCTAATCTTCTTCTTTTTTTTTTTATTTAAAAATTTGGGATGATGATAGTAGTGGCCGTAAAATTTGTGTCAATTCCTCGCTCTAGCTTAGTTCCAGAACATTTTTTGTCCACTTAAAATCCTAAAACTTATTATCCTCTTTTTTCCAAGTTAACTATTCTGTTAGCCTTCAGTAAATGGAAAACCTATCCGGTATTTCTTCATTAAATTTTCTTTTTATTTTTCGCGCAAGTGACGCCATTATAGTGCCAAATAGATGTCGCATAAGGATTTAAAAAAAAAAAAATTAACATTAGAAAAAAAGAAGGAAAAAACCCAAAAAATTCGAAAAAGAATTTGAGACTAACATGTACAATGTGAAATTCCACTTCATGTGCTTGGCAAATCTTCGGATGATTTTGATTTGCTGGATTGATATTAGGTGATGAAAAATATTTCATTCAATGTCCATCTTTTAAAATATATCAAATCGTCCGAAAATTGAAGCCCAACGTACACGAGATTTTATAAAGCTTAGCAATGGTCGTCCAGCAATTCAAAATTAACAATATCTCGATGCTAATTGAAGATTGAAATGAACCAAATTAAAACCCATCAAGCCCTCCCGCCGGATCAAATCAAACGACTACCGTAGAAATTGTGGGCAAAAATGTACAAGTCACCTTCTACAGGGGTGGAATTATAATTTCTAAGATTATAGGACTTCCTTACCCATTCGAACTTCGAAGGGCCTCAAACGCGTGGGTCCAATGCAACATCTAACTCTAACGACCGTTGATGGAGGGCCTCCGATTAACGAACGGTCCTGATGAATCCCCAGAGAGATTACTTATTAGCGGGTCCCACCTCCCAGCTAATTTTGTGTGTGGCGACCAGACGCGGGCGGAAATTAAAAAACTTTCCCCAATTTCCCATGCCCTAAAAGAATATTTTCATTTATTATTTTTTTGGCAAGATAGATAATTATTTAGATGGGCACGATTTGGATACCATTTTTTGACTCTTATCTGAGTTGGATACCATTTTTAGCCCGTAATCCTACCATTGAAATTTTAGAAAAATCCCATAAAAATTTAATTAAACAAAATTGAATGACTTACTCGAATTGCGGTCGATTTTTTTCTATTAACGTGAATTTTCCTGAGAAAGGAAAAAAGAGTAATTTCTTTTTGCCAATCCGGGTTGTCGACAGGCTTTTAACCGGGTTCGGAAAAGGGAAATTTTTCGGGGACTGAGCAAAGAATTTCGAAAATGTTATTTAATTAATTGGGATAAACATTTCATTTTTTTGGCAATTTCGGGTGCATACGCGTGGGGCCCGCGCTCTTTCCCTGTGCTTGCGTGTCGATGCATGGCCATTGGATAGAGAGAGAGTGATCGGTACAGTTAGCGCACGGAATTTCGGTGCACTCGCACGATTAGTCAACGCTTTCTATACTATGAAACTCTAATGAAATTGACCATTTTTTTTTTTTTAATATTGTGACCAATGCATCTTGAAAATATCAAGATGTTAGTTCAGAGTTGGCGATAGATTTCACATTGTTCATTCTTTCGAAAATTATATTTTAATAGGTACCATGTAGTTATTCAGTTATTGATAAAAAAATTTACTTTGTGTTATTAGCGAGTTTTGGAGATAATTGGTTTGAAATAATTTCATTTCTTGAGATATTGATTACATGTATAAATGTTGAATCGCTATATCCCAACATTTGAATTGGAAAGCATACATATATGTTTGGAAAAGTGACACGAATGGTACATAAATTTAAGTCTAATGTGCAATGTAATCCCTTAACTTTTTATTTATTTAATGTGGTTCATACCCAACGTGCATTATCGTTTTTGAAAATTTGTTCAATCTAATCCCAAGTTATATGACAATGTTCAATGTCGTTTCTAAACTTGAATTGATGGTAGATGAGCTTCTCATTCAAGTTATTAAGGAACAACCTTTTAGTTCAGAATCTAGAGATACTTAGAGATATCAAGATGGTAATTTTTATAATTATCCGAGTTGCATTTCTCAAAGGATCCTACTAGACTGGAAAAGAAAAAATGATTGACTTGATGCATCATATTGATATTAGGAGATGAAAAATATTTTGTTCAATGTCCATCTTTTAAAATATATTAAATTGTTGAAAATTCAAGCCCAACATACATGAGATTTTATAAAGCTTAGCAATGGTTGTCGCGCAATTCGAAATTAACAATATCTCGATGCTAGAATTGAAGATTTTTTTTTTTTTGAGCACATAGAATTGAAGATTGAATTGAACCAAATTAAAACCCATCAAGCCCTCCTGCCGGATCAAATCAAACGACTACCGTAGAAATTGTGGGAAAAAATGTACAAGTCACCTTCTACATGGGGTGGAATTATAATTTCTAGGATTATAGGACTTCCTTACCCATTCGAAGAGCCTCAAACGCGTGGGTCCAACGCAACATCTAACCCTAACGACCGTTGATGGAGGGCCTCCGATTAACGAACGGTCCTGATGAACCCCAGAGAGATTACCTATTAATGGGTCCCACCTCCCAGCTAGTTTTGCGTGTGGCGACCAGACGCGGGCAGAAATTAATAAACTTTCCTCAATTTCCCATGCCCTACAAGAATATTAATTTTCGTTAATTATTATTTTGGCCAAATAGATAATTATTTAGATAGGCACGATTTGGATACCATTTTTTGACCCTTATCTGAGTTGGATACCATTTTTAGCCCGTAATCCTACCATTGCGATTTTAGAAAAATCCCATAAAAATTTAAATAAACGAAATTGAATGACTTACTCGAGTTGTGGACTAATTTTTTTCTGTTAATGTGAATTTTCCTGAGAAAGGAGAATTCATGAATCACAAGACGAATTGAAAGTGAACAGATGTTGATCACATTGCACATTATGTTGTTATTCCTACAACCAAAATCTAGGGAGCGGGAGCACCGCAGCTGCCGTGCGGCCGCGCACCACCGGATTACTACTCGGGCTCCTGCCCGGCTTGCCCCGTTCTCGTGAAATGGGATCTGAGGGGGGCCTTGACCGCGAGGGATAGAATCTAACCGCGGTTGGGTTAAAATACCTAACCCTGGTCAAGAGATCGGGCCCCCACCCCCGGAAGAGGCTTTAAAAGGCGGCCTTCGGCTCGTCCTACCTCCTCACCAAAACCTGATTCTCTCATCGTCATCACCCGCACTTGCATGATCGAGCCCTCGTTCTCTTTCGCTTAGCTTCCTCCATTTCTCCAGCTCTGCTTCGCCATCTCTGGTTCGCTCTCTCTCTCTCTCTCTCTCTCTATAATGGTTGAAATGGTTCGACGAGGTTCTTGTTCTTGATCACGGAAGTTCGATCTTACGCATTTAGAGCGACGACGACAACTGGGTTTCGCGTCGAAACCACGAACGACCGCGGTGCGGTTGGCGCGAGAAATGCGGCGAGAGCGCCGGTTGATCGTAACGCCGCGACGTGACTTTTTGATAAAAGCCCGCACGTAGAATTTTGGGTTTCTTTTGATTTTGTTGAGCCAGTTCGCTGTCCGAATTCCGACGCGTCGGAACTGGGTTTTTGTCCGGTACTGAAATGCTGGTGGGGTTCGCACACGAGCCGCGCCGGTTACGTGGAGCGGAACCCCTTCGTCCTTATCGCAAACGGCCCTTTCCGTTCCGCGACAGAAACGATCCTTATCGTGTCCTCTGTTATAAATTGCGCTCTGCTCGGGGGATTTGCCCTCAGTCACCGATCCGCATCGTGATCATTGCTTGTGCTTGCTTGTTATTTGGACAGAGAGACCGAAAATGGCGGCCAACGGGAACAGCGACTTCAGTTTCAGCAACACCGCCCCCCCCGCACCCGGCGCCGGGACGGCGAGGAACGGGCTGACGAAGATCCAGACGACGGCGAACGGCGGCGCCGGAGGCGGCGGGAGCAAGAAGCAGAGCCCGATCTGCCACGATGACAGCGCGACGCCGGTGAAGGCGCAGACCATCGACGAGCTCCACTCGCTGCAGAAGAAGAGGTCGGCGCCGACCACCCCGAACACGGGGGTCCAGGGCTCCTTCTCCCCCGTCTCCGAGGAGGCGCGGCAGAAGCAGCAGCTCCAGTCCATCAGGTATTGTAACGTGGAAGAAGCTTGAAGAAGATGACGTACGTACATACATACATACATACATATATATATATATATATATATATATATGTGTGTGTGTGTTTGTGTGTGTGTGCAGAAAATCCTTTGGAATTGCAGGAGGCAGGGAAGTGGGGCCCCCACATAATTTCGGGGATTTGCAGGAACTATCGCATAAAATTAAAATGCATTAACTTAGGATATAAATTTCACCTTAGTAAATAAGGAAAAAAATTCAAATTTTAGTATATTAAAATGAAGTTTTCAAGGAGCAATTTATTTATTTATTTATATATTAAGTGTTAGGGGCACTTTCTGAAAAAAATTGAATTATAATTTACCGAATATAGGGAATTTCCCCTTTGTTCGTTTCCTTAAACGCGTGGGTCCCGCCCTGTTTCGAAGCGCGTGCCACTTAGGGGGTGGATAGCAGCAGCTTTTAGCTGCGCTCGACCGGTCCCGTAGAATCCGATGGTAGGGCACAATTTTCCTGGGAGGAAAATAAAAACATTTTCGCGATGCATGATAAAAATTTACGATTTAAAAGAAAAGAGACAAGCCGAAATTACAAACTTTAATTTTTCAACAAAAAAAGAAAAGAAAAGAAAAATCCCTAAGGCGCGTTCAGTGGATTTTAGTCGCGTGTTATTATTATGATTATCTTTTAAATTTCATGTTCTGATAAATTCGATTTTACCTAATATTTTTTTTTTTTGGTTGGGTTTTTATGTGAATTTTGGAATTTATAGTGCGTCGTTGGCGTCGCTGACGAGGGAGACGGGGCCCAGGGTGGTGAGGGGCGACCCGGCCAGGAAAAGCGAGACCCCGAAGGTCTCGCAGGACACCAGCCACTACTTCACCCCGGCCTTCGCCGCCAGCGACAGCGCCCTCAAGTTCACCCACGTCCTCTACAACCTCTCCCCCGCCGGTACGTCTAATCTTCTCCCGCTTTTTCAACGTCAACTCGTGATGGGAACTTGCGGGGCCGTGTTGTCACTTACTTGTAACTTTGTAATTCATGAGGAATTTGCGTTGGGGCGTCTCTTTTTGACTTGTCTTGAAATGGGTCGAAATGGGTGGAAGTGGGTCGGGGAGTTTCATGGAAGTTATGATTTCGTATATTTAATGGAAAAGAGCAGGGGGCCCGCCCGGATCGCGACGCGTCATAGGAGGAATTTTGAAACGAGAAGATTGAATTTTTTGGTTATTGTGCGGTCGATTTGTCCAATTGATCGATGATTTTGAGGGCGTGTATGTATGTGGTTGTGCAGAGCTGTACGAGCAGGCGATTAAGTATGAGAAAGGGTCGTACATCACGTCGAGCGGGGCTCTGGCGACCCTGTCCGGGGCGAAGACTGGCCGGTCTCCGAGGGATAAGCGTGTCGTGAAGGACGAGACCACCGAGGATGAACTGTGGTGGGGAAAGTAAGTGCGAGCTTTCTCGTCACGAGAGTAAAAAGACAAAAAGCAGATCCTTGCTGATTTTGTCCATTAATTAAGTTGAAAAAGGTTTTGATATCTAATTTAATCCCATTCGACTCGTGGTTGAATCTTTTTATCTACAGGGGCTCACCTAACATTGAGATGGACGAGCAGACTTTCTTGGTTAACAGAGAGAGAGCAGTGGATTACTTGAATTCTTTGGACAAGGTTTGTTCTCATCTTTCCTGGGATATTTGTCTGTAGTATTGATTCCCTCTGATGCTGTAGTTGGGCAGTTCTATGATTGAAAGCAGAATCATTTTTTACTAATCTTGTAATAAACAATATATTTTTCTAAAAGGAGAAACCACAGCTCACTTTGGGATGAAAATGATGGGAGGGATGGTATCTTTCTTGTCCTTATGTTGAAGTTGGTGTATGGGCTCTCAAGATCATTTGGTAGGATAAGCAATTTCGTCCTCTTGTGAATAACTTTATTGGCACTAGAAGCAGGGGAATTTCTGGGCAATTTCTTGGGTTTGTACAGCCTCAACTGCATCATATATTAATGGCCGTGTCTTTTTTCTTTTTTTGTTAAATGCATCATCAATCAGCCGAGCAAAAACTAGGACGAATTTATGATCTTCACGGACCCACCCTGGTTGTAACACGTTGTACTCAAAAGTTTATTTTGTCATAATTCCTGCATAAGGACGTCGTGGCACATGAACACTTGGAAGTCTTCAATTGATAGTTATTTGTGTCACGCAACAGTTGGTGTAGGAATTGTAGCAAAAATGAACGTGGGTTCTACTGGAGATTCCCTCGAGTGACAATATGAATCTCAATGTTTATGTTTGTAGATGCTGCATATGATGTAAGAATTTGGCCTGCAATGGACAATTTTAGGCATACTTGATGAAGTGGTCACACACACACACACACACATTTTTCACATGGGATCTTTTACTTGTCCTATGACAGTCTAACTCTCAAATTCGATGCCCATATTGGTAAAGTTAATATGACGGAGTCTAACTCATGAATTTGCAGGTCTTTGTTAATGACCAATTCTTGAACTGGGACCCGGTGAATCGAATCAAAGTGAGGATTGTGTCTGCAAGAGCTTACCATTCCTTGTTCATGCACAACATGTAAGTGAAACCAAAGAACTATTTTAACAAATCTTCTGCAGTAATTGTTTCTATAGTCTCCGGTCCACAAAAGGTTAAGCCTCGCCAGATAAGTCTCCTGAACGTTGCCGTCATGTTAAAAATATTGAATCCTGTATGTGTGCATAGTGTTATATGATTCCGACTCATTAGCCCACGGCGGAGAAAGAATTAGTCCTAGTGTACGCAATTCGATAACTGGGTGGGTTGGCAGGTGCATCCGACCCACTCCTGAAGAGCTGGAGAATTTCGGTACTCCGGACTTCACTATATACAATGCTGGCCAGTTCCCGTGTAATCGTTACACCCATTACATGACATCCTCTACTAGCATAGATCTTAACCTTGCTAGGAGGGAAATGGTCATCCTCGGCACTCAATACGCCGGGGAGATGAAGAAGGGTCTGTTCAGTGTAATGCACTATCTCATGCCTAAGCGTCAAATCCTCTCCCTACATTCTGGATGCAATATGGGGAAGGAAGGAGATGTTGCCCTCTTCTTTGGATTGTCAGGTATAGTATCCATCGGAGATCGGAAATGGTGCCGAGTTGGTTGTGACATATGATATGTGCCCCCCCTCTCTCTCTCTCTCTCTCTCTCTCTAGAAAGTCCTTATCCTCTGCACAACTTAGAGATTGCAGTGCCTTGATCGTTGCTGATGAACTTCTTTTGAATTTAGGTACTGGCAAGACTACCCTGTCTACTGATCACAATAGGTACTTGATTGGCGATGACGAGCATTGCTGGAGTGAGAACGGTGTGTCCAATATTGAAGGGGGTTGCTATGCCAAATGTATTGATTTGTCGAGGGAGAAGGAGCCTGATATCTGGAATGCCATCAAGTTTGGAACTGGTAATTTCTGAACACGCCTTTTTGAATTTCTATACTTGAGTTGAATGAAATTAGATTTTGGTTTACGTATGCCCTCAAGGCATGAAAATGACTCGAGATGTTTGTGGATGACAGTGGTGGAAAACGTGGTGTTTGAAGAGCACACGAGGGAAGTGGATTACTCTGACAAGTCAGTTACAGGTAAACATCTTTGTCGTTGATAATTTCTATTATTTTAGAGTTGTTCTTAAGTGACTTTTTTGAATTGTTTTAAATAATATAAACAACTGCATGTTTCTTGATTTTGTTATGCTGGATACTCTCATTTTTAATATGCTCAAATGTAGTTTTTGTTTGCTATGACTTGGTTCGTATATTCCTGAAAGAAAATTGAAGTCAACCCTTTCTTTCATTGAGCTAACTGGGTCAGCACAACCCAATGAAGTACGGTTTTGATCTAATCGGTATGGTGTTTAGGTGATAAATATGATAGTCGGAGAGAGAATTTCAGTAGCTGAATAGAATATGATTTGAAGCAGAAAAATCAAGATTATAACTTTTTGAATAATCTCAGATATCTTCACTGAAAAAAATCCAAGAAGCCTTAATTTATTGATGAGAAGACTTTGATGGTCAATTCTTAATGACCAAGTTTGGCTTGCAACAATATGATGACAGTTTGTTATTACAAGCACAATATTCGCAACATCTGATCTGTTCCTTTGTTTCAGAGAACACACGGGCGGCCTATCCCATTGAGTACATACCAAATGCGAAAATCCCATGCGTTGGCCCACACCCGAAGAATGTCATTCTCTTGGCATGTGACGCATTTGGAGTGCTCCCTCCCGTGAGTAAGCTGAGCCTGGCACAGACTATGTACCATTTCATAAGCGGCTATACTGCTCTGGTATGTATCCAACTGTTGAACTTTGGTTCCTTTGTTGTTCCAAATGCTTAATCTGCAGAAGATGGCATCTGATTACGTGCTAACTGTTGATCTGTTCAACAGGTTGCCGGAACAGAGGAGGGTGTCAAGGAGCCGCGCGCAACGTTCTCAGCTTGCTTTGGCGCTGCATTCATAATGTTGCATCCTACCAAGTATGCTGCTATGCTGGCTGAGAAGATGCAGAAGCATGGCGCAACTGGGTGGCTCGTCAACACCGGATGGTCAGGGGGGAGGTATGACATGTTTGAGCCCCGCTCTGCAGCCAATCTTGTTGCCGCTTTTTTGACACTGAAACCTTTCACATCTATTGTACAGCTATGGCTCTGGCAATCGGATCAAGTTGCCATACACCAGGAAGATCATTGACGCCATACATTCGGGCAGCCTCTTGGAAGCTAGTTACAAGAAGACTGAGGTCTTCGGGCTGGAGATCCCGACTGAGGTCGAGGGTGTGCCCTCGGAGATCCTCGATCCTGTGAACACCTGGTCGGACAAGAAGGCTTACAACAACACCCTGTTGAAGCTGGCTGAACTGTTCAAGAACAACTTTGTGACATTCACTGACTACAAGATTGGCGAGGACAACAAGCTGACGGAGGAGATCCTCACGGCCGGTCCGATCTGCTGATCTCAAGGCGATAAGAGATTGAATGTGTGTGGGGTTTGGGTGATAATAATGGAGCAAGAATAGCAGTATGACATTTAATTTTGGTAGTGTATTAAGTTTGATTTCCTATGTGCCTGTCTAAAAGTACCAGGTTTTGGGACTTACCTCCGCTAAGCATCTTTAGAATGGTCATGTTTCACTTGCTCGGTTTTAACATCAAACTTGTTCTCTCTCTTTCTCTCTCTCGCGCTCGCTCCGTGCGCAACATCACAGCCCAGGATTGATCTTGTTGCTTTCATGTGACTGGACTTCCATTTTATCCGCCATTTCAAAAGTACTTGAAGGTGAAAAGTTGGAGAGGATCAAGGATTGAGTTTTGCTTTCTGCTTTGTTCTCTTCCATGGCATCTGAGCAAATGTTTACTCAGAGATAAACCCAGAATGGACAGCTGTAAAGTTGGGATAATCGAGATGACTTTCCATGATATGGTGGATTTAGCTTGCTTAATCAAGCAGAAAATCAAGTGGTGAATTACAAAAAAACTATGAAAGTAGATTACAAGATGGTTACTCATTTGATGACAACTAACGCCTCCCTCAAGTTGAAATGTGGATATCCCGGACACTCGACTTGCTGTAGAGATGGGGAAAATCGAGCACGGTGGTCAATTGGTGAACATGTCCTTGATGGTTTGAGGGTGCATAAGAAGTTCGTATGGCTCCTCGGGACAGTTTCTTTTGTCGATGAAATGACGGTCGATCTACATATGATTTGTCCTGGCAACAAAAACTAGAGTGCGAGCTACGGCAAGAAATATGCAGCTTACCTTAACCAGATGGACAGCTACTCGTAGATGCGGTTTCTATCTCGTGGAAGTATGATCTTCATGTACAATATTGGTCCAGAAATAGCAAGATAGACGAGTCGGTCTCCTGGACGATGGCACGTTCTTGGGTCGCCTGAGAACGTTATTGCCGTTTGTGTTAGTTCATTTGCTAATTGACAGCATATTAAAACGAAAAGATAGGAACCGATCATGGGGCATGTGGAAGCAACAGATCTGGAAAGAGCAGAAGAATGAAAAGATAGAAGGACCAAAATGAAAGAGGAAAGAGAGGGTGGAGTATAGGGGTGTCCGTGGTTCGGTTTGCTTATGAAAACCCGACCCAACCCGAAATACTACACGATATGCTTGACCTGACCCTACCCGACCTGAATATCATACAACCCAAGAGAAAGGGTCAGATTGAGTCGGGCTGGTGCCGATTAGTTTTATCCTTGTTGTACACATGCAGAGAGAGATCGGGCTGTGGGGGTGTCAAAGCCCGACCCCCAGCATTGAGAGGCATGTGGAAGATGAGCATTCTCGAGAGGCATGATTTTTTGGATGCTATCCCATGATTGTCTCTAAATATACTAACACTTATTGATGCCCATATGAGGACCATGCAGTTTAATTAAAACCACTTGAATAGATATCTACTTTTTGGTCTTTACTTCATTTAATTTTTGAGATTGACATACTTTTATCTTTGCTTAACTTGAAAATTTTCATATTTTCACAATATGCACATATTTATACGTGAGTATTTTTTCATATGTTTTCAAAATATGGTTAACGACACTGGTTCTTTTTGAAGCTCAAGCAGGTGCTCCTCGCAAACATCTCGTCTTCTGGCTCAAAGGAGCACTCTCTCTCTCTCTTCCCAAGTAATTTTTTTTTTCCTGGAGAAATTTCTAGCTTGAAATTATTTTCAAAGACATCACATTTCAAAAATATGAGTTTGGTTCTTTGTTTTTTTTTTCAACCAATCTTCACCTCCTAAAACACTCGTGAATATATGAACACATGAAATCCTCGTAAACAACAAAATTAACGTCAACTTTATCTTCTTGATCACGAAGTCCTTTAACTTTTTCACCTCCTTTTCAATTTTACCCAGCAAATTGTCTAATTATGTTATTGAAAGCGCAAGGCTATTCAATTATATAATCTGCTTGAACTCAATTATTAGAGTAACATCAATTGGGAATCCAATTGCAAGGAGTCGTTTCCTTTTTTTCTTTTTATGAACTAAGTTCTTGACTTCCTTTGGTGGTCTTCATGGGCCTGGCTCCTCATATATCATGGATTCTCACCATTTTCATGTGATGGGCCCAAATAAAGTCTGGCCTGCTCGAAGATTTACAAAACACATACTTTTCATGATGGAGAAACTTAGGTAAAAATTTAGGCCTCACCTTCGATATTAGTTCGAATCGCCTTTGATTTTATAATTCATTGGAAAAAAAAGTCGTAACTTATAGTCACATGTGTTTTATTGCAACACGTGTTCTATAATTTTAATCACACGTGTTTTATGTAAATCGAGAGGGAGAGAAGGAAAGGAAAGGAAAAAAGAAGAAGGAATAAAATAAAATAAATAAATAAATTCAATTTTTTTAAAAATTGCATAATGTCAGCATGACTAGTGTCAAAGCGATCAATTTCCTGCCAAAATTAATTAAAAGGACTATATTGATAAATCTTTAAAAAGTTTAGAACTAAATTGGTACAATTAAAAGATTTAAAACTTAAATAATTGTTGTGTAATTGGTTTAGCTCATTTTTGACAATTTTCTCTATTTACATAAAACACTCATAGATTTCCACATGTGCAGACTAAGCCAAACTCATTTTATTACGATCAAGATTGGGTCCCACCTCACCATCTCGATCTCCCCAAGTTTGATTAACAAGTGGGGCTTTCATTAGAGTCGACCTATGTAATTTCCCAAGAAGATTAAGCTGAATGACACCATAAGCATTATTTTTAAAGCAAATTCCCCCTATGTTGTAGGGTTAATACTATGAAAAACTTCAAATCCGTACAACTGTGACAAATTTATGCTATATTATTTTTATTAAATTTTATCGTCAAATTACTGAGTTTGATAACACGTGGCAATTTATCCAATTTAGTATAAATTAACTGATGGTAAATTTGTAGTTATGACAAATATGGATGGATCAATTTAAGTAAAGTCTAAGATCGCCAAGTCCTCCCTTGCTTCTGTCTTCCTTTAGAAATTGATTTTTTTTTTCTTTCTTCTTAAAATGAATGAGCCACCATGAGGGTACCGTGAAGCAGTGGACTCGACAGCACATGTCCCGACATGGTGTCCGCCAAGAGCATTTTCTAGTATCTTTGTGCCAATAAATTAGCGTACTCGATGTTCCCTCACACTACTACAATTAGTGGTAGCTTATTAGTTGTCCTTTATGCTTCCAAATGAAGGAATGAGACTCCATAATTTCAAAAGCCTGTAGATAGCTTCTCATGTGTGATACTGGAGCTAGCAGGGATAAAAACAATGGAAATGTCCTAACTTTCGTATAACACCCACTAAGATACAATAATTTTTTTTCGCTCACTTGAGTGCACAAATTTGAAAAATTTATCACTTGAGTGCCATCGGCGATTTGCTTCATTGGAGAATCCGACGCTGGTTATCTTACGTGACATCGTTGATGCTAAAATATAAAAAATTAAAAAAAATCCATGTTGAAATGGAAAATTAATAAAAAAAATCTGCATAGGAAGATTTACTGGAAATAACATTTAATTGATTGATTTTACTTCGATGTGACATTTAAGTGAGCAAAAAAAAGTTCTAACACTCAAGTAAGCGCCATACGAAAGTTATAATACTTTTATTATTCTTGTTCCAAGCATTTTTTTTTTTTAATAAGTGAAAGTCAGGGAGGGCTAATCAATGCAGCATTCTTTCTATACTTTACCGTAAGGGTCTCAAGTAGACAAATGCCTTGCATTAATTATCTTTATAAAACATATAAAACTAAATACTTCTCATGAATGAGGCCCGTCGCATAGGAGACTCAAAATGTTTTAAATTTAATTTTCAACAAAGATCGAGATTAAAATATCACTAAAACAATTATTATGTACTAATATACAAATAGTATTAATTTTAAATTACCTCCTTTGCCTCTCCTTTTTCCAACCACTGTATAGCCCTTGATTCTAGAAACCCATGAGACTCTCTGTTTGTTTTACTCGCATCAACTCAAATAAAATAAGTAGGTTAGGTTTAACATTTAAATGGGCAATTATGTGAAAAGGAAAAAGGTATAAAGGCTTACATTTTTCCATCCATTTTTTGACTTTTGACGCCCCCTATTATCTTAAATTGACCACAATATCTTGCATATGCTAGATTTAAGATTTTTTTTTTATACTTTTTTTCTTCTCTTTCTTTGGAAATTCTGAAGCTTTTAGAATTGACAAAAAATATGTATTTGCCAATGATCTGATTGCATTGTCATAGAATACAATTACAATTATCATAATATTCTTGTTAACAACAAATTATTCTACTTAATCAGCTCTACTTTTTAGTTTTGTCAATGTAGTCACAAACTTTTAGGCGATATTTTAATGCAGCCTTTGCCGCCAATTGCCATCGAAAATTGCTGATGTAACGTCTAGTTATCACCAACTGTCCTAAGTGGCATGCTAACATGGGCAATTTGTTGATTTCTATGTCGCAATTTGCGATGATAATTGGCAGGAAAGACTACATATAAATATCGTGCAAATGCATAGGACTATATTGACAAAATTAGAAAGTCAAAATTGAATTGACATTCGTAAAATAAGTTTAAAACTAAATTGATAATTTTTCCAAATATTTAAATGATCACTCCTTCAATGGACAAATGTATATAAGTATTTTTTGGATTAGTAACTAGGAGTGCTATAACTTTCGTACAATACTCACTTGAGTGTTACCAATTTGAAAAATCGATCATTTAAGTACTATCGGCAATTTGTCAAGCCGAAAAATATGATGTGGACTTTGGTTGTCTTATGTGGTATTATCGGCGCTTACTTGGACAATTAATAAAAGACATGGGATAGACTACAATATCCGAAGTATCCTGAAAATGGATCAAGGGGAGTGTTGGAAATGGTGATCCATTTTCTAGAATTTCCTAGAGTTGGTAAACTTCTAGAATTCTCTAGAATTTGCTAGATGAATTTCCTAGAAAAAAGAAGAAAACATTTTCTAGAAGAAAGAAGAAAAGTCCAGCATGTAAGAGAAGCCTAGAGAAGTCTAGCATTCAAGAGAAGACTAGAATCTTCTAAGGCGGTGACTCACGCCTATAAATAGGCATGTAAGTTCATTCATTTGTGTGTGAGAGGTAATACCTCCACCTTATGTGTGGGTGAACCCTCCACACCGTGAGAGGTCTTAGACCTCCAATGTACTTCCATCCAATTAGTTTGCTCAACTAATAAAACTATTTTCCCCCATACCTCATATCTTATATCCTTTAATTATCCTATCTTGTCTCTTGTCTATCCTCTATAAACTACACCATACACTTGCACATATCACTAACCAAAAACTATAACTATCATCGATATCAAAACACACGCTTCCACACAAACACCAATAGGGGCAACGCCGGCGGCAGCAAGGGGGTGGATCGGAGGGAGAGGTGCGGCGTCTGCATTGCAAGAGAGACCGATCAAAAAGCAACGCGAAGAACTAGTAAAGTAAATGTCGATCGAGAGAGAGAACCGACTGATATTAGCGTGACGGTGAGTAGCTCGTCGCCTGAGGCTCACCATCAGAGGAGTTGAGTCGGAGGTCGCGAGGGAGCGAGCGAGCTCGAAGACGGGGAGAAAATGAGGAGCTCGGATTTCCAGAAGACGGTGGAATTTCGATTCGCGCGCGCTCTCTCTATCTCTCTTCCTTTTTCCCAACCGCCTTCCTTAGGCTTTTTGCATGGTTTATCACAAAGTAAAAATTCTACGTTAGCCACCAATTTTCTTTGCATTTTTAGACTCATAAGCAAACGCCGACGCACAAACACACGCACACCCTCTCTTTTACAAATAATTTCATTTAAAATCACAATCTATTTACTTTCCTCTAATAAGAAAAAGGAGGAACTGAACAAAATTTTCTTCATCTCTCCTCTTTAGCCTTGCATTTGCTTCTTCTCTGACTTTGCTCTCTCTTGAGATTGAAAGACGAAAGCTTCAGACCTTGTGAGTATGGACAGCAATGACAGAGCATGTTCGGGACCAATTCAATCCCAATTCTTCAGTTTATGAAAAAGAAATGTATTCAAAGATGTTGTTTGACATGATTGGCGCACTGCACAACTCAAATCATGTGTTAGTGCCAAAACTTTGCTATCATCAATTTAGTACCAAAACTTGATGGAGGATCAGTATAGTGCCATTTTTTTTCCTTAAAATCTGACTATATAATTGTCTCAGGCAAGCTTTTCTTTTATAAAAAAATGCCAAGCTGGATTTTCTAAAAGCACGGGCAGCTAGAGCCACTTATGTAATTGCTTTTGAAAAGTTGCTGTATTAATAACCAAAAGAATAAATAAATGAATTTTTGAAATATTTTGGCACCTAAAAAGTACCGTACAATAGTTAGTCACTGATATAGTCTTATCCCAAAAATGATTTTTAGGCAAAAATTTAGATGTCAATAAACAAGATATTTACACAAAAAAAAAAGAGAATTTATATGAGAGATGGGAGTAGACTTCGTGAGAAAGATCCTAACGAGCATCATCTAATTACGCTCTTTGATTAAGCTCCTGAAATCCTGATCACGTTGGAAAATTCTTAAATGAAAAACTAGATGTCTACATAGCAATAGCATGGTACTTTCCACTTACGAAATTTTCAAAATAGAACGGAAAGAGCAGTGAAATGAACCAAAGGTCCAAAGTAACATAAAATCGACTATTTTATGTTATAGTCCAAAAAACATAATTTTTATTTATTTATTCCCACGTATAAATAAATAGATTTCTATGAGCAATTATTACACGGTGTGTATGTGTCGTTACGTCATGTGGGTCCCACGTCATGGGTCATATAGGGGCTGCATGTTTATGTTCTTTTTTTTTGTTTATGAACAGAAATTTTGTTTTTTTGTTTCTGGGAACAAAAAAAGAACATAAACGCGTTTGTTTGCATTTTTGTTCAAAATCTTTTTTTGTTTCCGGAATGAAAAAGAACATAAATGAGAAAGAAAAAAAAAGTTGTTTTTGTTGTTGTTAAAACACTTTTGAAGAAACACTTCTTCTTCTTTTCTTATTCTTTTTTCTTTGGCCGGTCGCCGGCCTCGGCCATGGCTAGCGACTGGTCGTTGAGGGCCGGCGACGCCGTCGAGGGTCGGCGACCTCGAGCTCGCCCAGCGAAAGTGAGGCCGAGCCTCGCCCGCGCCGGTGAGGCCGAGCGTCGCCGGCGCGGGCAAGGCTCGGCCTCACCATGGCCGGGCGAGCTCGAGCTCGCCCAGATCCGTGACGCCGAGCGTCGCCCGGCCGGTCGGCGAGGCTCGGCCTCGCCGGATCTGGCGAGCCCGAGCTCGTCCGGCCAAGGCGAGGCCAAGTCTCGCCCCGCGGCGACGCTCGGCTCCTCGCCGGGCCGGCGAGCCTCGCCGTGGCCGGGCGAGGCCGCTTAGGCCCTCGTCGATCGGTCGCCGAAGGCCGGCGACCGGCCAAAAGAAGAAAAAAAGAAAAAAAGGGGAAAAAAGGGAAAATAAAATAAAAACATTAAAAAATTAAAAGAAACAAAAAAAAATAAAATATACTAAACGTGTTTCTATTCATTTTTTTTTATTAGAACAGTTTTTACCAAACGCATTCTTTTGTTCAAAAACTATTCTAGGAATGAAATAGTATTTTCTATTTCTGTTCCTTCAAACAATTTTTAATAGAAACACAAACAAACAGCCTCATACTTTATTTTTGAGCAATGTTTTTAGTCACAAAAATTAGTATCTCGCACCGCGTGAATATCTGGGTAGCTCGTTTCAAAGGAGGAGGAGAAAGACGAAGATTGCCGTTTCAGAACGGCCGTCTCCAAAAACTCTCTCCTTTCCAACGTGGACGACGACACAACAGCAAGAGAAAATATTGAGTGGGTCTTACCCTCCGACGCCGACGCCCCTCCACCTCCGCCTCCGCCTCCGCCTCCGCCTCCGCCTCCACAGGTTGCCGGCGACGCCCCCGACTCCGACGCCCTTTCCAATGAACCGCGACGCCGACGCCCCTCCGCCCCCGACGCTTCTGCCTCCGCCTTCGCCCCTGACGTCGACGCCGACGCCGACGCCGACGCCGACGCCGACGCAACCTCCGCCTCCGCCCCTGAACCCGACTGTGACGCCGACGCCCCTCAAGCCGGTTGCCTCCGTCGCCCCCGACTCCGACGCCGACGCCCCTCCGCCGTCGCCCCCGACTCCAACGCCGTCGCCGACGCCCCTTCGCCTCCCTCTCGCGACCTCCGCCTTCGTCCGTGTCTGTTCTGACAGTATTATTGCTTGGGAGGAGCTCTGTTTTACTATGGTATACTAGTAAGATATCCCATGTATGATGTGAAGGTGCCCTACGTTATTTGTAATGAGTTCGTAAAGATCAGCTGTTTGATCTTGAGAATCTTGTCTTTTCATGTAAAAACACCACTCTTTCTGGTTTTTCTTGAGAAGTCATATGCTTTTTTTGCTTGGGTAATATAGCAAGTGCTAAATGGATCAAGATCATTATAGTAAGTACGGACACGGAATTCCATGGATAGAACGGGATATGAGTGCAAACTTTGGGGTATTTTATTTGGACAGCCACATCTATCTATATGAGTTCTTCCTCTTCTTAGTTCTCATTTCATGTTTACTCCATCACTTATCTGACTTTAACATGTTATCTGTGTAGTTGCATATGAGGAGCAGAAAGGACCCGTGAATCCTTATGATGGCAAAGTGTATGTTCGACGGGATGCCATGTCAAATAAAGTCAGTGGCTTCTTTTCCCTGTTGAGATGTCTTTGTTGTTGTTGTTGTTTGAACAATAAAGAAAATTCCATTGTACCAAGGGGTACTGCTCCTATACAAAACGGCTGCAAAAGAAAAGCCACACATATGCAATTTTGTACAGAAAGAGGAACACCTTCTAGTATGTTGGTCATTACTTGTCATATGGAGATTGTGTGACGTTTAATTTGTTATTTGCTGCTATTTCCTTGATGTAGTCATCTTCCAAAGGTTTCAATCTTTTTGAAGAGTTGTGCTGACTGTTATAGGGCTATAATCCATTAAGACTCTAAGGTACTCATTACGATAAATGTTAGTTCCATGAAATGAATCTAGGCTAGCTGAGACAGGTGCATACTTTACTTAGAGGAAAGGTACTTATGCATCAATATCTCTATAAAATGAGTCCTAGTGCTCTTGGCTGGCTTTTACTGTGTATTTTGTATTACCTGCTGCTCTGCCTGTGTGATGTTTTTTTTCCCCTTGTTTTGTGGCTAACTATTGCAAATATTCTGTTGTGATTACACTTGCATGGGTTAATAGAAATTTACAAGGATCATACTTCTTCGTGCTTGTGAATTAAGAATATGTTTGTGAAATGTCGTTACAAATATTTTTATGATAACATGAGTGTTCTGCTTGGAAAAAATATTGAATAGTTTCAGTCCCTTTTAGTGCAGTTATCAAGAACTGTTTGGTACTAATACTTTGTTGAAAATTGGAGGGGATGTAATTCTCAATTCAAACTTACCTTTTCATGCCAATTTTCTTTTGAGAGGTTGATGTAGGTAGTTGCCTATATACTTACACCCTCCATGTCCTTTCTCAATACTTTTACAAGTTTGTTCTTCTTGTCTTTCTGTATGAAAACTGGAATTGTCTTTTTTAATTTTAAAACTTTTACTGCTCTTAGAAGAATCTAATAAAATTCTGATGATAGTTTCGCTTGTTAACATTCAATTTTCGAAGTCATGTGGTTTGCCAATATTTGTGTTATGTGTGATTATCCAGGCTGCTTCAAGACTTCTCCACCATGAGTATCAGTTGCTACATGACCAGCCTGCAAAATACCATACCCCCTGGACGGATTGCCCAAACTCACTATCTTGATGTCCTGGTGGATGGGCCAACTACCAGAGTGTAATCTATTCACAGAAGTGAGAAGCTGCCTAGTGTTGATGGTGTTCGAGGTCACCGACTGCGAGTATGCTGTGTCTTGCAAGAAGATAGAGAGTGAAACAGTTTTTTATCCCCTCTGAGAGATGATCATTCCCTTCAGCCGAGAGAGTCTTTGTTAACATTCAAATGGATGCTCACCAAGGAAGCCATCCATTTATTGGTCAAGAAGATTCTTCTACCCTGCCTGACAGGACAATTTTGCATGATACTTCTGACATGCATGTCAAGAGAAAACGCAAGGTAATTCTGATGCTTCTGAGAGCAGAGTATTGTCATCACTTTTTGATATAGATTTAGGGTGACCTAAAATGTCATTTTGTTGCAGATTGAAGAAGCCCAGATCGCTAGGGAAGTTGAAGCTAATGAAAACTGAATTCGCAAAGCACTAGAGAAAGAAAATATTTTGAGGAGAAAGGTTTTCATTTATCACTTAAGGATGTGTGAGCTTTGTGGAGAAAACTTTGGCATGTACTGATATCCTGTATTTTTCTATTGCAGGCTGAGGAATGAATGAGGAAAGAGATGGAAAAGATTTGATCATGAAAGAAGGAAGGAAGAAGAAAGGTTGATGCGTGAACAGCAGAGAGAGGAGGAGAGATTGCTATGTGAGCAAAGGCGAGAATCAGAGCGACGGGAGAAGTATTCACAGAAAGAATCTATTAAGGTAAGTATTTGAGCTTGATATTGCATTTTCACTAGTTAGTTTCTTTTGCTTTATTTGATTGATTAAGCAGCACCTCTTCTTTTCTCTTTTCTTTACCAACTTCTCTGGTTTTTTGTTTGGAAGGCGGAGAAAAAGAGACAAAAGAAGAGCTTCGTCGAGAAAAAGAAGCAGAGAGACGAAAAGCTGCAGTGGAGAAGGCCACTGCTTGCAGAATTGCCAAGGAATCCATGGAGCTTATGGAGGATGAACAGCTGGAGCTGATGGAATTGGCCGCTGCAAGCAAGGGGTTGCCTTCAATCGTTAATCTCGATCATGTTACTATGCAGAACCTTGAGTTGTTCAGAGGTAGCTTTTTTATAGCGATTACTGTTAAGACCAGTTTCACTCCATTGATTCATTGATTGTGTGATATTGTTGTTTTAACTAGGATTCTATGGCAGCTAAGACAAGCTTTTAAATTCCTATGCTCTGTTTTTATCGTGTACCTTAAATATAGTAGAATGGAAATAGGGCCTGATCCTTTCTAGAAAATTTACCGGTGTTCCATTGTTGTCGAGAATAATTCTAGATATTCTAAAGTTATACAATTACCATCATACTAAATGATGTTAACATTGGATATATGAATGAGTCACCATCTTGTGATTTGAATCTACTCCTGTCATCACCAATTTTATTTGATAGTTGTATTTTACTTATTATCTAATCATTGTTCGTTTGATGCACTACTGTAACCTCTCGCGTTTGATGTTTATGTATGGATCTTCGCGCTGATGAGTTCCTTTCCATATTGTCGAGACATTCGAGTCTGAAGACTGCGGTTATAGGCACTTCTAAATGTTTGAATGGGAGAGTTTTTTTGGTTTTTCTGACGATGTTGGATTAGTTAATCGCTATATGTTCAAATGGTGCGGATGTTTTGTCTTTTCTGTTTCTGAACAAGCGCTTGCTGTGAACTCATGCTGTCACTTTGCATTCAATTTTGTCGATCCAGTGAAACAAAGTGATAAATACAATTGACTATTTTTTTTTTCCTATTTGCTAAGTGCTTATCACAAAATGAAATCATTGGCTCAATAGGACCAGTAAAGCTACATTGACCAATAATTTTGATCGGAACAGTATAGAATTTTTGGTCAATTATGCATTGTGAAAGTGCAATTTGGAGGCTTTACATGCATTGTTATGATATCGGTCAGTAAACAGAAAATGCAACTCAGTACTGGGAGTTTACAAAGTTGTAGAGGCATGTCACTTGGTGGCTGATTGTTCATTTGCGAGTCCAAGTTTGACAACCAACGAAAGCTGTTTACCATTGATTATTGAGTTAAGGTAGGAGCCTTGATTTCCTGGAGAAAATGGTTCCTCAATTATTACAGACATCAGCATAAATCCTCGCCTATCATTCGCTCCATCATGCAAGAAACCGGCCCTATAATTGCCCTCGACCTGGTCTTTCTGCTGCTGTGTCTGAATAATCGGACAAGAACAGGGACAGGTTTGAGTTTCGCCAAGAACATATTGTTCTTGCTTAGTCGTCAGTTGTAATACAGAGAGAGGGAGAGAGAGGCAGGAAGAATGGGGAAATAGAAAGCGGGTTTGGTCGCGTTGCTGATAATTGTGTCGAGCTGGTGTGTGTCGTCGTCCTCCTACTCTTCTTCTTCTTCTTTCAGAGGTGATCTGAGCAGAGGCAAGGTGCCTTTGACTTTCGGGTTGGCGTCGTCGTCTCTATGAATTTTTGTTGATAATCCTAAAACTTTGCTCAGATGTTTGTTTCGAAGGGTCTCATGATGTTATGCAGGGTGATAAGTGCTAATAACTTTCCATCATTTTCTTATTGCAGACGCCACATCCGCTTTATCGACCCAACAAGGACCTAGTAATCTGCAGGGACCCAATTTGTGCATCCCTGCATTCAGGCGACTACAGATGTGACCACCCAGAGCAATGTGACTACGAGGTGGAGTATCAGATGGCGGCTCTTCTCTTGGTGTAATTGTAAAGGATGTCGTTTCTTTCAGGTCCTACAGCAACAGCAGGGTTCTTAGTCCTTGTGTCACCCTTGGGTAGGTGAATTCACATGCTCTCCCAATTATGTTTGGCCAGGCTTACTGACTATACCAACTCAGCATTTTATGATACCATGCTTTCTTTTGGCCAGACTGGAAATTCTTCATTAATGTCAGAGAATTTTACCTTTGTAACCATTTCTTATGTGGTGATAGTTCCTCTACAGATGTGGATATGATCAGATACCTGGTCCGTCCAATCCTTTCTTAGATGGAGTGCTTGGGCTCGGTAAGGGAAGGTCCAGCATCGTATCACAGCTAAGTAGTCAAGGTTTGGTGGGTACTAGGCCACTGCTTGAGTACACGTGGTGGTGGATTTCTCTTCTTCGGTGATGATCTTTATGACTCCTCCCACATCACATGGATGCCTATGTCTAATGATTACTCGTAAATTCTCTGTTCCTCCATTTTCTCACCATCTCGATATCTCTCATCTCTCATATACTAAAATTGAACTTTGTTATATGTATCTCAGAAAGCACTATTCTCCTGGGACCGCAGAGCTCCTTTATGCAGGGAAACCTACTGGACAGAAATTATGAATGTGATTGGAGGTAAGAGTCTTCCATATGGTGGCATTTTTATTGCAAATTTAGTTTTGCACCCAAGACATTGTCATGGAAAATTTGAAGAGGAAGGAAATTATCGAAGATATATGAGTAGACAACATAAAATTTCCTCAGAGATCATATCCATTCAGATGTTCTGCACTATTGTGCAAAGCAGATTTATTTCATTTAGTTTTCATATCTACCCTCGTTTGTTGGTTTTGCAGACATATCGATGCAGGACAAGATGGTGATCTACGACAATGAGAGGCAATTGCTGGGATGTGAATCTAAAGATTGCAGTAGACCTCCAAAGCCCAGATCATTCGCAGCAATTGACAGGAAGCTCCTTGCCGTATCTCTGTACTTCCAGATCAGAATCATGGAAGCGCCGTGCATCAAACCAAGCCTTCACCTAGGAAGCTCTTCATTGCCAAGTCACTTGTAAATAAGCCCTGATTAATGTTTTCCTTTGTCTTTACTGTACTGGATGTTACAAAATTGCTTACGGGTATTACCCCAAGTGAACTCAATTACAGCCATGTTGAGGATCAGTAGGAACTGATCCTTGTACATACTTTACCTTCTTGTTCAGCCCACTATTCCAGATTTTATTTACCTGCAGTTGAGCGAAACTCAAGGCATATTCCACGACAAGAAGGTGAATTGTTCTTTGGTAGAAATAGGAGTTAAGATTGCCCTCGTCTTCCTTAACAACTAATTCACACTGATAAAATTGAAAACTGCAGCTGGGCTTGCTGTTGCAATATTACTACGGTCCTGTTACTTGAGGATCTCAACTTCTGAGGGCCCTTATAAAAAAAGGCATAGGTGTACTAAATTGGAAAATCAGCATTTCCTCCTGCAACGTTCTCTTGTTAAGTAGATTTCACATTCTTCTCATAGTTTGCTACTAATATTGTGATAGTGATCCTGCAGCCCACGTGAAAAATTGTACGCCAACCAACTGAAAAATTTAAAGTCACAGCCCATCTTATTCCACGGGATGTCATACTTTTCCCTTTCAACCCACCCCAAATCACAGGGGGAAAAATGTGATCTTTATCCTTCACCTGATGAGCTTTAAAACTCAAAACGAATGGTCAAAACTTGATAAGGGATACACTGTTGAATCATTTGTATATACATATCATCAGTTTTGTCCAAGCCATGGACATTAATTACACCAAACCAAAGCGAAACCCCAACCCCATCCCTTAATAAATGAACAGTCTTTATACCATTCTGATTTCTGACAGCTATAATGAACTGGAACAAGTCCAAAATAGGAGATCTATGAAAGAATTTAATACAATCCTAGGACATATAGAAGAATGTTCTCTACATGAACTAGATCAAACATGATCCTAGGCCTCCACGACGAGCCAACAACCCGATGGAACATCGGCCACAGGATTGAGCAAAGTTCAACGAATCAAGGCCGCTGCAACGACACCCATCCGCGCCTCTTGAATAGTTACCATCTTTTGTTCAAAGTCCAGCACATCCATCATAGCCAACCCAACCCATGTAATGATAACAAGTTTCAGACTGCTGACCTAACAAGAATCTAATACTAGCCTAACAAGAATGGGGCGAGATGATCTTGCTTCGGAAGTGTTTGCTGATGATCCCCTCCAAGCCCTCTCTTAGGTGTATCACAATATACTATGCATGGACTCCACCGTCATACCTCGTTTGGGTGTCGAGCAGCTCCATCGTCTCTATGTGAAAACTACCGGCCATTTTGACTAGCCGTGCAATCTCCGCCGGAGACGCAGGATACAGTGGCATGTTGAAGCAATCCACTTGCTCTTCACTTATTATTCCCTGCAGTGAAAAGCTCGCCCATTTGTGGGTCTCCGTCAATTGAATGAAGTTAAAAGTTCATGCAGTCTAACGTTGATCTCTCTAATAGATGACTATCATGGGAAAATTTTTTAGTGACCTAACAGATAAGCTGCCAAAAAAGCACATACTATATGAGGGTTCGTCTAGGCTATTTATGTTGCGACCGTGCATTATCTGTGCTTTCACAGGGGCCTCCGGATTTATTCCTCTCAAGATGTTGAAAAGAGTTTGATGACCCCTGTACAAGAAAATGACAAATATATTAATATTTATCTAAATAATATGCTTAGATAAACTCTTCCTACTCACAACTCGCATATCTAATCCAAAACCCAACAATTAGTTCCCATGAACAGTGATATTCTTCAAACCAACATCCAAGACACGTCACTTTACTCTAGTACAGTTTGAGATGATTTACGCACCGTATATACGAGGGGAAAAAATGGCGGCTCCTAACAGCTGAATAAGTAAGAAAACTAATGCAACAAAAGGTATTTAAACCAAAAACTGCCGAGTCCCTAACCAGTTTTCAAGATACATGAATAGAAAAATATGCATGGGCACTTATAATAATCCTATGTGTATTCCTCATAGTACACCATGACCAAGTAAAAAACAACCTATTTTAATACCTTCTCCAACATAACTCCAAATGTTAGGGAACCAAATGACAAAGACCCATTGAAGACAGAACAATTAACTTACGGAGTTAAAAGTTCTTTCCAGAAAGGGCTAACGTCGGTGAAGATAGTGTAGAGAAGAGTCGCCAGCATCAAACAACCCAAAACAATGAAAGTGATTCTAGCAATTATAACAGGAAAATGCTGCTTCTTCTGTTCTACGCCATCCCTGAAGAAAGAAATTGCTCAGATAAAAAGGTACTCCAGCACACCCAAAATCATAGTTGGAAATGACAGAATTAGCACATCAAAACTTTCCATTTGTTCTTCTCCTCAAGAAAGGGACTGCAGCTCAAAATTGAAAGCATAATTTTGGAGTGGTTGGGCACATTAGTAACCCATTATTAAAACTAAATATGTAGAGCAACCTAAACAATGTCTGAAAGACTCTTAAGATTTATAGCTCCAGAGCAGAAAATTGTTCATTTACTGTAGTCCGGTGAAACCATGAGCTCATAATGTCTCCGTAAAGTACTGTATCCAGAATCCCGTATAAACAACAATGATATAATAAAATGGAGTGCAAACATACTTGCTAGAATGCTGCAGCAGAACATGGTAGATGGGATCTTGTGAAGACTCTTGAGGTGAGAGCTTGAGAAATTGCAAAAGAATGTAGAAGCACGTTGTGACACTGAGATAAGAATTGCATCATAATGCACATAAATGTCAGCTGAGAAATCAATCAAAAGCATTTTTCCTGTTAAAACAACTTAAAGTGGCTTTTGTGCCACTTGCAACTACAAAAGAAGAAGCTGAAATCCCGTTGAGAGAATTTAAGTCATACCTGCCTAGGTAGATAAGAAGCACTGTCCAAAGTAAAGCGCTAAAAAAGTTCGATTCCTTTTACCAAAACCAAGCCTGAAGACATTAATTGTAAGCATGCACTGCAAATTCTTCATAGAACTCCATATAAAAAAAGCTTCAACAACAAATGAAATATATCATCTTGCATTGACCAACGCAATTATTTATTCACTTCTATATTGTGACAAAATCACCACAGGGCGGACCTACAATATCTGCAGATGCTCAACAGCCAGAAAAAATTGAGAAAAACGGCACTATTTGAAGGCAAGATGGCCTACAAATGGCCCAAGATACTTGCCGTAGACGCACGTACAAGAGATAAAGCAATACCTGCTGCAGATGTATATATAAACTTAAACATCAGAAGTGTCATTTCTAACCCTAGCAGCAACAGATGCCATTCCCTGACTCACCTAAACTCGTTATACTCAACTAAAGAAATATCTCAGCATGGAATCTTCAATACACCTCAACCAAAACTACCACCAAGAAATTCATCGAAGCGTGACGAGAACGCTCCGAGAGAGTACTAAAATAGCCCTTATCACAGTTCTCATAGAAAATTATAGCATTTCCTGCTTCTTTCTCACCTCATAAATAAAAAAACTCGCATTTTCGAAGGCTCCAATCAGCTCTTTCAAAATTTCACCCCACAATGCAATCTACAGATTTCTGTACAAGTCTGAAATATAAGCATCATTTGCATAGAACAGTCCCCCAACAACCCATTCTAGAGTTTTTCTTATCCAAAGTGCCATGCTCCATGACAGAATTAACTGAGAGCCTTGTTGATGTAGAGAAACGGCACAAAAAGGTTCATTTTCCCTGAATTCCACTTGACACGTTCTTGAGCTCACATAGTACACGGTTTACCAACAACACTAAGCAACCTAGAAAAAAGTTCCAGTTTCTCCATCTTGGAATGTCTCTAAAACTGACAAGCTAGCCTCTGTCCTAACAGTGCATGAGATGTTTAGCCAGAGTTTGTGGTAGTTAAGGCAAACCAGCCCTAAAATCTAGACCCCCACCTTGAATTCACCATATGAAGTTTGAAGCAACATTGCTAGTAGAGCTGTACCTTAACCTGTGTTTCAAAATCCATAACTACTATATGGGAACAAAACCACCAAATTAAATAAATAAATAAAAATTGCCCACTTATTACCTCTGTCATTTCCTAAATCCTGACTTTGCTGCAAATTAGAAGATATTTGGATGAAATCATCTTAAAGCTGAAGTATGTGGGACATATATTTCATTTGGCAAATTCAAATTCAAATTTGCTCTACTCATAACAAATGGAAGCTACGGATGAGAAGCAAAAGTTTCCAAGGCTGAAGAATTCAATCTTCAGTCAGAAGTAATCTTGCACATAAAAGGTCCATGATTATCAAACTCCAGCAGCTACGATACGGTCAAATCATCATTCCAGAATTGATTTCCCACCAGCTAACAGAGATGATGATCCACACACCAACCGGGGAACCCAACGATAAATTCCCACAACTCGATTGTCGGGATAGAACTCAGGCCAAGCCGAGATACCAATGTGCTGCAATACAAGGTTGCGGAGGAACAGTGCCATCTATATCAAGAATAATCTCTCCTTCAGCAAGCTGGAGGTTAGATAATGTTGGTCCCGAGACATTCTTTGCAGCCTTAATCACTCTGCATGGATGGAACAAAGTAGTAGTTGACAACCATTTGCTAGTGAACATCCAATCCATTAAAAAGTGTGAAATAGCAATCAAGATGCATAATGAATCTGCAACACTTGAAATAGTATGAACGGTGCCTCTCGTGTAGTTGTAAAAACTATATTTTTCTCAAAATGAAAAGATAGCAACAAAATCTTCAAAATTTCACCCCACAATGCTCCTTCCTCCACATCAGTAAGCAATAATACTGTTAGAACAGACATGGACGAAGGCGGAGGTCGCGAGAGGGAGGCGAAGGGGCGTCGGCGACGGCGGAGGCAGAAGTGTCAGGGGTGAAGGCGGAGGCGGAGGGGCGTCGGCGTCGGAGTCGGGGGCGACGGAGGCAACCGGCTTGAGGGGCGTCGGCGTCAGAGTCGGGTTCAGGCGCGGAGGCGGAGGTTGCGTCGGCGTCGGCGTTGGCGTCGGAGTCGGGGGCGAAGGCGGAGGCAGAAGCGTCGGGCGGAGGGGCGTCAGCGTCGCAGTTCACTGGAAAGGGCGTCGGCATCAGCGGAGGTGGAAAGGGCGTCGGAGTCGGGGGCGTCGCCGGCAACCTGTGGAGGCGGAGGCGGAGGTGGAGGGGCGTCGGCGTGGAGATGGAAGCAACCAGCGGAGGAGAGAGAGCAGAGGAGGGGAAAGAGCAAATGGAAGCACACCTGCGGTTTTTGTTCTCCCCCGCAACGGAACGGAGAACGGGGAGGGAGAAAGGAGAGAGAGGACAAATCGATAGATCGCAGAGGAGAGCAGAGGAGAGAGAACGTCAGAGTGGTGGGCCCCAGGAGGGCGCGCGCAAATTTTGAACCTCTAGCCCCCTCGCCTACGTGGAGCCACGTGTCGGATTTTGAATGGTCTTATCCTCCGCCTACATGGAGGGTAAGACGCACCCAATATTTTCTCCAACAGCGAACCTTCGCGGTCAGCGCACGTAAGCTTACTTTGCCATTTCAATTGGACAAAGCCTTTAAGGCAAGATACCGCGTTCGTCAACCGCCATGGCTAGTCGGTTTCTTCCTCTCTCCAGAAGAAGAAAATTCTTGGGTGCTCCCTCAACCGCACGTCTCACGTCCTGGTCTCTCTCTCTCTATCTCTCTCTCTATATAAATCCACCTCTCCTCCCTCGCCTCTCTCACCTTCGTCTTCTCCCGCTCCGAAACGCTTGCAAGAGAAGAGAGGAGAGAGAGAGATGAGCACTTACTACAACCATAATCATCCGCCGGTCGGCGCCCCTCCCCCGCAAGGTAACCTTGTTCTCTTGGATTCGCCATGCTTTTCTGCTATTTCTCAAATTCATCATCTGTAGTCTCCTGGGAATGTGTAGTATGTTCGTTTCTGATTTTTGCGGGTCTTTCTTGGTATCGTAAAACAAAATATTTTACTTGCAGGGTACCCGAAAGTCGAAGGCTATCCTCCTCCAGGGTATCCGGCGCAGGGTTACGCGCCACAGGGGTATCCTCCACAGGGATATCCTCCGCAGCAAGGATATGGCCAGCCGGCCCAGCCATACTACGAGGAGCAGCGCCGCCGGAAGGACACCGGCTTTCTTGAAGGATGGTAATGCACGCGACTAAATTTTCTTGTGAAAAAGTATAATATAATCAAATCAAGTGTGAATCTTTTAGTTTCTGGTTCAAATCTACTTTGTATTTGAGCCAGTCGGTTTCCAGCAGCTTGTTGTTATGGGCGTGCATATTTTCCTTGCTCGGCTCCTGAACTCATGAACGCGCGTGTTCCATCTCGGCTTTTTTGCAGCTTAGCGGCACTTTGCTGTTGCTGTCTGCTGGATGCAGTTTTCTGAGGTGGGCTCGAGGCAACGGCGCGGATTTAGGGAAAAGATCGTTCTGGTTTCCATCTCTGCCGGTTGGACATCGGAGTTAGTGTCGGGAACTGTCAGGATGATTTGGCTGTGATGTCTTTAGTTATTGAACGATCTCTGTTGAATCGTTGATGTATATATCTGGAGACTATTGTTACTTTTCTTATTCACGGATTATGAGACATGTGCCTTTTCTGAGCTCGTTTGATTTATATATGCCCCTTTCAAATGGCTAATTTTCTAACAATAAGGTTAACTTACACTTTAAACCAATGCTCGCTAGCGCAGTATATATGCCGATTAAGTCCTTTTCACCCTCGCAACAAGACTTTCTCCTTCCAATGGGAATTTCTTTGAAGCCCCTAGCAGCACACCCCCACTTTAAAAAAAAAACAAAACAAAACAAAAAGAAAACCTTCTTTTCTTGTTTCGCTTTGTCAGCCTTGCGTCTACGTGATGAGAAAACGATTATTTTGCAAAAACCATGACACAGCAATCCTAGGATTTTTTACCGATTTTTTCCTCACGTTTTCGCGCTCTCCCACGGTTGCTTCGCTTTCCCCTCGTTCCCTCGAATGGCAGGGTCAAGAACGAGAATTAGGGCTGGGTTGGTTGAGTGTTCTAGCCAATTTGATGGGGCTGGTTTCTGGTACGAGGATATAATGAACAAACTGAGGGCTAGAGATAGTCTGGTTTCTGGGCTTTCAAGGGGTCTTTGTAATGCAAGTTGGACTTAACATATAGACTTAATAAAAGTGCATGGGCCAGGGGCTTGGCTTGGACGAATTGGATCGAGCCCAGTGCATATAATTAACATCCTTTCCAATCATTTGATGGAATTTAAGCCCTTTATGTTTTTTTTTTTTTTTTTTTTTTTTAGAATTTTGGTTTTATTTGTTAGTATTTTTAAAGGAAAAAACCACCAAAACTCCCAAATTACATCCACCGTAACACAAGTGCTCAAAACTTTTTTCTATAACACAAAAAAAGAATCTCAAACTTGTACCTGTATGACACATTTACCTCCATTAAGGTTCTATCAATGAGCACCATAAAAAAAAAAATACTAACATCACCCACATGACTAAAATGAAATAAAAACGATGTTTTGGCTAAATAATTATCTAATGGAACCTTAACAAAGAGTAAATATGTCATATAGGTACAAAATTAGGGTTTAGGTAAATGTATCACAATGAGACGGCATGTGATTTTTGATGTCATAGAAAATTACATGGTAAATATATTACAACATGCATAGTTTAGGGCTTTTGTGGCTTTTTCACCGTTTTTAATAAAAAAAAAAACTACCTAAATTGCTAATTTTGCTTAAATTTTTGGCTAAAAATTAAAAGTCAACATCTCTATGTTCTTTAGAGTAAGAAAATTATGTTTGGTAGTCTCAATTTCTAGACGGAATAATACTAAATAGGATATGATATGAAATTTAGGAAATTTGATATATCATATCCACCGTTTGGTAAATTACAATAACAACAAAACCATATATATTTACATCCTATGATATCCATTACTTGGTATAAACAGCATATTAATATAAAAAAAATCTAAAAATTGAATAAATAAAGACGGTAAAAATCTCTCATGACACTCTTGCCAACTTCATTTTTATTTGCTTATTTTTAATTATTTTCCATCTCTTTTTATTTCTTTTTTTTCCCTTACATCATTTTCTCATAAAATTTTGTTAAATAGTAAACAATACAAATATACCTAAAATACTAAAATATGTAATAAATATATATAATTATAAGATAGAAAGAATGAAATGTAAATAAAAACATGGATAAAATTTTATTTTATTTTATTTTATTTTTATATTAGAATTCAGTTGTTGTTTATATTCAAATATTATTTTAATTTTATTAATTTAAGAAGTTTTTTATTCAAGAAAACTAATTTTTATAAAATCTTATTACCTTTATAGTTTATCCCACCTCCTTTATGGGATAATTTTATCTAGATTATATCTTTTTTTATATCCGATTTTATTCAGTTCTGAGTAAACATCAAACATAGGATACGATAAATTTTATCATATTATGAATTCTATCTCGACTACCAAACATCAACAAATCCAATTATCTCCTTCCAAGTGAGTGAAGATACTGCCTTAACGGTGGTCTTGTTCATTGTCTAAAGTAAATCTTCTCTTACAACAAGAAAGAGCAACCAAGGAAATTTTCTCTTGCTGCAATCTCTCTTCGTTTTCTTTCTTAGACGAGATTCTTCATGCTTCAATTTTTGACGTATTATTTCCCAAGATTTCTCCGATAGACCACCAATCACTCTACCTTAATAAATTTCATATTCATCTCTAATTTCTAAAAGCGGAGGAATTAATTAAAGAATAAGAATGCTTGATATTGTTTATTTAAATGTCAAATTTTATGTTATCAATGAATTTGATCCCAATTTTCATGGGATGGACGACAAGACTGAGGGTCAACATTAAGGTGTCAACATGTTGTAACATCACTCAAAATTCACATAAACTCACATAAACAGTCCTTGGAGGAGCGATCATCAGGTCGCTCAATAACCTTGACCATCATCTTGGATTGAGTCATGCATGCATGTCTATATCCATAAGAAACGACCTTTGCCTTAATCTATTATCTATCAATTATATCTTCACCTTTGGACACATCTTTTTCCATCTCGAAAAACTGGCAAAAAAAAAGAAAGAAAGAAAAAGCCACATAACCTGTAACTACCCACGCCACATTGAAAGAAAAAAAGTGTATCATATAAGGCCTTTGCCCTCAACTTGAACTCGATGATGAGAGCTATATGATTCACGTGGTGCTAGTGCCTGTAAAAATGGTTACATAACTGGCAACACATGGAACAGGTGATGGTATATAAGTGCCAAGGTTATCCGCTGTCTTGCTTTTGCCGGGAAACTCTTTAAAGGTTTTCCAATACCAAAAGTTTAATGAGCTATCGAGGTGTGTATCTTACTAGGAGATTAAACTACAAATCTTTTTAAGGTCATTCTTAACTATATGTATTTGATTTGCATGAAACCCTCGACAAGATTGAAAAGTGAGTTGAATTGAAACCAGAGCGCTTTAATAAGGGGAAAAGTATTAAAAAGTCATAAATTTTTTGTATTTATGCCAATTTAGTCCTAAACTATTTTTTTTTTACCAATTTAGTTGTAAACCTTTTTACTTAGTGCCAATTCAATCTTTTATGACTAATTTTGGCCAGATTTTACTGATTGGGCATCGGCTGGCTAATGTGGTATGATCGGCAGTGACATTGATAAATTTTAATAATATTACAAAATTTTCGAAATTTTTATTTTCTTTTTTCCTTCTTCTCTTCCTTCCTCCAGTCAGTCGCCGACCTTCCTCCAATTGGTCGTCGGACTTTGACAACCAACTAGAGGCGATGGCCGGTGAGGGTAGCCTCATACTAGTCGACAAGGCTCGCTAGCCATTGGCGAGGCTCAAGCCCTCACTAGTAGTCGTGAGGGTGGCCTTGCGGCGGGCTGGCGAGGGTCCAGCCTTGCCAGATCTAGCAAGATCGAGCCTCGCCCATGGCCAACAAGGCTTGACCCTTGCTAGCTCAGCACAAGGCTAGCTCAAGGTCGCTCAGGCCGCAAGGGCGGCCTCGTGCTAGGCCGGCAAGGCTCACTCTCGCCGGATTTAGCTAGGGTCAAGCCTCGCCGGCCATGGGCGAGGCTCAACCTCTCTACCGTTGCCTTTGGCCGATCACCAAGGTTTGGCGACCAACTGGAGAAAGGAGAAGGAGAAGGAAAAAGAAAAAGAAAAAGAAAAAGAAAAGAAAAAGAAAAAGAAAATAAGATAATTTTAAAATATTAAAATATTATTAAAAGTTATTTACATCAGCGCCAATTGTGCTACGTCAGCCAACCGGTACCCAGTCAGCAAAAATGGCCAAAATTAGTTGGAAATGACTAAATTGGCATTGAAAAAAGGTTTATGACTTTTTTTTAACACTTTTCCTCTTTAATGAGAACATCTTCTCCATGAACAAGCTTAAATTGGACTAGTTTCCATACAAATATAGCAATCTTTAATGAGTATGTGCATTTCAAGGAGGCTTCCACTATGGTCCTTGGGCTAATTAAGTGAAGACACCCACATGTCTAATCAAATAAAAAAGAATATTGAATATTAATAGATAGGATAAAGGCATCACAAATGGCACAACTTTTGTGTAATACTCGCTAAAATGTTATAATTTTTTTCGACCTTTCAAGTATCATAACTTCAAAAAAAAAACTTTCACTTGAGTATCGTAATTTTCAATTGATTACATGAATACCATAACTTTTTAAAAGCATGCACTTATAAGTGCTGGAAATTTGACATATATAGCACTTGTTGTGAACGTTATAAAAAAGTTTTGACGCTTAAGTAATCAATTGAAAAGTGAAACACTCAAGTAATCGGGAAAAACAGCTATGGCAATCAAGTAACAAAAACAAAAGGTTACAGCATTGAAATGAGCAATATATAAAAATTATGATGCTTGTAGTGTTTTTTTCCCTCGATAGTTTGTAGATTATAGTACAAGCAAACTTTGTTTAGTCACATCCAATTAAGGACCTTTGGCTCTTGCTACCTGAAAAATGAAAATGAATACAATGAGATTAGATTAGATTTTCCGAATTGGAAGTTTAACCTTAAAGATATTTCTTTGGTGATGGGAAGAAGCCTCTTGCTACCTGAAAAATGAAGATGAATACAATCAGATTAGTCTAGATTTTTCGAATTGGAAGTTTAACCTTAAAGATATTTCTTTGGTAATGGGAAGAAGCTTCTTGTGCACTTTTATGTTCTAATTTGCATTTATTATGTTAGGACTAACAACACGAATTAGAGAGAGGTGAATAAGTTGTTTTAAAAATTTTGACAATCTTTTTCCGAAATTAGCAAATGCTAAGTAAAGATTAGATCAATTTTCACATTTTAAAGATTATAAGCAAATTGTGTGCTTATGCAGGTAAATGAAGGAGAAACAATAACACAATAATATATAGTGGTTCGACTTTATCTCCAAGTCTATGTGCACTTTCATCACGAACAGCACGAGTCAGGCTAAAGAGCACCAGTAATTTGCTAAACCAATTACACTCAGCACACACGCATTTTCTTTCAGATAATATAGCACACAATCAAGAATTAGGTGTTGCTATCAATTGGCACACTTGCTTTTTTTACACGAGTATAGGGAAAACTTCTAGGACACTTTTAGCTGAACATAATGAGATACGACTCTCAATACTTGATCTCGTGGCCCTGGAGTTGTCGGAGCTTCTCTTCAAGCTTAGAGATTTGTTTGTCCTCGTCAGTCCTTCGCGTGGCCAAGGGCGAAACTTGCGCCCCATCGCTTGCCCCATCACTTGCCGTAACTTGTGTTCCATCATTAACTATAGCATTCACCACATCACTAGCAGTGAACGAACCATCGATAAATACGCCCTTGCCTTTATGTTCCGGATCAACATCAGACTATTGGTGTGCAACTGCGGGAGGTGGAGTGAGACGAGCTTGGAGTGTATCAAAACGCTTGGTAAGTTGTTTCCGTACATTAAGGGCTGGCTTCACTTCATTCTCAAGACTAGTGATGCAGTTCTATTCATCAAGATTTGGTCATGGCAACTCTTGAGCGAGTGTGGATTGGATTCTTCAAGAAGCCATGATGTGACAATTTTACCTTGCAAGATGAAAGCGCAAATACTAGTTTAAGAACAAGATGTGGTAAAAGGTTTTGACATGAGAGTAGGCACTTTAATGTCATTTTCCTGAAAATTGCATTAGAACGGCAAAGCAAGATTTGGCTCGGACTGTGACCTCTCTCTCAACCTTCCATTTCGTCGAGGAGTCAACATCGTCTCCCAATGAACTTCTCCAGAAGAACGATGAAGATCCCAATGGTGAAAAGCACCTCCCAATTATGCCCTAGTGATCAAATTATGAACTCAAAGAATATTACCTACCAACCCCACCACTTTGGCCTTTTTAATTCGTCATATCAGTCAAGTTGGTGTCTAGGATAATTGTCACCAAAAAAAAAAAAAAAAGAGGTTGGTGTCTAGGATGTCCACAAGCAAACTATGCGTCAAAATTGATGTTCAGCACAATAAGAGACAAGCGTGCAATCTAGAAAAACTACGTAAAATCTAATCTAGCGATGTGGTGGACCATCTCCTCATATTTGAAATATATTTCTGCGAAAATAACGATTTGAATGGGGACCCTTTGAATTAGGATTGTGTCAAACATATTTAAAGCGAAAGCAAAATAAAAAAGCAATTTTTAAAAGATTAATCGTGCAAGATACAAGAAAAGAGCATTAGACACTGCACAATTTCCTATAATATTTGTATTTCAATATAGCTTCTCAGCTGTCACCGCCAGTCATCCTTACCAACCTTCGTTCAAGTTGCCGATGCCCTTTGCCATACCACCTTAGCTTCACCTTCTCGCCTCAAATTTGGGCTTTCAATGCGACATTCGGGACCATGAGATCAAATCTGATTTCGCCAACCTTAGGCTTAGGTGAGGCCAAGTGTCGTGGTGGTGGACCTGGTGGTGACTTTTTTGGTCACTGGGTTGCGATTACCATGACTCAAATCTTCATTGAGAGAGAGGGAGGGAGAGAGGGGCAGAGATTAAAACTCAGGTACGAGTGATTTTTGTAGTTTCCAAAAAGAGCGGGACAATTCAGTCATTTACAAAACATTTTTTTTCTCGAAGGAGGCAAAATCATTTCGTATCAACATACACATAGGTTGCCCCCTGTTGATGTTGGATAGGATCGCACGTTGTTCGGTTGATAGCCGTAGAATTACTCGATCACACGTCTAACTGGATTATTTTATTTGTAGCGAAGAGGAGTTATTGAAGGTGTTGATTTTGGGGCAACGGGTGAAGTAAAGAAAGTGGATGTTTCTCGCATTCGGGAGAGGCTTGATGGTGGATGTATAGTTGTATTAAGCAACCTGGGCTATTCCAGCTCTGGAGAAGTTCTGAATTGCAAGTATGGATTATTGATTTTGATGCCTATCCCATCTTAAAAGCTTGTTTTGCTTATGCGATCATCTTGCCATACCCTTTCAGTTGTCTTCAAAATGAAGGTGATGTTTAAGATGTACTGTTGTGGACGTAACTTTCCATTCAAATTTGTTCTGTTTAGATTTTATTTATGGCCTACTACAGATGAGACTTCACAGCTTTGGGTGTCTCCAACACCCATGTGTTTCTTCCTCTGTAAAGTTGATAAACTGATTAAACAGTTATTGCGGGGATGATTTGGAGAATGGAAATGTTAATTTCATAGATTCAAGCATTTAGTCAACTTGTTGACAGAAAATGTGTAGAACTAATTTTTAAACTGATTAGCAACTTAGGGGGAAAGTTGGGTCATATCCTTATCTTCTTCCTGTTTCTTGGTGTAGCAAAGCTAAGGGAGCTTTCTACAGATTGTAAGTGTGTGCTGAATGTTTTATGCATATACTGACTGACCATTCATTGTAATATCTCAAGAATGATGCTTTAGACATAGGATCTCCCTGACTCTCACAAACAAGGAGACTAATGTATAAGGTGCTTAATATGTGGTCCATATTTCTAATAGCTTTATTTTTTAATGTCGTTTGATGAACTCCTGTTAAATCGATGCAGCACTTATGAAGTCGCTACAGCTTGTGCTCTAGCTATTGGTGCAGAAAAACTTATTTGTATCATAGATGGTCAAATCCTCGATGAAAATGGACGCCTTATCAGATTTTTAACCCTTGATGAAGCAGACACGTTGATCATCAGAAAACGAGCTAAGCAAAGTGAAACATCAGCTAACTATGTGGAAGCTGTCAGTCAAGGTGATGCATTTGGCACCTGTCTTGGAGGCAAGAACCGCAATGGAGCAGCTCCTCTGTATAATGGAAGTAGTTTCACTCCTTCACATAATGGAAAGGGTTTCCTTGAGAAAGGGAATGCTACCTTTCAAAACGGTGTTGGTTTTGACAACGGAAATGGACTTTGGGAAGGTGAACAAGTTTTGCTATTGGAGGTTTGGAACGTCAAAGTCGGTTCGATTACCTGGCAGAGTTGGTTGTTGCTGCTTTGGTTTGCAGGGTAACTTCTTACTTTTTCTATCTAGTAATTAACTGTCGTAACTAGAAAATCATGTTTGGACATGCCCCATCATATATTTGTGGCACAGTTCTATCACGTTGGTGCCGTGCACGACATTATCATGTTTGGGACATGTCCCACCACAGCTTCTGTCGGCAGGTTTTGATCACTTTTTATGTGAGCTCAGTTAAGTTGTCAACTGGGGCTTGCAACCTTGGGGTGGGACTCACTTTCACCTACTGTATATTGGGTGAAGGAGCTGTAGACTAGTTCTGCAGAAAAAAGAGTAGCAATGCAGGAATCTTTGAACTTGTGAATCATGAAGACCAATAAATTTTGTCATCGTAAGTTTGTGCCTAGGCATTTTGCAGTTCATTTGGTTTCTATTCAGTTTTTCCTGGAGAATCGTGTGAAGACTAACAGAACAAATTAGTGGTTGCTGAATGGCTGCTCAAGTATCCACCATATTCTGCCGAACACTGTATGTTATACCATGCAATTTTCTTTTCTGTTTGTTTTGTTACTTAAATTGCAAACACTGAATCCAATGTAATCTCTTGGTAACTGCCTATGAACTCAGGAGAAATTGAATCTTTGATCAATTATAGAATGCATCATACTATCATCAGAAATTATAGTTCAGATGGAGGAACAAGACAAAGGTCATCTTGTTGGGTAGTGTGCAACTTAACCATCATTTGCTTCTGCCACATATATTGTCCATTTGGGTTAACATTATGCAGTAGAACTTATTTGATATTATCAGACCAGTGCACTTTCAGCACTTGTCTCATAATTAATCTTCAAACTGCCAGGTCCTGGAACTGCTTCTTCCTGCATGCTTATGCTAATGTTTGAAAAAAATATAAGCACTGTATCAATAATTTCCTCATTATTGCCATTGATTCTATTTCCCGCTTTTCAATCAGCGTGGAGTTCAGAGGGTTCATTTGGTGGATGGCACCTTAGATGGAGCTTTGCTGCTGGAACTCTTTCAGAGAGATGGAATTGGTACTATGGTGGCTAGGTATGGATTCTCTACTTCAATAGTTCTTTGTTTCAGTAAGCTCCAGAATTTTGCCACTTATCAGTTTAATAGTAGCTTTGTGAGGAGAGAATTTACTACAAAATATATCAGCTCTGTGAAATCTTGACATGTCATAGTTTTCTAGAATTCTGATCAAGAGATGGGTGAGGTTGCTTTATAGAATGGTTAACCATTGAACTTTTCAAATGGCGTGTGATTTAGGTTATGCAATGACTTGAAAGATGTAAGTGCAACAGTGAATGAGGAAAACTTCCATTGTTGTTTAGAAAAGAGCCGAGAGGTGAAAATAATACAATTCTACACTGAAGTAATTCTGCCAATCTTCTTTCTCCTCATTTTCTTCCTTGCCTTGGGAAAGAAACTATGGGATCTTTTAGATCCCCAGACTTCAAGTACCAGTGAGGAAACTGGATGTCATTACTGCTGTTCTCAAAAACATCAAAACAAATCTCTACAACAGTTCTCTGTGATTGGTGGTTTTGTAATCTCAAAGTTGAACATGTCTGTAGTGGGATTTAGCTTTTCTCTTTGTTATGTAAAAGGTGCTCTCGCTGATGGCAAGGAAGGTAAAAGTGTCTCTCTTCCCCATTGTTGCTCCCCCCCCATCCATCCTAGCTTTTATTGAACTCTTTTTCTTTGCTAACGTTAAGTTTTTGGAGTATACAAAGTGCCATGTCTAAAAACAACAGCAGAAGGTAGGTGTGAAATTACTGTCCCAACGGTTGATGTATATATGCTGTTCAATAGGTTGAAGCAGTGTTTTACTTCTGCTCATCATGACGCTATGATGGAACTATGCTCATACTCTTCATACCTGCATATTTAATTTTCTGGGGTCAAACTTTTTATTCCACCAGCAGTAGGTGAAGGTTAAAATCCCCTTGTCCTCACCCTTACTAGGGCAAGGGCTTAGGTTGTACTGTCAATAAGTTAGTGATGCATAATGGTTGGCCTCTGAGCGCATGATCATCCATGCTACCGAGTTATTGACTTGACTTTTTGCCCTGGGCATCCCTTGTTTGTAGATCCTGATTGTGACAGTAGTGAAATTACTCAATTGGCATCTGTTTGATCATCAAAAGTTATTTTGTGAATGTTTAGGTATTCTACTGTCACACATTCTTCGTTCCTCCTTTTCTATCTTGTTACAAGAGAGTATATCCCTGTATAGCCTTTTAACAGATACCATTGGGATGATAGATCGATGTGGCTGTAATCAATGTAATTGAATGCTTCCCTAATTCTGCTGAAATAGAAAATCACACATTTTCTTGTACCATTGTAAGGGACATGATTTATACTTGACGCCGTCTCATTTGTTGCTAATGTTTGTTAATCTATTTTCCAGTGATCTGTATGAGGGTACCAGAATGGCGAGGGAAACAAACTTTTCTGGAATAAGACAGATAATAAAACCTCTGGAAGACTCTGGCACATTGGTTAAGAGGACTGATCAAGAGGTTATGCCTCCTCCCTTTTTGGGCTTCTGATCGCTGAATCTTGCAATTTTCCTCCATGCTGTCTGTTGAGATTTCTACATGCTTTTTTGAAGAGAATAAATCTTTTAAGTTATTTACTTCACAATCTGAAGTTGACAGTATATCCTTCTGGCCTTTACATTTTGGATAGCTACTCAAAGCATTGGATTCATTCATTGTGGTAGCGAGAGAGGGTCAGATCATAGCTTGCGCTGCTCTTTTCCCTTTCTTTGAAGAGAAGTGTGGGGAGGTTGCCGCAATTGCAGTTTCTCCTGACTGCCGTGGACAAGGACAGGGAGATAAATTACTTGGTAAGAAGTTGCTTCTGACCATATGGCTCCAGCATTATTTGTTGTTCCATATCTTTGATTGCGGTCTGCAAGTTGATTTTAGTTGCATGCCCTGGGTGTTAATAACTTAAGAATCTCGATCTAAGAATGCAATCTATTGGGTTGAACTTGCAATTAGATGCCTTCCGAATAAGAGTGTCCTTTTGGGATCTGCTCCTTTTAAGTTAAGTATTTAGTTATTAATTTGTCTACAGAAAGAATAATTTTGAGTTAGCAATAATAAAATGGAGCAATCTGGAAAATTAACTTTTGCAATCGGCAAAGCAAGTGCAGAACATGAGAATAAATCCATTTTGAAGCCAAAGTTCCAAACATCAGGATGGACTAATGTGAATACCAAGATTTGTTTCCATATACCAAGATTACATAACTGGGGTTGCTGTATTTCAATCCTTACCCTCATTCTCAAGGATGAAAGGTACAAACGACCATTACTAGTATAAAATTGATACGTGGGAAGAAATTTGTCATTTACAGGTTTTTTTCTCTTAAAAATGCATGTAACCTTCTGAATATCCCACTTATGCTGAAGTCTGAGACTTCGAAATCCTTTCTATTCTCTATTTTATGAAGTCTGGCATATATGGCATACAGTGATATATATTTTGCATCTTGCTGTTACATCTGATGTCCAGCAAAAATATAGACTTAAGACAGCGCTATTGCCCTTTCTTTTGCCTGTAGAAAAAGCTGATTGTGTTCAACTTCGTTATTGAAAGTCAATTGCATAGAAATAAAGTGCTACTGGTTTTTTGGTGATTCTTTGTTGCTCCATTTAATTGATTGCTGTATCAGCTGATTATGGTTCGTCATTTGCAGATTATATTGAAAAGAAAGCATCCTCTCTTGGGTTGGAGAGGCTTTTCTTGCTCACAACCCGTACTGCAGATTGGTATTTTTCCTAATCCTGGTTCTCATGAACATGAATATGTTTACCTCTTGCAGCGGAAACACTTGTGCACGTTGGTCAACCACAGTTGCCAGCCACTGTGCGCTTTGACTATTCATTTAATTGCAACTACTTGAGTCCTTGTCAATGCGTAGGTTTGTGAGGCGTGGCTTCTCGCAGTGCTCCATTGATCAGATACCGGAGAAGAGAAGGAAAAGGATCAATCTGTCTCGCAACTCTAAGTACTACATGGAGAAGCTGTCGCCCAACACGAGCGGAATTACAGTTCTTAAATGAATATTGTCTTGCTGGAGGTCTACTGTAGTAATAGGATGAAGATGCTCAGCCGGTATGTAGCCTTTCAAATCGCTGTGTTTCCACCATTAGCAAAATGTTTCAGCTGTGAGGCAAAACCGGAGTCCTTATATCCTTCTGTAGCTATTTTTCTCCACTTGTAATGGACTTATTAGGCAGTAAATGTAATTAGCAATTGCACAACTTAATTGTTAATTAACTAAATTTTATTCATTATAATTTCACTTTGAATTCGGGTTTGCTGATCACTACTAGTGGTTAACCTGTGCATTCAGCACTATGATGAAAGCAATATATCCACCACGTTTTCTCTTGACGAAGTTCATTTGCATTGGAATAGTCATTTGAATTACTGGAAAGGTAAAAACAGAAAAGATATTGAAGAATTCGTAAGTGATTATTGCCTTTTAAATATATTCCAGTACTTAGCAAACTTATCGAACTGATCCGATTCAACCGCATACAATTATATGTTAAAAAACATACAACGATACAGGAAGCTGGTCCATTTCAGCTTAAACAGGAAAGCTCAATGCAAATCTATTATCAATTAGATCTACTTCAAGCAAGCTTTCGTAATTTTTAGTGGGATTATGCTTAAGATTGTTCAACCTTGTTAATATTGGGGCTACATTGACTATGTGACCATGTCACCGTCGTGCATTGTGGCTCACTGGTGGATGGGTTAAAATGTACTTCATGAGATTGCAAAATTTGAGCTATGGCTCAAAAAATAGATCAGGCTGTCAAAATGAGTCTGTGATTCATTTTTTGAGCCATATTTGATGGGTTAAACAGTTATATACGTTAGTTATATTTAGTAAACGAGTCATAAATGAATTTAATTTTTTTTTTTTTTGGTCTATAAATGAACTTAGAATGATAAAACCCAAGATAATATGGGTGTTAAATGGTTTCATGACTTATTTAGACTTAATCCATCTCTATAAATGGTTTCATGACTTATTTAACTCTATAACTCTTACTCTTACTCAATCTCGCACTCGCTCAATTCTGCACTCTCACCTCATTCTGGTTGAGTTTTCTCATATTGAGTTAAATATGAAGTTTTTTAGCAATATGAATCAGATATGAGTCAAATCAGATATATGCCATTGGATTTGCATTAAATAAAAACGGGTCAAAATGAATTAAATTGGTCAATTTGATTAAATCATTTTCAACCCAATCCACCCGTTTAACAGGTCCAGATATTAATGAACCTTGGGTCAATTTATGTCTTGGACATCCGCTACCCTTATATGAGCAAGCTTCCTAACTTTTGACAGTACGAGTTCGTATGCCTACTAGTGAAACAAGTGGTCAGGGCTCTTTTTTTGTTTTTATGTTTTTGGTCACTAAGTAATCATGGCTTAAATCAAATATTTTGTTGTAAGGATGAGCGATATAGGTTCCAAGTGAAACTTGAAATCTACCGGCTAAAACTGATCCTCTATTTGTGGTTGAGTCAATTCTAAGATTTATCCAAGTTCCACATGTATTATCAATTGAACAGCATCAATGAGACATCACATTTAATAATCATCACTTACTGTTACAATCTACTGACCTTAACTTATATTTAGACAAGCAAAGAATATGAGATATTAACAAAGTAGAAGTCTCACTCATAAAATGAAGACTCAAACTAGTAATTCCAAATTATACACTTATTATTGAACAACATAAAATACGTAGGATAATGCGAAAACATAAATAAATAAATAAATAAATAATACAAAAACTTGTTTTAGATTTTAGGTTCCACCTAACTAGAATTTGGAATCTATCCGTAAAAATAGATTCACCAACTTTTGGAACATGAAACCCACCTCGCATATTTTGGAACTTGGATTCTTCAATTCCAAATTCTACCCTAAAACCATGTTCATCCATATTTTGTAACATTTGTGGGATCCTTACGGTAAGGTCTAAATGAGGTACTAGTGTATTCTATCGTGTGCTTACATTTTTAATTTTTCAAAGAAATTAAAGTAATAATATTAACAGAAAAAAATAAAGCTGCATTAAAAATGAGAAAAATAGACAAATAGAATTGAAGTAGAGAGAGAGAGAGAGAGAGAGAGAGAGAGAGAGAGAGAGAGAGAGAGAGAGAGATGATGGATACCCTCTTTTTATACGGTCGACACAAGGTCAACCTATCAGTTTTAAATCGCCTTTGGATATTGTGGCTCGTGATAAATGGGTCTGGGTGACGAGGCTTCAAATGGTACGATTCAGTTGAATTCACAAGCAAATTCTGACAATTACTTGGATTTGATAACTAACAAGTTGACGCTGACATGATGGAAGATTCCATAAGATGTCCACTTCATTCAGTGACAGGCAGAAATTTACTAGGGTGAGATCTCGAACAATGTCGACTTATGTAAGTCATTGAAAAAGTAAAAGGATGGACCTTCACCAAAGTAAAATATTCAATCAAAATATAGTAAGACATGCCAATGGGAATATTGTACATGACATTATAAAAAAACGTAATCCTCAAAACAACTAAATTTTCTCTAGCAAGAAGTTTGAATACTTCGCTTAAATTTAGATATCCTGAGTTGTGGTCTATCTTCTTTTACAGGGTAGAAATCATCTATTATCTAGTAAGTATGAGCAACCTCTTTCCCAAATCTCGTCCCAAACTATGGCAATGACGAAGCCACCAACCGTCTGCCTTGACCACCCGAAACCTATCACTCTCTCTCTCTTTCTCCTTTCTATAGACTATCGCCAAAATTGGGGAGGCTGTTAACCACTGTAGGCAGATCGGAGTTTAGCAATGATTGGAACCTGCCATATGATCCAAATTGAAGACAAGCAACCCTAATCTGGACATTTGTGTCACGAACCTCAATCAAGAGATAGAAAAGGGAGAGGAGCAAGGAGGCGATGGCGATTTTGCGCCTACTCCGGCAACGTTGGAGGCACTAGGAATGGATTCTCGCAGTGGTAGGTGCTGGCAGGGAGAGGTTAGGGTTTAGAATCAAGCTCTGTGAGTGATCTGAGCTTAAAGTTTCACGGGTACCTTTTCTAAATGAAATTTCAACTAGTCCTGCTCATGCAAATTTGTTCTAAGAGGCAAAGCGAGTCTAAGAATATAGGAGGCAGAGTTAAACAGGTGAAAATGCAAGAGGTCTATACGCAATTTTAATTAACTAGTGTCACAAATCTAAGCTACTCAGGCTATTCAAATAAGAACAAAAGTTAATCGTGGTTCCATTAACAAGGTCCCAAAAGACATAAAATGTGCCCTCTTTTTCCCATTTGTTAATACTGTGATCTCGTGAAAAGTCCACTCCAAATTCACAGCAAAGCCAATTCCTTATCAAACAGACAATAGTTCGGCTTCTGACGGTACGTACTTATACCAGAAAACTTCTTTTCATGGCCTCCACAATCTTGTCGCTTCACACTTCATGCTCTTCAAGCATCTAGGGTCATCCATGTCTATAGCAGTTGTGCTGACATGCATCGAGAATGGTTTCACTAATTACAGGAATTTTGCAGCTTTTCTACAGCTTTATGAACAGAAATATAGAGTGTGACCTTAATTAAATTTGTGAACAAAACATAATCTCATCATTGAGATAGTAGGAAGGCAAAAAAGAACCATTCTCTAGCCAATTATTATAACCACTGAGCTATCATCAGGGAGCAACAATTACATCCGGTACACGACAAAGAACAATGGAGTTTGAAGTCTGGACTATGTCCCAGACACAACAAAGAAGATGACAGCTTGTGATGGAACCTCTCTTCAATATGAACCAAAGTAGGGGCAAACTGAAAGATCAATGTTCCTCAGTTTGGCGCCGGGCTCTTCCACTTGAAGTTGTCAGCATAAGCCTTTGGCTGCAGTTACCAAGAAAAGAAATTATTGAAAACCAGCAGCAGAAATTTCCTAGGCCAGGGAAAAATAGGTCACTGTGTTTTTATTTTCTTCTTCTATTGCTCTATCAAATGCATAAAGATTTATTCTCGTTATCCATCATGAATGGAAAACACACAATCCAATCTCTTCTTCAGTGCAATCTGCCATCAGAGGCCTAACATGGTTGCCATCCACACCTTTGCAAAACACTAAGGAAGCTAAATGAGGATTACGAAAATTGATCTAAACAATTTTCACGGGAACCAAGTCCATGTCTCATGCGCTTAGCCAGATGACACCCTAGAAAATGAGCCATGTACCATAAGGGAAGAGGAAATACTGCACTACAGGAAGCCGATCACATAGCTATCAGTTCTGCAATCTGCCATAAGCCTACTTGCTGCCACTTCTCTTTATAGTGCTGGACAGCTATATCTTTTAATTGGCAACTAAAGACATCTTAGAAAGTGATTGCACAAATGTTTTGATTTTCTCAGAGATGAATATTTATATTTACAACAGTGAAAAGAAAATATTTTCAGAATTCTCAATTAATACTACATTCTGTTTTTTCCAGTCATTCTTTTCAAGATCAGTCGGATGTGATTGACAGCTATGATCATCATCATCATTGTTAATGGCCTCCATTGTACAGGGGGTAGGATTGCTCCCTTTAAAGCAAATTAATTAAAAAATCCCCAAAATCAAAAGATAAATTAAAAGGTAGAAGAATGACAATGAGGAAAGGCCAAAAAAAAAAAAAAAAAAAGTCATAAAGACTGCCCAAGGTCCTGATGATGCACGTTGAAGAGAACAAATGAGAAGGAAAGAAAAAGGTAACTAAAACCTACTGTTCAAAGTTCTGGACTCCAGAGAGTACTTGAGCTTTTCTAAAAGAATGTCTATAATAGGTCTCGCCCTAATGCAATGGAGCATTAGATCCCTGAAAGCTATCAAGACCACTAGTACAATCAATAGCCTGAAAAATACTACCAAGCAACATGACATGGTACCATTAGTCTTTGTTAATAAGAAAAAAGACCAGAACAATATGTACAGCCAGAACCACATCTTTTCCCACCAGATTAACATTGTGTTATGTAGGCTCTCACACATGCAACTACAGTAGAATGGCATGATGTGACATGGCCAAGCGAACAGCAGACAGCACACATGAAGGAAGAACTCATACCTTCAATAAAGGGGTGTGAGGCTTCTTAACCTGCAGAAATAATATATGCGTGGTCAATTGTGGCTTTTTGGAGATAACAACTGAGATCATGGATGATACATAAACTTTAAGACGAGAGAGTTGATATAGCAAGTCGTCTTAATAATTTGCAAAGGTAGCACATCAACATGTTGAAGCACACTTAGGTGAATATGGTGTCAATATCCATTTAAATAATCAATAAACTTTATTGATTACGAAGGTTTTTTTTTTACCCAAAAATAAATTATTTAAAATTCACAAAGTTTGAAAATAAAAAATCACTCCGCAAAATCCATTTGCCCGCCACAAATCATCAAGAATTACCAAATATAAAAGCTGGCTTCATGACATTTATGAGTTTGCGAGGCCACTTGCTAATCCATCCCCGAGCTGTCCTTGGCCAGAGTCCCTCCGATCCCGAGCTGTCCTTGGCCAGAGCCCCTCCGATCCTAGCTAGATTCTTGCCGATCATCTCTTCTCCTTCTGAGCATCATTTGTAGATTGACTTAAGCTTGATTCAGTCTAATTTTCACTTTTGACTTGTGATTTCAATTCAGATCGTTGAAGAGCTAATCTCGGCTATATCTTGAAGATTCTTGGTGGCCGAGCTAACTCTATTGAGCTTAAGTTCGATCGTGATAAATATATGACTTCTAAAACCGATGAATATTTGTTTGTCATTCGATGAAGCAAGATTGATTCATATCGAAAAGCTTATTTCGATCACAAAAAATTGGGGCTATGAATCTGATGGTCTAGGAATTATATTTCAAGTAGCTGATCACATGGATGCTTGATTGGCGATTGATTGATGATTGATTCTATGTTCTGGAAATTCGGATGCTTGTCTGACCAATGTTTTTCGAATGCTGTTTTGAGATTTAAGATGATAATATTTTGCAAAGATGTGCTTTTGTGATTTGTAAAACCCATGTTAAGCTTTCTGTGGACATATCATAAGCTGTGATCGGAAGTTGTTTGATATGCCAAAAAGCTATTGAAATGCTGAAGTCAAAATATGGAAAATTGATATGCTCTGCTCACAGCTCTGTTTCTAGTGACATCAGTAGTTTCATGATTTTTTAGGATTTTTTGTGATGAGATTTTGGAGTCAGTCTTCATGAGATTTGTTCGCCATACCAAGATCTATGTCACATAAAAACTTCTCAAAAAATAATATTATTTAATAGGTACCATCGAACCGGTTATACTTAGGGCTCCAAAGTCCAAAAGCCCCAAAATCTCTCCACGCTTTCACAATTTCCCTCACAATTTCACACTTTCATTGACGCTGCTCGCCCTCGACGCCGCTGCCGGAGGCCACTGGACGCCAGTTGCCGACGCCGCTCGTCCTAACCCCCGCCGCTCGATGCTAGTCAAAGCTTCAACGCTTCCTGGCCCATCTTAAGCATGTCGAGTTCCACTTCCTCGACTGCGAGTCTCCGGCCGGTACTTCGCAGTTAACAACGCATCACTCAAAAAAGTGATGGGTAAGTTAGCATGCGCCATCATGGAACTAACCATTTCCAGTAGGGTTCTGTTTCTTCTATCTGCAACACCATTTTGTTGAGGAGTATATGGAATAGACAACTGTCTTTCTATTCCTTTTTCATCACATAATTTTCTGAACTCATCAGATAAATACTCTCGAACTCGATCGGATCTCAATGCTCTTATTTTCTTGTCTAATTGATTTTCTACCAAGTTCATAAACCTTTTGAAACAACTTATGTGACATCCCGATTTTCCAATTCTGGTTTCAATTAAATAAGTCGGGCATTCATCTTCGCGCCTATAGCTCTCTTCTCTGAGTTGGCCACTCACGAGATAACTAGTCTATCGGTGAAGCCGTTAAGGAATCTAAACGCAATAGACTTGAGAATTCGACCAGAAACGATTTGCTCGACCGTACTAATCTGCAAGGGTCATTACGGCACGAGACCGATTAGAGACCGGAGATAGGTCGATTCAACGAGAACCATGTAATTTAGTGTGGGTGATTCCACCTAATTGCACAATTCTTGTTGATCGGCACTAGACCGATTTATCGTCGTTTTGGTACCCCGTGTTCGTATTTGAAACCTTGAGATTTCTACGACAACCGAGAGTTGTCAATGTGTCGAAGATGCACTTTGTGGCTTGAAATTAATCAACCACAGGTCAATTGCATAGAAAATTCCTAAAAGCCACCCGGTAGATTAGGACGCGCTAAAGTCGCGCCAGATTGAAATTAACCGTGAAATTGAACCCGATTATAGAAATTGGAAGTTCTGTCAAGTCACAATTCATTGTAGGAATGTCGACTCATCTCCAGAAGATTTTTCTACAAATCGAGATTTTTGGCAGAAAAGCAAAGTAAGGCCGTTTTTATTCGAGATTGTCAGAAGGCCATTTTTAATCGAATCATCGGGATGCAAGTTGGATCATTTGATGGGGAAATGTCATGAGAAGGCCGATGACACATGGGTTAATTTAATTGAGCTTCAATTGGATGGAATTGTTTGAGAATTGATTGAATTAAGTGTACAAGATTTCATGCCACGGCGGAAAATGAAATTGCAACCATTGGAATAAGGTTGTGGGAGATAGTGGGGTGTGACATCATCCATGAGGTCATGGTGGGGCCAAAGAGAGAGAGAAAGAGAAAGAGAGAGAGAGAACCGGTCTTCTTCTTCCTCCCCTTCTCTCCCGTCGACGCTCTCTCCTCCATCTCCATCTTCTTCTTCTTCGGACGCCACCAGCAGCAGCGGAGATCGACCAACAATCCGTCGAGGAGCCCCGTCGTCGCACGCCCACCAGCCACCGGAGCTGCTCGCGCGCACTCGAGCCCGTCGCCGTGCGTTCTTGCTGTCCCGCAGTCCCAGCTCCCTGTTCCGAGCTGCTCGAGACGCGTCCCAGCCCCGCTGAGCTCCCTCTGTCTCCGTCCGCCCACCCTCCGACCCCGCTTGGACCGCCGTCGCCTCACCGTTGCTCTGCCTGTCTCATCTCCATCTCGCCGGCTCCTCTGTTCCAGCAGCCATACCAGATCTGGGGAAGCTCAACCGGAGCCGTCCAGCCCATCTCCAGCCACCGTGAAGCCCCGCCTAGGTCCGGTTCAGCTCCTCCGCCCGTTTCCGACCCAAGCCGGCTCCGAATCCGCCCTTTCTCGGCCTCAACCAGCAGCGGACAGAGAGTTGGAAAATGGGTATGACAGCGGCTATTTGGCCCGTTTTGGCCGGCTTCCCGACCCCGGAAGCTAGGCCCGCCTTGGAGACTATCGACCCTCGCGTCGTCCTTGTCGTTTTGAGCCGTTCGGCTCGTTAATCGGGTGAGTTTATCCTCTAATTCTTGCTTAGTGAGTTAATGACGCTTAAGGAGTGTTTAGATTAGTCTAATTAGGTTTATGTGATTAAATTAGTTTATTTTAATGTAAATTAGATTAGTTGTATGATTAGTTTAATGGATGTTTACTTAGGGCTAATTGTATGTTTAAATTAGTGTAATCTAGTTTAAGCCCTAATTAATTATTTTAATTAAATAATTATTTCGAATTTATAAATATTATTTTATTAAATTATATTATTATAAAGTAATATCTAATTATTTAATTTTCGGAATTAAATTTAATTATTTAATAATTTCAAAAATTATGCCGGGATGGCCGGTTGTTAGAATTTCGCGCTGATCGCAGCAGTGCGGTCGGTTTGTGTTAATTGTATATAGTGATATGATTATAGTTAATTATTCCAAAAGTGTGGAATTGGGAGCTATTATCTATATATTGTAGCTTCTAGTGAGCTATTATCTATATATTGCAGCTTCTGGTGAGCTATTATGTATATGTTGCAGCTTTTGGTGAGCTATTATATGATCTATCAACTACAACTTATGGTGTGCTATTACGTATATATTGCAGCTTTTGGTGAGCTATTATATGATCTATCAGCTACAGCTTCTGGTGAGCTATTACCTATATATTGTAGCTTTTGGCGAGCTATTATATTATCTATCAGTTGCAGCTTTCGATGAGCTACCGTTTATATATTATAGCTTTAGAGAGCCTATGTTGAATTAACGACTAGTTTGATAGACGGTATTGAATGATAGATAGTAATGGTTGATAGATAGTATGATTGGACAGAATCATTGTGAATGATTGGATTTGGTTGAATTATGAAATGTACTGATGTGCAGGAAGGGAATGAGGCAAGGTAAGTCCTCTGTCCTATTTGCATGGCTAGAGCGCCCTAAGGCGTATTTTCTTCCTAATTGGGTCTTAGAGGGTAGGACTCGTTGAGACATTGTCTCACCCCGTCGTGGGCTCAATATTTTCAAGTCCTTAGATGGCGGTCGTGGAGGACTCGAAGCCATGGACATTTGTGGAGGTGGAGACTGAAGAATCAACGAGCGTGTCTGATTAGTTAGTCATAAGACAATTCCCTTTTTGTTGAGCCAGTCTATTTTGCAGACAATCCAGTGTTGTATATAAACCTATGTGTTTATAAGAAAGCTTGTTTTGTTGTGATCGATTGCCTGCTTTTCTATCCCAAGTTAAATGTTGTCAGGAGATTTGTTTCGCATCTGCATGCGTAATAAAATGAATGGGTCGGCGACGTGTCCTGAGAAGTGGCATTTCTATCGACCGCAGAGGGATGTGCGCGCACTCGGAGGATTGGGGCGTGACATCCCCGTTTAAGTAGTGTCAGAGCATCTGTGTTTGGAGTGATAAGATGCGATGGTTTATGGGATAATTAGTAGGAATGGCTTTTATTTCATGCTGGTGCATGTGACTAATAGTTGTTTGGTAAATTGTTTGGTATGGATCACTCAAATTCTAATCTGGGATTAGAATTGAGGAATAGGTTTCTGTAAAGATCTTGTAGATGAGTGATTAGGAGCAAAGGTCTCTTTGTGAGAGAACCTTTAGACCAGTTACTTGGGGGTGGTATGCCAACAGGGATCGGTACCCGAGGTGGTCGTGGCGAAGCGCCGACTTAGACCAGCGCGAGTGTAAGAGTACCATTGTAGGTCAGTACTAGTGTAACAGCACCGAGCGATCCTAGGTTCGATGGATCGTTCAGGCGCTAGTGTTCTATGGGAGCTTGTTGACCCAATAAGCTCAGGATCGAGCCATTGTTGTTGCCGCACCTGTTAAAGCCCAGCCTGGAGTTGTGATATGGGAGCAAGCCATTGCATCCGAGTCGAGGTTCAGATTCAGTAGAGATGGAAATTAGTTTGGGAAGGAGTCTATGATCGGAGAAAAGTATCCCATTTTCGTCCAAATGGAAATGTGGGATGGTTAAGTCAGTAATGGATCATAATGGAGTGTGTCGTGCTGAAGAAAGCCAACATGGATTAGCCCTGGGTCCTGGTAAGACGGGTGATTGTTCTGTGTGTAACCAACATAGTTACCTGGCCAAAAATGATCTTAGAAAGCCGATGGGACAGATCGAAAGGAGTGCACCATAGAACGCATTGTGAGGTTTTTAGAATAGACCTTCAGTACAGGAAAGAGTACATGCTATTACTTGATAGCAGGCAGAGGACTCACTGATTGTGTGCCAAGTTTGTGAAAGGAAGCGCGAGTCAGCCCAGTGTCCGAGTATAACGGGAGCATGCTTTGAATGTGGCCAGCATGGCTATCAGGCTAGGAACTGTCCGCGTAAGTCCAAGAGAACTCGAGCATCGCTACCGCTGACAGGACACCACTAGGATGGCGAAAGGAATAGGAATGGATTGACCATGCATCGATCAAGGGAAGAATGTTTTTTAGATGTTTTTATCAGAGTAGCGCAAGCAGGATTTTTAGTGAAGGTTGTAGAATTTTCGTTGCGGTGATAAAGTAATAGAAAGATGAATCTTTGACTATAGCTATTCTTGAAGGGTTTGCTTATATATGACCTGGAAGTCATTTATAAAAGGTTTGGCTCGAGGAGCTTTCTGCTGTTTTGAATCGTGGTAGTGATGTAATTCAATTTGTTTAGTTAGCGTACGAAAGTTTTGAATTACTGAAAGTCAAAAAGGACCTTCAATCCCTATTACTCATCATTAAAGACGACCTAGATCTAGTTGTTGGTTGCCAAATCTATATGGCAATTGTAGTGGATGCGACAGTTGAGGGACCAAGTAAGGAGAACTTAGCTGTGGTACAGAAGTTTTCTAAGGTGTTTCCTAAAGAATTGCCAGGTCTATCGCAAATAGAGAGATTGAGTTCGTGATTGAATTAGCAATCGGATTAGAGCCAATTCCTAAGGCTCCTTACCGGATGGCTTTATCTAAGTTGAAAGAACTGAAGGTGGAGATGCAGGAATTGTTAGATAAGGGATTCTTATGTCCCGATGCATACCTTGGGGAAACGCCATTTCTGTTCATGAAGAAGAAAGATGGTTTGTTGCATTTGTGCATTGATATTCTCCGAGATCGACTTGAGGACATGGTATCATCAGCTGAGGATCAAGAAGAAAGACATACCAAAGTCAACATTGCATACTCGATACAACCGTTATGAGTTCATTGTGATGCCGTTTGGTTGACGAACACTCCAGTTGTTTTTATGGATCTGATGAACATAGTGTTTAAGGAATACTTGGATCAGTTTGTAATCGTGTTAATCGATGATATCATGGTGTACTTGAGAAGTCTAGAGGAACACGGAAGATAGTTGAGGATAGTACTACAGACTTTAAGAAATCACGAGTTGTATGCTAAGTTCAGCAAGTGCGAGTTTCGGTTGACTCGTATTGTTTTCTTAGGTTATGTGATTTCAGGAGGAGGAATCTCCGTGGACCCCGTCAAAGATTGAAGCAGTAAACAGTTGGTCGAGATTGACTATAGTGACAGAGATCAGAAGTTTTCCAGGTTTAGCAGAGTATTATATAAGGTTTGTGGAAAGGTTTTCAATCTTAGCTTCGCCGTTGACTCGACTACTTAAGAAAGAAAAGAAGTTCGTGTGGATAGACAAGTGCGAGCATAGTTTCCAAGAGCTTAAACAGAAGTTGACTACTGCACCTGTGTTGACCATACCGTCCGGTACTGGAGTATAAAAGATCTATAGTGATGCGTCATTTAGAGGACTGGGTTGCGTGCTAATGCAGTATGGCAGGGTTGTTGCATACACGTCCCATCAGTTGGGACCTCATGAACTGAATTACCCGACGCATGACTTGGAACTCGCAGCAATAATTTTCGCTTTGAAGATTTAGAGATATTGTTGGTGTGAAGAAAGACTCCAGATTTTCACTAACCATTAAAGTCTCAAGATATTTATTCTCTCAAAAGGAATTGAATATGAAATAGCGCTGTGAACCAAATCTTTTGAAGGACTAGGATGGTGGTATCTGGTATCACCTTGGAAGGATGAAAGAAGTCACTGATGCGTTAAGTCGAGAGTCTTCATTGGTGCATATGCTGGTTAAAGTATGGGCCTTACTTGAGAAAGCTCAAGATTCGGTTTTCAAATCTAAGGTAGGCCACCTTTTGAATCTTATGGCCACCATCAGAATTGAACCGGATATTCAAGTTAGAATCAAATGCTTCAATGGACAGACTCAGAGATTCAAAAGATTCTGTAAAAGGATACCGAGAAGAAGGGAACTGATTTTCAAATTTCTATGTACGATTGTGTGTACTTGAAGATACAGAGATTAAAGAAGAGATCTTATTGGAAGCTCATCATAACAGCTTTAGTGTTATCCAGACAGTACGAAGATGGGTCAAAATCTGCATCAATAGGATTGGTGAACCGGTATGAAGATAGATATCGCTGACAGGTCACAAGTGTCAGAGGTGCTATCAAGTGAAAGCACGGTTTTGCAATTTGAGAGGACCTTTGTAATCTCTCGATATCTCCGTGCGAAAGTGGGAACACGTCACAATGGATTTTTGTGACAGATCTATCGAAGAGTCAGTGTGTTAATAATTTCATTCCGGGTAGTAAGTGACAGACGGTTGAAATCAGCCCACCCTATGGCTGTGCGGAAGGATCTTGATTTGATTAGGCATGCAGAGGTGTTTGTGCATCAGATAATTCGTTTGCATAAAGTGTTAGTGTCAGAGTTATATCAGATCTTGACCAGAGGTTCCCAGTTTCAACAGATCTGTCAGATAGTTCCTTTTTAGTCACTGCAGAGTAGAGTGTACAGAACTTCAGTTGTTGAATTGAGATCAGAAAATGAAAGGTCGCAGCCCAGAGTTAGTTTAGCAGTCAGTGGAAGCAGTTGCAAATATCAGTGACAAATTAAGGACCGCATAGAGCCACCGGGAAAATTTACGTAGTTAAGTGTCAAAAACCTTTGAATTTTTTGGTTGAGAATCCTGTTCATCCTTGGATGTCACCTAGGATAGGGACATCTCAAATTGTGAAGAAAGGAGAGCCAGAATTGTTTAAACGGTGGAATATTTCGAGTTTGAGATCAAATAATAAATTTGGCTTTAAATGGAAAAAGAGATCAATTTGGAGCACCGTCGGCGCCACTAGCCAAGTGGTACCCAGGATGAAGTCGCAGGTCCGAAACCAGGGGTTCGAATCCCCGAAGCGGCAGTTAGCGGCTTAATGGAAAGAAAAAGAAAAGAAAAAGAACCAAAAATTTTGCAATTTTCATTTTTGTAAAATTGATCAAGTGCTTAGTCTTTTTGGAATCAAGATTTGGTCTAGGAGAAATTGGAAGTGATTTGTCGGCACTTAAAGTATTGGATAGCATTACTGGGCAGAATGAAGGATTTGGGAAAGTGAAGATTTGATGAAACGACAATACCCTACCATTTCGAAGAAGAATTTTAATGGTTTAAATTTCGATGACAAAATTTTTAAAAGAGGGGAAGAGTTGTGACATCCTGATTTTCCAATTCTGTTTTCAATTAAATAAGTCGGGCATTTCATCTTTGCGCCTATAGCTCTCTTCTTTGAGTTGGCCACTCACAAGATAACTAGTCTATCAGGTGAAGCCGTTAAGGAATCTAAATGCAATAAACTTGAGAATTCGACCAGGAACCGACTGCTCGACCATGCTAATCTGTAAGGGTCATTACAGCACAGATCGATTAGAGACTGGAGATAGGTCGATTCGATAGAACCATGTGATTAAATGTGGGTGATTCCACCTGATTGCAAAATTCTGATCGATCGGCACTAGACTGATTTCTCTGTTGTTTCGGTACCCCGTGTCCGTATTTGAAACCTTGAGATTTCTACGACAACCAAGAGTCGCCAATGTGTCGAAGATGCACTTTGTGGCTTGAAAATAATCAACCACAGGTCAATTGCAATAAAAATTGCTAAAAGCTACCCGGTAGATTAGGACGCGCTAAAGTCACGCTAGATTGAAATTAACCGTGAAATTGAACCCAATTATAGAAATTGGAAGTTCGTCAAGTCACAATTCATTTTAGGAATGTAAACTCATCTTTAGAAGATTTTTTTACAAACCGAGATTTTTGGCAGAAAAGCAAAGTAAGGCCGTTTTTGTTCGAGATAATCAGAAGACCGCTTTTGATTGCAGCTTTGGCCGTCAAGTTGGATCATTTGACAGAGAAAAGACATAAGAGGGACGAGGACACCTTGATGGATTTAATTGGGTTTCAATTGGAATTGTTTGGTTGAGAATTGAATGAAATTGAAAGAATGTGTTGTACAAGGTTTTGGAAATTTCATGCCACGGCGGAAAAAGAAATTGGACCCATTGAAGATAGTTGTGGAAGCTTGGTGTGAGTGGAAGATGACCTCATGTGAGGTCATGGTGGGCCATGTGTTTGAGTGACCTAAGAGAGAGAGAGAGAGAGAGGAGAAACCAGTTCTTCCCATCTCCATCTTTGGTCGAGCTCCTCTTTCCATCTCTCTTCTTGCTGCTCGACGAAACCTAGTAGACCAGCGAAGCTGGAGAAGCCAAACGCCTCTGCCATTCACCGCCACTGCACGCCGTCGCAACCCCTCACCTCGCTGCGTGCACCTCAGCCCTTCTCTCTCCCTCCTGCTGCAGTCGACTTCTTCTTCTCCTTCTTGGTGCTGCCCGACGTCCCAGTAGATCTGGGAAGACGCCGGAGCAACTAGCGAGCCGCTGGACCAGGCATGGCGCCACCACCCTTCGCCGTTCGCCACCGTGCTGCACGCCGTCGCCTCGCCGCTACTCCACTCGTCTCGGTCTCCTTCTTGCCTAGTTCGTCATTCCAATGAGCTGTCCAGCTCGTCCCAGCCACTGTGGACCACTGCCGAAGCTCCTACCGCCACCGCCTAGGTCCAGTTCGGCCTCCTCCGTCCATCTAGGCCCTTGCGCGCCTCAACCGGCGCCGGATCCGCCCTCAACCAACAACGATCAGTGAGTAGGAAAATGGGTATCGCAGCGATGGTTTGTCCCATTTTGGCTGGCTTCCTGACCTCGGAAGCTAGGCCCGCTTTGGAGACTATCGACCCTCGCGTCGTCCTCGTCAATTTGAGCCGTTCGGCTCGTTAATCGGGTGAGTTTATCCTCTAATCCTTGCTTAGTAAGTTAATGACACTTAAAAAGTGTTTAGATTAGTCTAATTAGGTTTAGGTGGTTAGATTAGATTATTTTAATGTAAATTAGATTAGTTGTATGATTAGTTTAATGGATGTTTAATTAGGGCTAATTGTATGTTTAATTTAAAATAATCTTGTTTAAGCCCTAATTAATTATTTTAATTATTTATTTATTTCTAATTTATAAATATTATTTTATTAAATTATATTATTATAATATATTATTTAATTATTTAATTTTCGGAATTAAATTTAATTATTTAATAATTTCAAAAATTGTCCCGGGATGGTCGGTCGTTAGAATTTCGCGCTGATCGCAGCAGTGCAGTCAGTTTGTGCTAAATGTTTGTTTAATTTGAGGAATTGAGTGATTGTTGATTATGGTTAATTATTCCAAAAGTGTGGAATTGAATGAAATTGAAGAAGTTTTGGTATTTAACTTGAAAATACCCGGTGTTGGCTTTTAGCACCGTAATTAGTTTGGATAACTAGTTTGAATCGTTGGTTATTATTGGATTAAATATCCAGTTCTATGGTTTATTATTGAATGATCAACTTTGGCGAGCATTGGTTTATATATATGTATCAGCTTGGGCGAGCAATTATGACAAACATATATAGATTGCAGCTTCTGGTGAGCTATTATCTATATATTGCAGCTTTTGGTGAGCTATTATATGATTTATCAGCTACAGCTTCTAGTGAGCTATTACATATATATTGCAACTTTTGGTGAGCTATTATATAATCTATTAGCTGCAGCTTCTGGTGAGCTATTACCTATATATTGCAGCTTTTGGCGAGCTATTATATTATCTATCAGTTGTAACTTTTGGTGAGCTACTATCTATATATTACAGCTTTGGAAAGCATATGTCGTATTAACGACTGGTTTGATAAACGGAATTGAATGATAGATATTAATGGTTGATAGATAGCATGATTGAACTGAATCATTGAGAATGATTGGATTTGGTTGAATTATGAGATGTACTAATGTGCAAGAAGGGAATGAGGCGAGGTAAGTCCTCTATCCTATTTGCATGGCTAAAGCGCCTTGAGGCGTATTTTCTTCCTAATCGGGTCTTAAAGGGTACGACTCGCTGAGACATTGTCTCACCCCGTCGTGGACTCAATATTTTCAGGTCCTTAAATGGCGATGATGGAGGACTCAAAGCCATGGACATTTGTGGAGGTGGAGACCGAAGAATCGACAAGCGTGTCTGACTAGTTGGTCATATGATAGTTCCCTTTTTGTTGAGCCGGTCTATTTTGTAGACAATCAGTGTTGTATATAAACCTATATGTTTATAAGAAAGCTTGTTTGGTTGTGATTGATTGCCTGCTTTTCTATCCCAAGTTAAATGTTGTTAGGAGATTTGTTTCACTTCCGCATGCGTAATAAAATGAATGGGTCGGTGACGTTCCTTGCCTTTCCCTTTATCGAACCAGTTAGGACGTTTGCGCTTGGAGCTCGAAGCTCCATATGAGCTAGAACCAGCATGATAGATTTCAGCTTCCGACTTAGCCGCCAAGAGGCGATCCTCTTCCAGCTCAAGATGACGCACTGCATCCTCAAAGGTTTTGATATTTTCATTATGGGTCAGGTGCACCTTCATATGCTCCCAACTCTGAGGCAAGGAACGAATCACTGCTTGCACTTGCTGCTCATCAGTCAGGACATGGTCAGCATCTTTCAGTTCATTAATCATGTTTGACATATTTCTAAGATGTTGCTTCATGGTCTGACCATGAGGCTTCTTATAAGAGTCAAACCTAATAGTGAGCTACCTCAGTCTGGTCACCGAAGTATGACCAAATCTTGCTGCCAATGCTTCCCACATTTCCTTGGCATTCTCAAAACGCCTAAACTCTCGCATGACGTCATTTTCCATGTTACTCAGCAACGTAATGCGAGCAAGAGAGTTCTTTCTTTTCCATGCAACAAATGCTTCCTTATCTCTCTTGTGCCGTGCAGTGTTTCCTTCTTCAGGTTTTACCATGGTTAGGTTAAGAGCTTCTAGTGCCTCTTGCTCTTCCAGCACATATTGGATTTTCATGTACCATATTTCATAGTTATCGCTATTGAACTTCTCACCTTTGTTCAGTTCAGCAACTATGCTCTTTGTGGCCGAAGCCATTGATCTGAACATATTAGACATATATGCACGAATTATTAATGCCTATCATTTATGCATCAATTTTGCACAGACCCATCATATTAATGAACAATTTCAAGTAAGGTTTCAGAATCAAAATATCACTATGTTTCCAATCATCCTCCAAAAATCCTAACTTCAAACTATCATTAATATAATCGTCTTATGCAAAATAAATTCTATGAAGCTACAAAAACTTCTATGAACTACCCACAGCAATCAACAATAACAGAAAGCAAATAATATTTGACATCCAATAGAATAATAATGCTTTCACATAATACAACTAACATATCAGTTGCCACACCAACAATAACTAAGTAGAAAAGCATTACATGAGATTTCCACAAAGCACACTAAACAAAGACCAGCCAATACATCTAACACCAAGTCAATACACGAACTGGGAAAGATCCTCTTTTATTCAATTTCTTGATCTTTTCCCTTGTAACAATCCAGTAATAATCATCTATAAAATCCATCACAATTTTCCTATATGAAGCGACTCTGTTGACATCCCATATGCGATTCAACACTCCTTGCCATTCTGGCGGAATAGTGTTCATGAAAAATCGCACTATCTCAGACTGTGGTAAGGGACGACCATTCCATATGACCTTTTGAATTTTCCCGTTGACTTCAAGGACGTGATCAATTAAGTCACAACTCTCCCATCGATGATCAGTTAGCTCAGTTATCAACTTAGAAAGCCTTTCCTTTTGTTCATCGGTAATTGCGCGAATAGGTGCGCAACTTCAAAGGAGGCATTGTTCCTGCAATAAATGAAGAACAAATAAGGGATCACATATAATCCACATAGACTTAATTGGAAAAAGAAACACATTATTTTCCTTTTTTTTTTTTTGGGTCAACGGTCAATGGTCAACGGTCAGCGGTCGTCAACGATCAACGGTCGTCAACGGTCAACCGGGTCGGGTCGCCGGGTCGGGCCGCCGGGTCGGGTCGGGCCGAGTCGGACCGGATGGACCGATCGGGTCGGTCGAACTGGTTGGGCAAACCGACCGACACGTGCGGCACGCGTGTGCAGCTGACGTCACGATGACGTCAGCTGGCGCGTGCCGCGCATGCACCATTGGCAGCCCCTGCGCACGTGCGTTGCACGTGTGCGCGTCGACCCTGCGTGCGCGTGCGATGCACGCGCCTGTGGCTTCGTATCAGCGCGTGCACGCCGGTTCGTTCCGGCTGCGCGTGGGGGCGTGTCCAGCGGCCTTTGGTGGCGTTCCGCCACTCGTCGCGCTCGTCTCGACGAGACGTTCCATCCAACGCCATCAAAAATGGATTTCGACTTACAGAAACTCAAAAAAGTGGATGAACAGTGCTCGGGTGTTGGGATTTTTCTGCCTCGATTGGTGTCGGCCGATTAATTTCACGAAAAATCAATAAGAAATCATCCATAAACATGAAAGGGGTCGGGAAAAACATGGAAAAGGATTGGGAAACAAGAACTACGGCTTTGATACCAATGTTGGGATTGTCGGATTCTCAAAAACCGGATTCGACACTAAATCGAACCCCTAAACTTGTGCGGAAGACGAGCCTGGGAAAAACACATGCATCACCGATCCTAAGGCACATCACAAAATCGAACGTACCTTGTTAGCCATAGATTAAACACCGACGCCGATATGAGGAAGAGAATTTGGCCCTGTTTGATCCGATGACACCAATTCGCCTTGAAGAGAAGATGGGTGTCGCCTCTTACTTACTGTTCTTTCTTTTGGAAGTGTTTTGAGGGAGAGAGGGAGGAGGAAACGTACGTTACTTCAAAAGGTGCGTTCCTCCCTCTTTATTTCCCCCTTATATACGTCCCCTGCAAAAAGAAACGTGTCCCTTCATCATATCCCTCTATCCATGGGCCCTAATATTGTGGGCTGGGCTTTTAGGCCCAACATGGGCGGACGGGCCAACTTAGGCCCATCACAATAATAATTAAAACCATAAGTTCCCAATCTAGCTAAATTAAGAAATTTCCATGTACACAATCAAATAAATTATAGTAGAAGCCAAAATCAAGACTCAACCCAGGCATCAAAAGTTAAATGAGTAGTAGAAACAGATTCCATCCAGGTTTTTGTTTCATTGCCATAAGGGCTTTGAGAAACAAATTTAGCAACATGAAAGAAGAAAAAGTAATAGCAGCTTCCCAAAGTCGCGATTTAATGCTGATGATTGTAACACTGAAAACATGCTTTTTTTTTCCTTTTTTTTTACCCAAAGCACAAACGGACCTATACCAGTAAAAGCTTTAGCAACTCAGACCAGATTGTCCTTGAAAATCGGCAAAAAATCGATAGCACTTTGGATCATCAAATTATGTGGGCCAGTTCAAGCTCTAAATTGAAAATATCCCAAATACAATATTAAAGAAATCATATATTCATTGGATATTCTGGAGATTTTAAGTGACCAAACAACACTTTAATATGACACCTTTCTTTTGCCTCCCCAGTCCAAAAGATGGATTCTTAATAATTTGAAATTGACTTTTCATAAAATTTCAAAGGGGCGGCATGCATGATAATCAAGCCAAATCCCCAATTTTTTCTAGCTGTTTCCAAAGCAAAGAGCATTAAATATAAGTTGCTCTCGCCTTAATAAACCCAAACAAAATCATGCGAACAATCTGTGTCCTTTTTCTGTTTTGTTTTGGACAATCCTATCTCTTCATTTGCTAAGACTAGTAAGATCGCAAGAACTTCCTATTTTTGTGCATATACTCATTGACATCACTTCCAAACTTCAGACCAATTCAATCCGCAAGAGAAAACCCCTCAAATGAGTTCACATACCTCCACTGGGACGAAAGCAAAATACAAGAAAGGGGATTAAGCCTGATGTAGTGGCCGGTAACACCTTTGTTCAAGCCATTGGGCTAGGATGAAGAGGACCTAACATCGCCATCAACCTCATTGAGCACTTGCGCAAGGACTCCCCATCGTCGCACTCGTACAAAGAGGAAATGGGGGACTTGACAAAGAAGAAGGACACTCAGATGAAGAATAGGAGGATTGATGAACAAGAAGTAGACTTGACAAACAAGAATTAAACCATGGAGGCATGGACCAGAAAGACCGATGAAGAGGTGAGGAGAACTTGAGAAGAAAACTCCACAAATTAGGAGAAGTGAAGAAAACTGGAGAAGAAGACTCAGTTAGGGCTTGGAAATTTGGAGCAAACCTTAAATGGAGACATTTTTGCACACAAACCTTTTCTTTCAAGCTCTACACCGAGTACGAGAGTGAAATGAAAAAAAAAAAAATGCACCGAATGCAATAAATAAAGTATTTAAACTTCAGTACAGTCCCCACCAAACGCAACCAAACCAAGTGTTCAAACTTCAGGCATATGGCTAGTCTACCAATGGGAATTTACCTCATATGGAGCCAGGCGTTCCTCCCTCTTTCCCCATACACTCTCTTCCTCATGCAAAAATGGGAGACATTAACAAACCCTGGGCATCGAATATCACCATTTTTGTGGCCTCACTAGAGGAAGGACACCTAATTACCACATGTTGGCCCTACTCAAATTTGATTTGACAAAGAACTGACCAAACCAATTTTAAGACTCACAAACAAACGCATTTTATCCAGGTTCTTCTTTCATTGCCTAAAGGGCTTCAAGCAACAAATTTGGCAACATGAAAGTAGAAAAACGAATACCATCTTCCCTAAGTCACCATCTAATGCTGATGATTGTAACACTGGAAAACATGCATTTTCTACACATACCACGAATGGTGCTGTACCAGCAACAGCTTCAGCACCTCAGACCAAATTGTCCTTGAAAATTAGCACTTGAAAAATAGATAGCACTTTGGATTGTCAAATTATGTAGACCGGTTCACGCTCTAAATTGAAAAGATCCCAAATACAACATTAAAGAAACCGTACATTCATTGGATATTCTGGAGATTCTAACTGAACAAATAGCACTGTTAAGTAAAAATGACACCTTTATTTTGACTCCCCAGTCCAAAAGACGGATTCATAATAATTTGAAATTGACTTTTCAGAAAATTTCGAAGGGGCGGCATGCATGATAATCAAGCCAAATCCCCAATTATTTTAGCATGTTTCCAAAGTAGAGAATAGCAAAATTGAGCATATAGTAAAGTTGCTTCCACCTTCATTAACCCAAACAAAATCATGCGAACAATCTGTCTCCTTTTTCTGTTTTTTTTTTCGGACGATCCTATCTCTTATTTTGCTAAGACTAGTAAGATCGCAAGAACTTCCTGTGTCTGTGCATATACTCATTGACATCACTCCCAAACTTCAGACCTATTTAATCCACTGTAAGAGTTTTCCTAATGTGGACTATATTAATTGATATTGTAATGTACTGTTTTTACGGTTATTGTAAAACAGGGTTGGTCTAAGGTGAGATAAAATGTTTCTTAATTAGTCTAATATGGGGCTGGCTAGTGTGGGCCGAGTTGAGCATGTCCCGTAATGAGGGGACCTAGCTGAAAACTCTATAAATAGTGCTTAAGTCTCTCCTCTAATCCTAATTCTCACATTATCCTCACCTTAGGGGTGTTTACCTAAAGCTAAACGTGAGGGGGGCTGCCTCATTGAGCCAGTGATACGGAGGGCAATAGAGGAGAAAGACTTGATGCGTGGATCCCCTTGATATGTGGATAATCCCTTTTTTGCTTCCGCTTTATGTTCAATGGATCTCAAAACAGGTGCGTTAATCTTTCTACTCAATTATGCATGTTCTTGTTCTAGTTATGGAGATCTTGGAGTTGCGCAATTTGCGTCCAACATGTTGTATCAGAGCAACCATAACCCTAGAACTCGAACGCATAAGTTTTTTGCCTTAATTTGTGATTTTCGAGATTTTTTGTTCAATAAAAATAAAATTAAATCACAAATTCGGACTGGGCTCGATGGGAAGAGAAAAACCGTGGGCGGCTTGTCGCCAGGGGAGGCCGCACGCGCCCCCACGCGCAGCCACGCTGCTCGCGCGTGCGGCGCACGCGGGTGCTGATGTCATACTGACGTTAGCGACCCGACCCGATGACGTCATGCTGACGGCATCCACATGACCCAACCCGACCCGAATGGCGATCGACCCGACCCAGGACCCGACCCAACCCCTTGATCGATCGACCGACCCGGTCAACCGTTGACCAGACCGGTCAACCGGTCGGATCGATCGAACCGGTTTTGACCGGCCGTTGACGCCCGCGTGTGCGCTCCACGCACCACGCACTCAGGAGGCGCGTGCGGGCACGTGGAGGCTCCGATCCGCACGTGGTCGGCAGCGTTGGACTCGTATCTTCATCCTCTACGTCGTGGTGTATTTATTTTACATGTTTGATAATTTTATGGATGTGAAAATACATACGGAACCCTAAATACGTGTATTTTTAGTGTATTTTTGCGTATTTTTCTTATATTTTCTATGATTTTGGAAATATAAGTGTTGGGTTACAGGTATGTTATCACATAAACATTATAATGGTGTGATTCATTAATAAAAATTAGACTTTATTGTGAACTGAAGCTGGCTTAATGAGATACAACCATTATGGGATAGTAATTGAGCTATGTATTGATTATAAAATTTTTGTTGTTTAAGCATACTCCTTTACACACTGGTAATCTTTGAATGATGGACGTCTTAAGAACTCATGACCAAACTGATTGTACTGATTAACACATCTGTTAAATGTGGGTAATGCATGTCAATTAAGTTACTGCATATTGTACATGAACTCATCTGGTCACTTGTTAATGTCTATCAAGTTGAATATTTTTTATGGTTAATGAGTATGACAACATTTACGCAGAGCAATAGTATCTACTGTTAAATTTTAGATATTTGGTTATCTGGTTTGACTCATTTAATAGGCCACTGGTTGATTACAATGATAATTTGTTACTTAAAAATTGGCTAATAAATCAGTTGTTGGCCTTGGAGTTATTTTTTGCCTTATGAACTCATGAGTGATAATGGATTAGCTGTCAAGCTTGTCGATTTGGTGTACCATGTATTATTATTAATGTTAATTTGTGAGAGATATCTAGATTAGCATTCTTTTAATGTTGTTTTAGTAATCAGTAAGCGGGGTACACAAGAGATGTTTGCTTCTATGTTATGAGAAGTTTCTTGTGTTGCTGTGATCGTTGATATCATCGGAATCTATCTTTCAGGTTTGCTATATATATATATATGTATGTATGTATAATAAATATTTTATTAATGAACAAAGCAATGTAATTAGCATAATATGTGATTTTGGTGATATGCTGCCCCTATCACTAAAGTTAAAATCACATGTATATGGTGTATGTGAGGAGTAAAGTTTATATCCCTGGTATGAGAGAGTTTCAAGAATTCAATTGAGTAGTGATCGCCAAAGTGGCACGCTTGATTGGGTTTGAGAAATATCAGTCTCATATAATGATTGGGATGTCTCCTGGTCTAATGTATGGTCATACTCCCAAAGGAGGTGATTGTGTATTAGTTCATGGAGGGATACATGATGGTGTGGTGGAGGAGTGACTGATCCTAGTGGTTCATATGCTCAAAGGTGATGAATTCACGAAGATTGGAATATATTCTCATAACCACTATCATGTGGGGAGTGTACAACTGTATGTCATGTATTTTGCCCAAAGATGATTATATGATTATGCGTGTAACTCTCTGGATGTGTACTTGTACATCAAGTTACACGATATTCACATGATGCTAATTATATACATTGTTTGTTTTTCAGTCACATTTTCTGTAATTAATAACTCCACTATTATTGAGGTTTTTACTGCTTCAAATTTTAAGTTGTGGACATATGATTTGTTGCTTGAGAATGCAATAGAATTTGCTTACTATCCATGAAGCGTTCCACTCTAGAATACTTGAAAAGTGGCTTGTCTACTGGCTGCACTGCTAAAAGATGATGGAAGCCTTAGTGGCTTGAAATAATGTCTTGTCTAATACCGAAATTAGGACATATCTGCAAAGATTGTGTTTAAGTCCTAATGATATATACATCTCATATAAGGATGAAAAAGTTGTTTCCAAAAGTTTTCTGTTTACTATTAACGGTTATCTAAAGATTTCTATAGATTATTGTAGAAGTAAAATTGATCGAGATAAAGAATAAATTGGTTAGAATTAGTCTTAAAGGTTGTCGGGTTTAATAGTGGCAGTGATTATTTTGACATGTATGACAATGCAGAATAGCTTAAAGGGTCATTTGTCAAATACTTGGTAAATTCTGGGGTGATAATTTAATTACTATGCCTGAAGATCCTGACAAAATATTTTGGCCGAAAGGCATAAGTGCACCATAATGAACATGGTGATAAGTACGATTAGTAAGACTAATTTATCCGGTTTTCTGTGGGTTGATATTTTGAAAGCAACTCTTTTCACATACAAAAACGTGTTCTTACCAAAGTTGTTTCATAAATTTCTTTTGAATTATGAAATCACAAACAGTAAAGTTTTTAGAGTTCAACATAGTTGTAGAGAATAGTTACTCTCAGACTATTAAGGGTAATAGTACGATGGAAGATCACTGTGTCTTTGTCTTTGTTTATATAGACAATTGTGGTACAGACAATTGTGGAATCTCCTGTACCATAGACTAAACTTATTGAGGTTTAGGGTACTATTATTGATATAGTTATGATGAAATTTCTAAAGCCTCTCAAGTGTAGAATGAAGTGGTTATAGCTTTACTCAGGAGATTTGCTAGGGAAAGACGATCAATTATACCATTAGACTACATAATCTATTTATGAGAGCATGATTACAATAACCACTACATGATTGATTTAGCGACTTTATATATATATATATATATATATATATATATATATATATATATATATATGTTGTTTCTTATCCTCAATCTGGTATGTGATTAGATGTCATAAAAGGCAATATGCAATCTATGAAACAACATAGTGTTTGGAAACTTACTGACTTGCCTAAAGATCATAAGTTCATTAGCTGCAAATTGGCGTATAAAACTAAAAGTTTTTTTTTTTTAAAGAAAGATTATGGAATTTAAAGCCAAACTGATAGCTAAAGTTTTCACTGAAAGAGGGGTGGATAGTTTATAGTGAAGAAATAATTATTTATTTATAGTATTTTTAAAGATTCTTTCAGAGTGAACGTGGCATTAATAGTCTCTTTTTAATATAGAGTTACGCCAAATAGATACAAAATCTATATAGTGCAATTGAAAGATTTTGCAGCACATGTTTTGAGTAAACTTATGTGTAGACTGAAAAGTCTTATTCATAGTCTCAAGCAAGTTTCCTGACAACATTATTAAAGTTTCATAATATTGTTATTTTGTTCAATTAGGAACAAAGTAATTCAATATACTGCAAGGTTAGTGGGAGGAAATTTATTTTTCTCATATTCTATGTACATGATATTTTGCTTACAAGTAGTGACCTTGAGACATCTTTTATCTTTTGTACTGAGGTCCGTAAGGATTGTTTTTGCCATTCTTATATTAGATTTTCTCGGAGGACATTTGCTGATCGAATTTTGGAATTATTCAATATACATCATTGCGAGCCAGGAATTGCTCTTGTTGTTAAGGGTGATGGACTCAATCTATCACATTATCCTTATTTAGATATTGAGAAAATCTAATTAAAGGGTGTACCTTGTGTCAGTGCACTTGAAAGTATAATGTATGCTCGAATTTGCACTAGACTAATTATTGTCTTTGTGACGAGACTTCTAGGCAGATATCAGTCAAATCCAGGACGCGATCACTAGGTTAATGCCAAGAAGGTTTTTGAGGTACTTAAAGAGGACAAGAAATTATATGTTAATTTACAGACATGTTCAGTTCTTGCAGTTAGTAAGGTATTTAGATGTAAACTCTACTGGCTGTTATGATGACATGAGATTAATAACATAATACATATTTATGTTAGCATGAAGTGCAGTAAATAAAGTTCTATGTCTACTTTGCAAGTAGAGTTTGTAACATTCTTTTAGACTGTTACATGGGCTATTAGGCTCCAGAACCTCATGAAGGAGTTGACCGTTTTTAACTTTATGAATAGACTCATATGGTTGTGTTGAGACAATAAATTTGTAATATTATTTATTAACAACAGAGGTCTCAAGGGTCTAAATACATGGTAGTCAAATTCTTTGACTATAAAGAAACGGTACAAAAAATGACGTTATAATATAACATATTTTCATAGATGATATGGTTGTAGATCCACTAACTAAAGGCCTACGCCCATGTGTATTTGAGCGACATGTCATTAGCATGGGCCTAGGAGCATCATGAGATGCCATTGTTTAGTGAGAGCTACTTTGGCTTTACTCTGATAAATGTTTCATCTATATTCGTTACACTTTGTAACGGTTTGATATTTATCAACTTTTGCATTCAATAAATTATTTTTGGATGTGTTGTTATTATGTTGAATACATATTGATAAAGTCTCAAGGTATTGTATAAATCTTGAGTGAAGGCTAGGGGCATTCGGTTATTAGCCTTGTGCATATGCCTTGTTATATATAAAGAAAGGTTAACCATAAGGACAAGGCATATGTGGGTTCATTGGAACCATAAAGACATTCTCTAGTGGCACAAGTTTTTTGTGACGCTTAAGGTAAGAGAATGGACAATCTCTAGTGGCATGAATTTTTGTGACACCTAAGGTAAGAGAATGGTAATTGACAAATGGGATCTCTCTATGAAAGATGTTATCCATTTGACACACTACCATATTGAATCCATATCAATAAAGTTGAGAACATTTGTGACCATGGAAGGCTTTGTGTGAATACATGCAGTTACTGACATGATTCGGTGTTTAAGATTTTATGGGATATGATCGACTATTAAGAATTATCTTTAGACCAATGTGCGCACATACAGTACGATTTCAATTAATATAGTCCAAGTGGGAGAGTGTAAGAGTTTTTCTAATGTGGACTACATTAATTGAATTGTAATTTACTGTTTTTATGGTTATCGTAAAACAGGGTTGGTCTAAGGTGAGATAGAAGGTTTCTTAATTAGTCTAATATGGGGCCGGCTAGTGTGGGCCGAGTTGAGCCTAGCCCGTAATGAGGGGGCCTAGCTGGAAATTCTATAAATAGTGCTTAAGTCTCTCCTCTAACCCTAATTCTCACATGTATCCTCACCTAAGGGGCGTTTACCTAATGCTAAACGTGAGGGGGGCCGCCTCATTGAGCCAGTGATATGGAGGGGAATAGAAGAGAAAGACTTAATGCGTGGATCCCCTTGATATGTGGGTAATCCCTTTTCTGCTTCCGCTTTATGTTTGATGGATCTCAAAACAGGTGCGTTAATCTTTCTACTCAATTATGCATGTCCTTGTTTTGGTTATGGAGATCTTGGGGTTGCGCAATTTGCGTCCAACATCCACACGAGAAAACACCTCAAATGAGTTCCTATACCTCCACCAGAATGAAAGTGAAGTACAAGAAAGGAGATGAAGCTCGATGTAGTGGCTTCTAACACTTTCGTTCACGCCATCCGGCTCGAACGAAGAGGACCCAATGTCGCCGTCGGCCTCATCGAGCTCTTGCACAAGGACTCGACGTTGTTGCGCTCGAACGAAGAGGAAATATGGGGATTCGACGAAGAAGAAAAAGGACACTCAGACGAAGAACAGGAGTATTGACAAATAATAAGCCGACTCCGCGAACAAGAAGTACACCATGGACGAGAAAGACAGATGAAGAAGTGAGGAGAACTCGGGAAGAAAACTCAATTAGGGCTTGGAAATTTGGGGCAAATCTTAAAAAGACAGATGTTTTTTGTACGCAAACATTTTTCTTTGAAGTTTTATGCCACAAAGAAATGAATAAAAAATGCATAGACAGCATTTTTCGTTAATCAAATTGGATGAAATCAAGAGAGGGACTCGATCCTACTAAATTAATAAGTTTTATGACTCTATTGCAGTTTTTATAAATCTTAGGACTATTGCATTTATCCCTTCAATGTTCTATCTTCACTGTAAATAGCGCAAATCACAAAAGTCATTGTCATGGTGATTGGAATTAAGTAAGAAATGGAAAAAAAAAAAGTTGCAGTATATTATGTAGAAAAGATGCTAAAATCATTTGTTTCTTATAAAATGAGAAAACATTTTAAATAATAGCCTCTAAGCTATTCCATATATATTTCCTAAAATATAAAGTTTTCTGTGATAAAAACTTAACTTCTTTGCCTGCAACTACATAACTTTCTCATATACAAAAAAAGAAAAAAAAACAGGGAGAGAAAATATCACATGCGTTTACTGGTCTTTAAAGTGAGACCGAGTTTAATTCATGTTTGTATGATTGTTTTCTGATTTTCCACAATTATTATAAATCTGCCGATACTTGTTCATGTTTGTGGATGGTTTTTCTGACTCACCTTATAACACTTGAAATTCTGGACGCAGCCTCTGAAAACTTGCTCAACCATAAGTATTTTCGGGCAAAGGGTGATTTCTAAGTGGCAATCATTTGGCAATTTGTTGGTCAATACATCAATCAGACTTTCCAATGATGCACAGTTAAGAAGTATCAATTCTTTCAAAAACTTTAACTTGTCGAGGCCCTCAACAATCCGTAGCTCAGGGCAAGAATGTATTTCCAAGGACTTGAGGTTCTTTAAGTTTGACAAACCACCAACACTTTGCAAATGATCACCAGAAAGCACCAAGTTTTCCAACGATTCTGATGTACCAACAACTTGAATACCGAGTATCTTATGGTTATCCTGTAGGTTGAGATCTTGCAACTTATTGAAGACTCTTGATTCAAGGATCAATGAAGATTCATGAGAAGATTTCCCATGTATCTCAACGTACATGAACCTCCTGAAGGACTTGCACCCATTGATAAGCAAAAACTCCAACGATTACAACACCCCAGCGATGCGGATCTCATCTAGTTTTGGGCAATTCCACATGGCGACCCTTTCCAGCATCTTCATGCTGGATAGAATGAATCTCTAGAGGGGTCCACCATCATCATCAACATAAACTTCCCTTAAATTTGGAAGCTGAAGCCCATCAAGTTTAATCTCTCCCACTTGAGGGCAACGTAGCATTAAATCCGACAAATTCTTTAAGTTGGAGGAGAGTAACGCGATTGAATTGAATTTCTTAAGGTTTAGCTTTAATAGAGAAGAGGGAACTCGTGTGAAGGGTTGCAAGTTCAGTCCAGACAAATGGAGTTGGCTAAGCTAACGAAGGGAAGCCAACTCGATGGGAGCGGAGACATGGAGGAGACACAATCTCAACTGTTCCAGTTTGGATAGCTTCCTGATCTACCTTGACTCACCAATATGAATTATATCTTGTTTGTCATATTCAAAGTCGCCACGTAGGTCCAACTCAACCAAATTAGTCAAGTTCGAGAGGTCTGGGACAACTTGCAATGACATAGAGAACACTTCCAGATGCATTAAACTTATTGGGAGTGTCGGCAACTCTCTAATTTCATATAAATCTCTTAACACCAGTCTTTGCAGCTGCGAAAGGAAGCCAATTTCAGAAGGAAGTTGACCTTTCAAATTGGCATTAGGCCGACATACTAAATCTTCAAAAACCGATTCTAGACTTGAAAGCTCCAACTCCCGTAATGATTTCCACTTAAATATGGAATCCGGTAGTTCTTTCATTTCGCGACACCCCTTTAAAATGAAGCTCTCTAGATTCTGTAGGTCCCCGATTTCTTCAGGCAAACCAAGCAGATGGCTCCCATCAACCGTTAACTCTATTAGATGCTTTAACTTCCCAATACAACTGTCAATCGTCCTTAAACCATCGCAATGCCAAAAAGTAAGCCGCTCTAAAGTTGAGCATCCTGATAAGTCTCGCGTTGTGGTTATGTGATGACACACCCTAAGTTCAAGAACTTTCAATTTTCTTGTCTCCTGTAAAAAAGTGAATGCATTATCCAATGGAGGAACAGTTCGAATGTTGCTTTCAAGGACATAATAGAAATAAGCATATGACGCACCTTTATTAAGCTCCCTAGTTTCATATCGTCTAAACTGGAAATGCTTGAAAATTGAAGGACAACTACATTCTTTAAGCACATATTGGTCAGCCCACACTTTAAACCAAAAGCACTCCAGTCAATCCATGTTAATTTGGGAAAACAATCCATTAGATCGCCAACAAAGGTTCCTCCCTCAAGTTTAAGGAACCTTAGCTTTTCAAACCTTCCAATCTCTTCACTTTTGATATGTACTCTCGCATTGAGTACCATCGCTTGAATGTTCTTCATCTGAAAATAAGAGCAAAAAACGAGTAGCATTCATCATTCTATTTTATCAAGAAAAAGTATAAAAACCAAGAAGAAAAAAGAGAATCCATAAGTTATCTCATTAAGTTTTCCACCTTCTTTGTCTCTATTGTATTGAGGACTTCATCCTTAATCCATAACCTACTACGCTCTTTAGGATTCATCGGATTTTCCTTATGAACAATGTCCCTTCCGAGATCTCTTAGCTGATCGTGCATCAAAAACTCATTGCCCTTTCCAATCTTTATCAAGGACATCCTTTTGAGGACCTCAATTCCTCTAATTGGGGAAAGTCCACAATCATCCCACATATAAATTGCGTTTGTCTTTTTCTCACCAATGAAAAAACATGCGATATCCAAAAAAATTTGTTGTTCCTGAAAACTCAATGCATCATAGCTAATCTTCAACTTATCGTAAACATCCTCGGGAAGTGTTTTGCTTAACTTGTCTAATGTTTCTTCCCATATTTCGTTTTTTTTCATTGTGCAACATTGAACCAATTACTTTGATAGTCAAAGGAAGTCTTCCGGTAGCAAATACAATTTTCTTTGAAATACCACAGTCATCCTCTGAAGGAGAGTCGCTATTAAATGCATGTCTACTGAAGAGCTGAAAAGCATGATCACTACTCATCACCTTCATCACATATGTTAAAATTTCATACTTTGGTCCAGTGATTTGCAAAACATTCTCGTTTCTAGTAGTAATCAGTACTCTAGAACCTGAAAACAAAACATCTTTTCCAACTAATTTCTCCACTTGTTTGCTTTTATCAACATCATCCAGTACAATTAAGACCTTCTTATGGCTAAGTGTTTCTCCAATCCTCTTCATTCCATTGTCAGTTGCATCAATGCTTCCTGTTCCTGTGGCATTTCCTATTTTAGATAGTAACTTCTTTTGCAATCCGACCAAGCCATCCGTTCTTGACGACTTTTCTCGAACTTCTTCAAGAAAGCAGCAAGACTTTCCAAAGTGGGTAGAAAGTTCATTGAATACGACCTTGGCAAGAGTTGTTTTACCGATACCCCCCATGCCATGAATTTGAATGAGCCGTCCACCTCCAGAGCCTACGTCTAACAAACTTTTTACTGCTACCACTTGATCATCGATTCCAATTAAATGTTCAATCACAGACTTTTGCTTTGTCTTCAACTTATTCACAACCTCTTCAACGACCAACTTAATGAGTTCCCCTTGGCTGTCATGAAGGAAAACCATTTCAATAGAGGAAAATTGCAGGGAATTAAATTATATATATATATATAAATTTCATTCGTGATACAATTCCATCAGACTTCGACAAAATATCTCCTTTTTATTTTGTTCGTTTCCTAGCAGTTGATGTTATTCAATTGCATCTGCTTAACTGCGCAATAATTCGATAACTAATGGGACATCAACAATCAAGAAATTTCTTCTAAAATTTTGTATTGAATGTAAGGTTTTCTTAGTTATTGCTTTTGATAACTTAACATTTGTAATTTGATGTGTTGTGCAAACCTTATGTGTACTTGATCTTGTAAAATTCCTAAATAACACCAAGCATGCATAAAACAAACATTTTGACGAGAATGATGGAATTGACCCTGAAGGATTTTAGATTTGATTTTTCTAGCTAATTCTATGTAACCATAAAAAAATATGAATCTACATCACTTTCAAAGGCACTTTTCATTCACATTGCTAGGTGCCACGAGTTGCATTGTGTCATGACGAAAATTGACGATCCCAACATGTGATTAGCAATCCTCAAATTATGTTAATCTTCTTTGTGCAAGAAGAATGTACAACTATTTATGCATCACGAATTAGCATTTTATCAGTTATATTCACTTGACAACCTTAGAAGTAGGACATTATATGTTCAGGAGGAGAAATGTCTGATGTATTAATTGAAAGATCAAATTATTAGACAGGAACGTGCATGGTATTCATTTATTCCACTTTGTCACCCATAGTTTCACATTTTATTTTACACGCATACCATTTAGTATTACTAGTGGAAGTCCCACCTCAAATGTTGTGATATATCTATATTACTAAGTTTTGAGTAGTAGTTCTAGAAGCATTAGAATTTTACTAAGAGTTGCTTACTAAATGACAGAGGTGAAAAAAGGAAACAAAATTCATATAGACCATCAAAGAAAGGAAAAAATGAGCGTTCGTTTCTATTTTTATTTCTTCATTAGAGATAGACATATGGTAGCGCTTCTAGTGAAATCAAGAACACTAACAATTTTAGTAGCTCTAGCATGATTCTTATGTTTTTGGATTCTCTTCTCCTACATTTAGTATGTTCCTTCTTTCTATGAATTATTTACTTAGTTTTTGCAACCAGGATAAAGAAATTAGGGAAAATAAGGATCTTAGAATGCAGCAAGTCACCTATCGCCTATCTTGACTTCCCATCCCTTTATTGCATCAACCTCCGTCAAAGCCTCTCTCCAAGAATCTACTTCTTCAATGCTCAAGTTATTCTTTCCCTAATAGAATGAACTTCCATTTCTATTTTTAGTTCTTCATTAAAATTAGACATATGATAGCGCTTCTAGTGAAATCAAGAACACTAACAATTGTAATAACTCTAGCATGAATTTTATGTTTTTGAAATATCTCCTCCTACCCGCATCTAATATATTCCTTTGATCTAAGAATTATTTACTTAGTTTTTGCAAACAAGAAAAAATATTAGGGAAGCTCACCCATTGTATTTCTTGGCTTCCCACCCCTTTATTGCACCAACCTCCTTCAAAGCCTCTCTCCAAGAATCTACTTGTTCAGTGCTCAACTTCTTCTCGCACTCCAAATTGAGAATAGCAGCCTCATACAATGGGGTTTTCAGCTTGACATCGTCAGGTTCCACGTCAAAGAAAATATGTAGGATCTCTTTATTCCCATTCGACTTAGAGGTGTTATCCACAATCTGCCCGAGCTCACGGAGACACCAGTGACTCGAAGCGTAGGTTCTAGAGAAGATGGGGATATAGATCCTCGAGTCGTCGATCGCTCTCTGGAGTGCTCCATCAATTTCTTCATCATCTCGAAAGACGTAGATACCAGCATCAGTCAAGCTATGGTAGAGGAAGTCAGTAAATCCATGACGACTGTCGGGTCCCTTGAAGCTCAAGAACACTTGATACATGCTTCCTGACGATGTTACTGCCTCTGAGATCCCCATTTTAAACTTTAGCATTAGCAGCCCTCTCCCTCTCTCCGTCGTGGGTGAACAAGATAGGCCTTCGCCCTTGGCTGATTGAAGGTCTCAACCACAAACATATCGCGTAAATATATCACGAGTGAGGTTACCAATGATTAGAGAAAAGCATAAAAAAATACTATCGCGGACTATTATATAAATTCAGTTACAGAATAACAAAAAAGAAGCAAATATGCAAATGACCATATTATATTCAAACTTCGAATGATCCATATCATTTGTAAGTCAAATTTTTTGAAAGGTTGAGATTAGCCTGCAATCTTCTCATAAATCCACTCGTCTATTCTTGTTAAGAAGCTGATCAGGGAGACTTTGGTCCAATTATACAGGAAGGAACGCAAAAAAAAAATACAAATTGGTATATCAGTCCCGACGACCAGATCCGTCCTCGATCGTGGACACCGCACTCATTCTGAGCAAGGTTTTCACGAAACCGAACTCTTCAAGGCAAATCCAGAACAAGTCAGAAGAGAATCGTACCTTGTACGTGGTCACTGCTGCCGGGAAAGGGCTTCGTGAAGATGAATATCGATGGCTCCTGGTCCTGGCTAGCCGATTCATCGGAGGGGTTCATTGCCGGAGTCACTCGGGACGACCGGGGGACGTTGATCGCTGGGTTTGAGAAGAAGATCGTGGCCTCCTCTGCTCTGCACACGGAAAAACTAGCCCTCAAAGAAGTGTTTGTCGGTGGCTGTGCGAGGCAAGGAAGCCCGAAGACTTTTAAGTCTTCCAAGCGATCTGAGAGTGCCTTCAAGCTGTATGTACGGTGCATGGGCCCTCCGGTGTTTCATTTTAGACAATTGAATTTTCTCAAATTGTTTCTTGTCGAGAACAAAAAGTGTTTGCGGCAAAATAATAGTTGCTAAGGAAAAAAAAATGCCTAGGACACGGAATTGATCTTAAAGTACTATTCCTATAGCACCTAACCAAATCCACCTACGTTAGCAGAGATATTTATCAAATGAGTACTAAAACTATGTGTTTTGCGATGAAGTGAATGGAGCTCATCTATTTACGTCTCTGCATTTTTTTTCAAGTGATGGAAAATGTGGCCGATCATGTCTTGCTCGTTGTGTTTTAAGAAATAATCTTTTAGTGCGATCACGTAATATCTTCTCTATGTTTTGATATGCTTTGCAGATTAATTATGAGCCCCTCTGTTCATTAATTTTATTAGTTTCTATGATCTAAGCTCCCTCTAAATCCTTCTCCATTCCAAAATTATTGAATATTTAATTGTGCAATGTTTAAGTGATCTACTAACATGATTTCTTTTGCTGGTTTCATGCCCGTTATGCTTAGTCCTCTTTCCTGCACTCATTTCATTTGTAGGATGATGACCGTCATAACACACAATAGAGATCTCCAAACATCATTCTATGCTCTCCATCATCGAGTCATGAGCCACACTCTAAGAGATGAGGTTAGTGTTATCTCTAAAGGTACAGTGATCATTGTCGATCACTATTTGTTTTTGTCATGAGTGTCTTAGGTCAAGCAAAAATAGAACAGAACAGTTACTTGTGCCCATTGTTGAAGAAAGCTCATCGGAACATCTAGTATAATTCCTGCAATTTCAAGATACAAGGTTAGAAAAGATTTTATGGCGGTGACGAGACCTCTTTCATGTGCAGTCGAACCTTATGTTAGTAATCTGCAGCTGTATGCTTGAGCTGCAGCTAAAATTGCTTTAAAATGCGAAAAAGGAAAACATGGCAATATAGTGTTTTTGTTGCAGTGATTCTCTCTCGGATAAAGGGTATCTCTCTCCCTCTTTGAACCTACCTCGTTTGATTATACCTTTCTTGCATAAGTACTGTACATAGAGCAATCTAGAGAGTCTAATAAATTATGGACCCCAATGAAAAATCGACTGTCTTCCTCCAATATGACTAGACAATTTTTTCAGGATCACGGGAAGAGAGCAAAAGTCCATCCGCGAGAAGCATTTGCCTTTCCGTTGTGATTTGTTTTGTGATTAAATGGGGTTTCCATAATCTTTATTAAATTATCAATGCATTTGATTCGTTTATGTTTTTTTTTTCTTTTTGCGGCCTTTGCTATCAATATATTGGTAAAAGAAAAAAAATATATAGAGTCTTAGTTGTTGTGTGACGGCTTAATTTCTAAGAGGAACAAGTCGAGCTTCATAACTCCCAAGTACTTTCACTTTTTTTTTTTTTTTGTTTTTTGGTTTTTTTTTTTGGTTTGTTTTCAATTCTTATGATTCCGATAGCTTAATATTTAGTTAAGGCGAGACACCACATACCAATCATATGTAATGTTTTCGTGAAATCTGAAAACTTTTCTTATCGTTTGTAAAATTTTGATGGAAGAATAAAGAGCGACAGATGGAAGATGAAAGGAAAGGTAAGAAAAGCCGGGTGGGGTGACTTTCTAGATGTTGTGAGGGTTTTCTGTCAAAATCCTTGGAAAAGTCACCATATGGAGACTTACGTACTTCCTTTTTGAAGGCGGTCAAATAGAATCATCTTGAAGGTATGTGGTGCATGACAAATAGAAGTCCATAGCAAATCTTGAATAACGGAGCGAGAATGACCCATTCCGGAAGATGGAGACCGCGCAGCTCCATGACGTCCTCCGTCTTCTTGATGAGCTCGAAGGTGCGGACATCTGAGACTCGCCGGGAATTCCTCTTTGTGAAATCCTGCCAACTGGAGGTATTCGCCGCTGTCTAGGCTGAGCAAGTTCCTCAGCTCTCGAACCCCTTCGGAGAATTGACATCGGCCATGGAGAATACTTTCTCGGCATGTTTTGGCTCGGTTGCATTTATAAAGGAAACCATGATTATTAGGAAGTTCAATAAGAGTTCCATCAAGCATGAAGCACTAATACCCTCGCTTCCTTGAACTTCTTCGATATGAACTTGGGAATCCTTCGTAGCATGCAAAATCAACCTAAAAAAATAATATATCTATATATAGAGAGAGAGGCTTACGATTTTTCCACTCCGAATGTTGTCAACCTGGACTATATTAAAATAAAATTTGAGGAGGCTGGATAAGAGAAAACCACTTTCTCATCTTTTACTTGAGGAAATGGTTGAGCGTGAGCATCTCTGCCTCTCATGTACAAGGTTTCCTAAATATTGGAAAAGTAATTTGAACTTTTATTGCATTTGCATGCGTATGCATTAAGTTAATTTACCTTTTATAAACTTTGCTTTTTTTAGATTTTTTACTTGTCGCAACACGTTGTAGAGCGCTTATTAAGTAATTAATAGATCTGATCATGGATCTCGCCACTTAGGGCTTGTCTTGAATGGGCGGACTTACCCAAGAAAATTAGCTTGCATAGGCAAGCCTCGCTATTTGTTTGAGCCCAATATATATATATGGGCCGGGCATGGGCAAGAGTCTTAGGCCTAGAACCGACCCAATCGGCCCCGTTTACTTGTCCAAAGACACTGCAGCACTCGCAACCTTAATTCGAATTAGTTTGTTCCTACTAGTCCCATATCTTCCCTAAGAAATTCTTGGGAATCATTCGTAGCAAAAAACCAAAAAAAAAAAAAAAGAAGAGAGAGAGAGATAAAAGTAATTAGATATATGTACATAGAAATAAAATGCAGTAGAGCTAAAAGAGTTTTCATTTACAATTATCAGTCAACTCTTATAATGTACTGATTGCTTATGGCTATCTCACTAATTTTGATGCCATGTTGTAGGTGTCAGATTTTGTAAGGCTTGCAAACCGTGTTAATAATTTGAAGGATGTTATTAAAATGAAAGAAAAATATTACTTTATTTTTCAATTTTTTACGAGGGCTAGAGATAGAGTTCAAGCTTCACATTGTAATTTAGTTTTCAAATTATCAATAATTAGTTTACTTGAGTTTAATCTCGAACACATATGCTATATAGAATTCAGCTCGAGCATGGGATTGAAAAACTAAGTTTTGTCATACTCACAATCCAATATCAAACCATCAACATCAAGTTAAACTTTGCATCAACAAACTACTTCAAATGAATTTATAGCTTGATTGCGCCTTTATAGCATTTTTTTTTTTTATAATTATAATGATGTACCTTATCTTAGACACTTTAAGTGCATTGATCCACTAAATGATATGCTACTTCATTCCTCGCATGCCAACAAGAGTGATGCTAGTGGTCTTTAAATCTTCACAAGCCTCTAAGCCGCGTTTGGTCGTCTGGACATTTTTGCCGGATAGGATAATGCCGGATAAGATAAGGATAGAATAGGATTAAATATCCAATCCAATGTTTGTTGACATTTTAATATAATATTAATTTAAATAAATATTATCCAAATAAATATTTGATTTGCAGAATTAAAACTAAAAATAAACCAGGGAAATAAAACAACCTCTCTTCCCCGTGAAGCAAAGGAGGAGGCCATAAGCGCTCAACTCAACTTTCCACAAAGAAAATAGTACTCTTAGAAAAGGCAAAAAAATTGCCGGAAGGTGAGGCGAACTGAAAATCTCTTTATCGGAGATAGACAATCGTGTGGATCTTCAATGAATAAATGAACTCGAGAAAAAACCCAGCTTTGCACTTTGCCGGAGATGTCAAGTTACTGGGTCGATCATTTAAAAATGATATTGTCAAATTTGGGTCTTTAGCATGTGTTGAACAGAGGAGAGAGCACGGGATGCGATTTGGAGAAATGAAGGGGATGGGGGTAGTTTTTTTTAAGAGATTATTGAAACAATCTCGGGCAACGCTTGAGCTTTTTGCCTGGTCCTTTATATTCATCCCTGCTTTTCTCATTCTATATCTATGCGAGCAACCATGAAGAGGTGGCTCAGCCATGGAAGGCCAATGACTGCAAGCTGCCACGACTAATATGGTGACTCGACCATGGACCCTAGCTCCAGATCTCACCTCGTCGATCAAAAACCAGCGCGTCACCAACCAGATCTGGTCGGCTCTGTCTTCCCAAGGTTGCCACAACTTTGGCCAAATATGAACTGTAGCAACGAAGGAAGAGGGGAGGAAGAGAGAGAAATTTTATTTTTCAAATTTCACATATTCTATTTGGGTCTATCCCATCTCCTAGGTGGGATTTTTTTTATCCGGACTATATCTGGGGTATATCCAGTCATATCCGGATTTCGTGTCACTTTAAACTCCGGATATGATAACTTTTATCATATCTAGTGTTTAGAGGGCATTTGGTAGACCGGATAAAACTCCGGATACGATAAAAGTTATCATATCCGGGGATATGATAACTTTTATCGTATCCGGAGTTTTATCCGGTCTACCAAATGAAACCCTAGAGTCTACAACATGGAGAAGTTCAATGAGAGCTTAATTCTTGAAAAATAAAATTACAATCAATCTATCAAGAAGGTTTTAGAAAAGGAATAGCATGATCAAATTTGCCAGTGTACTCTATATATAAGAGATTAGATTAAGATGCTCTAAATTCCTAAAATAGTTCATTGATATTAAAATACGAGAAAGGATCTATACATAAGATGAAACAATATCATGTGAAAATATATAGTAAATATTGCGGGATTCGCATAGTGATTAAAGGAAGGAATTGTGTGTGTGGGTTGAGCACATCACGGGCGTTCAATTTTCCACATCAGCAAATGTAGACAATTTTATACCCTACCTGGTCCATGAGATTAGTAATATATGTCATGAGCTTGACCTTTTAGCTGCCTAAGATATAAGCTTCTAGGTGAGAGAAATAACTTATTACCAGAAAATGAAAAGATTAGTTAATCAAGTAGATAAAGCCTTCCCTCCTCCTTTTGCCCCCTTTCTATCTAGCATAGTTATGGAAGCAGGTTGATGAAATTTCGTCTATGCGATTTCTCATATGCGTGAATACATTTGATGTTTTTAGGTATATCACAACTTTGATGAAAATTGGTTTGTTCCAAATCTAGCTAAATTAAGAATTTTTTCATGGACACAATCAACTAAACTATAGAAGAAATTAAAATCAAGACTCAACCTCGACATCAAAAGTTAAATAAGTAGCAGAAATTGAATCTATACTCGAAATGAAACCTTCACGACTAAAAGAATGAATGCCTGGAAGATCGACTAATTCATTTCCTATTTGAAGTGGCTTTAAATCAAACCGTAAAAGGTAGGGGAGGACACAGAGATACATCATCCACCAATTAAATAAGTACCTTAGGTGCTTCTAGAGCACACATCCTACTTGGCCGACCCCAACCACACGCAAAATTCAAGGAACACTCAATTTTATCAAGGACATAAGTCACTTGATTTGTAGTTGTGTTCCTGAAGCACCTCCCCTAGCAATAATTTTTTTTTTTTTTTTTTTTTTTGAATTGTGTAACGAGTATTTGACTTTTTTAATATCAGAAAAAGTGTACTAGAAATCTTAAAATTGTAAAAGTGCAATCAAGAAAAATACAACTAAGTCCTAAAATTTATCAATATGATGTAATCAAGTTTCTCTATTAACTTTGTTCAATATAGTTGATGGAAAATGCTGACATGGCTTCTTCTTGTTTTATTCCTTTCTCTCTCTTACTGGCATCGAGCTTAAAAGAAAAAGTCCGTGTGCAAAAACGTCGTTGTTTAAGATTCAGCCCAAATTTCCAAGCCATGATTGAGTTTTCTTCTCAAGTGTTGTTTACTTCTTCATCCGTCTTTTGTCCAGTGTCCATATTATTCGTGGAGTTCGCTTCTTATTTGTCGATCCTCCTGTTCTTCGTCCAAGTATCCTTCTTCTTCTTCGTCGAGTCCCCATATTTCCTCTTCGATCGAACGCGACGAGGTCGAGTCCTCGCACAGGAGCTTGATGAGCCAACAACGACGCCGAGTCCTCTTCGTCCAAGCCCGACGGTGGGGATGACAGTGTTATAAGCCACTACATTGAGCTTAATCCCCTTTCTTGTATTCTGTTTTCGTTCCAATGGAGGCATGGAAACTCATTTGAGGTGTTTTCTCTTGGGGATTAAACAGGTCTGAAGTTTGAGAGTGAAGTCAACGTTACAGCAGGTGGCTGCATCTATTTGAAATACCGCGAATTGTGTTCAGACATATTCTCATGGTTTATTCTAATTGTCAAATACTAAATGGAAGGCAGTTGTTTTCTGGCTCAACTGCCAAAGCAGAAGCAAAAGAAGGGTAGAGCACAAAAAGCGTGCTCAATTCTGTGATGGAGACTTGGTGTAAGCAGAAGTAGCAAGCTTTTCCGACCTGCCTATATCTCCTTTCCTTCTTTGTTCATTCTAGTGGCAAGCGGCTGCTATTCTTCGGTCATTCCTGGTCTCGAATAACGAGACTCAGTCTGAGTGAGGGTTTGAACTTTTGAGAGCTTTTTCTTTAGGATTCCGTGTTGGGTTTCGCTTGAAGGAGTTTAAGTCTGTTTATTCGTGGCTTTGCCTCTCTTATTGTGGCCATTTTCTGTTACATTTACGATCTTATCAGATATTCTTGTGACCATTCACCTGCAGCGAATGAAGATAATAGATGAGCATTTTAATCGAGTTGCGGTCTCTTACCAAGAATTGTCAATACTTCCTGTCTTGGTGATTTATATACATGGGAAAAAACAAGACGCATGGTCATTCATGCGGGTTCACACACAGTGCATATAAGCTGTGAATTAGAAGGGAAGGTTGAAAAATTACGCAATGGTGATGAGCTACATTCTAATTCAGAGATTGAAACTGAGTAGCCTCAAGAAGAGACTACAAATGTGAATGCATTAGGTAAGACCTACCTACATACATAGCGTGTAATTTTTCATCATACTATACTAAAATGGTCCGTGTATTGATCTGGTTTGATAATATTAGATCCATCTTTCAATATTTAGAATTTCTTGTCTAGTAGCTACCGCTAGAAAAGGGAAGCACGGCTTTACCTGTCTATTGGGTGTATACAGTCTTTCTCCTGGGAAATGCATCATTGTCAAGTTAGGGAACAAAATGCAACCTATTGGAGGTTTGGGAAGTTTCTTGGAACCATTGCTTGCGAGTTAACACCATTGTTAACAACTTGAAAGCAAATTACCAAGGATATGAAAAACACTATGATTAGGATTGTAGAGGTAGTTAGCTTGTTCTGGCATGAAATTCCATTCATGTTTTAAATAAATTTAACATCATTATTAATATTTCCTTGCTGTCTAAACATGATTATCTTCGTACCAGCTACAGAAAAATGGATTCCACGATCCTAAATGTATGGAAAAGTGATTTAAAAGCTGCTCGCTATGGTAGCTCTCAATCATTCTCGTATCATTTGAAGAATCTGTTGGAGAGAATGAGAAGAGATCAATGCACAAATCTCATCACTTTTTCGAGTTCAAAGGAAAGGAACAAGGAAGGTACGAATCTTGTTCTAGGATTGTTTTAATTGACCTGTCGACATTAAATGGACTTTCATTACCTATTGATGACTACTTGGTGATAACCTTTCTATTTTTCATCTTTTTTATTGCAGAAGCTAACTGATGCAGATAAGGCTAACAGAGCAAAACAAAAGATACGACACACCTTAGAGAACAAAAGTTCGGCTAGAATAACAACATAAAATGTACTCTCATCTTTACTTATATTTTTGTGATCCCTTATAAGTGATATTTCCATTGTGTAAATCAATAATCTCACTTTAGAAAAGATTCTGCTGAAGTGATATATTTTTGGACCTAAGGTAAAGATGTCTAGACATATTTGCAACTTTTAAAACAATACACGTGTTTTGAATAGCAGTTGTCATGAGAAGAAAACATAGAATGTGTTCTAGAATTGCATCCTTAAGATTGTCTATGTTCTCAGCACCTGCATTGATAACTTGTTATTCCCATAGCTCTCTGATTTGGGTTTGCTAGTGACAGCACAATAATCCATAACTTGGTTCAGGTTTATCTAGCACACATAGTCCACCATCATTAACAAAAAAGATGTACAGCAGCTAGAGCTGTAAAGTAAATTTGAGATGATCAAACCTGAACAATTTTCTATTACTTTGCTAACCTGACTGTAGTTTGGTTTAATGAGAGATCAAAAAACAAAAAAGTACTGCAACCCTGGAGTACCCAAGTACTAGCTGTGCCATCGCACATGTCCCCACAATTGTTGAAAATTTATTTAATATAGTTCATTTGGTGTCAACAAATGTTATGCAGTCTTAGCGGTGACAATATTGTTGCTACAATGTATTAGGAATTTATACAGTTATCTGGGCAGAAGACGAATGGATCAAGAAAAGAGGGCAAGCTGGAATAAATAGTCTAAAATTAAAATCTAAAGTCTATCTTCCTAGTGTGTGTTTTCATATGGTTTCGGTGGATGAAGTGATATAACAAATCAGCAAGGAACAACTATAGTTAGAAAGAATGTGATTACTTTCTCAATTTGATATCTCTGGACATGTTTTCTTGTTTCACAGAAAAGTGTGAAATATTGAATGTCTTCTTGATATAATTCATTCAGTTATGTTGATTAAACTAAGTTCCGGCACATGATAGGAAGCAGAGTTAAGGATCAAAGGCAATTGTACGTATTTATGACTTCACTGGGCGTTGCCCTTATTAGTCACTGCTGGGTGTTGCTCTTTCTTTCCATGTTTCCAGATAGTCACTGTTGAGCTCTCTTGTCCCTCTCTGTATAGATCTTGGAGTGTTGTACCATCTTTTATAATGAAGGGATGTCAAAATGTTGCGCGTTTTGGCACTTGAGAGTGGTTAGGGACACAGTCAAATGCTTGGAAATGGTCTCTGTTGATGTATGGGTTTACTAGATTACTTAATACCATATGCTGATTATCTTACACTACTCTACTCTTGGCCCTCAATCCATTTCTTCTTCTTCTTCTTGCTCTTAAGGTTAGGCTTCTATTTTCATAATTGAACTTCTCAAGTTTACTGGGTTGCAGCAATGATTGTGATTTGTGAAGTCTGCCTCTTGGTTTACAGCCATTTAGAATTGGTTGTAGTGTTTATTTGATGCTTTGGCCACTCAAAACTATGTTTTTGCAATGAAGTGAATGGAGCTCCTCTGTTTATGTCTCTGCATTTTTTTCAAGTGATGGAAGATGTGGCTGATCATGTCTTGCTCATTCTGTTTAAAGATATAAGCTTTATCTTGCCTATGTTTTGCTATGATTTACAGATTAATTGTGAGCCCCTCTGTATATTTATTTTATTACTTTCTGTGATCTAAGCTCCCTCTAAATCCTTCTTTAATCCAAATTATTGAAGGTTTAATTGGGTAATGTTCAAGTGATCAGTGACATGATTTCTTGTACTGGTTTCGTGCCCATTATGCTTAGTGCTCTTTCCCACACTCATTTGATTAGTAGGATGATGACCATCATAACACACAATTGAGATCTCCGAACATCATTTTGCTCTCTCCATCATCGAGTGTTATCTCCAAAGGTACAGTGATCATTGTAGAGCCCGCATTCTAACTATTTGTTTTTGTCATAAATGTCTTCGGTCTAGCAAAAAAGAACTAAACAGCAACTTGTGCCTGTTGTTGAAGAAATCTCATTAGAAGAACTAGTACAATTCCTGCTTTTTCAATGTACGAGGCTAGAAAATATTTTCTAGTGATGATAGAACCTCTTTCACGTGCAATTAAACCTTATGTTAGCGATCTGCAGCTGTATGTTTGAGCTGCAGCTAAAATTGCTTTAAAATGTGAAAAAAGAAAACACAGCAACATAGTGTTTTTGTTGCAGCAATGGACATACGTAAAATTGACCGTCGTCCTTTAGTACGTCTAGACAGTTTTTTTAAATCTTGCAAAAATGGTGAAAGTCCATCTGTGAGAAGTATTTGCCTTTTTGTTGTGATTTGTGCCATGTGATCAAATGAATGATGGTTCAAGGGTTTCCATAATCTTTATAGGATTATGAATCAATTTGATTCATTTATGTTTTCTTTGCATTCTTTGCCATCGCTATATGGTAAAAGAAAAATTTTTAAAGGGTCGTATATGTTGTGTGACAGCTCAATTTCTAGGAGTCCTAACAAGCTGAGCTTCATAACTCCCGAGCACGTAAGCTTCTTCTTTTGATTACTCTGATGACTTAATCTCTAGATAAGGCGAAGCACTATACAACCAATCATATGTGATGTTCTCATGAAATCTGAGAACTTTTCTTTTCGGTTTGTAAAATTTTAAAAGGCAAATAACGAGTGAAATAGGAGTTGAAAGAAGGGTTGGAAAAGCCAGATGAGGCAACATCTTAAATATTGTAAGAATTTTGTCGAAATCCTTTGAAAATTTGCAATGTGCATTTTCATGTAAATTTGAAAATGGCCCCCCTTTGAATTTTGGAGGGAAAGGAGGCTTGAGTATGCTTCGATTGAGAGAGAGAGCATGTTTCCATTTTAAAGGGCGTTGGCTAGAATTATCTTGAAAATATATAGTGTGTCCATTCTCAATAGAGAGTTATTGAATTAGTCCACCATGGTATATCAATAGAGTTACCATCTAAAATCAGTTGTGTACCAAGCATGAAGCAGTAATACCGTCACCTCCTTGAACTTCTTTGATATGAACTTCTTGGGAATCCTCCATAGCATGCAAAATCAAGATGGAGAGAGAGGCTTACGATCTTTCCACTTCAAATGTCATTGACCCAGATTATTTAAAAAAAAGGAGGTTGGATAAGAGAAAATTGCTCTCTCATCTTTTATTCGATGAAACTGTTGAGCATGAGTATCTCTTCGCCTTTCACGTACAGGATTTCCTAAACATTGGAAAAGCAATTCATTGACACGGCCAGCTTTTATTGCATTCGCATACGCATGCATTCAGTTAATCAAACTTTATACACTTAATTTTTTTAAAAAATTTTTTAGCTAGCTGCAACGTCTTATGGAGCACTCGTTAAGTACTAGCAAGGCATATTTTGTTAGATCTATGCCCTAAAGCTGCTATGTAATAGTTACATATTAGGGATTCCATTTGTACATATAAGGATTATGTTATTATTATTTTTTAAGGAAATTGATTAATTATTAATTAATTAATTGATTAATTAAAGTGGAAATGGTCAGCAATTTTTGCTGACCACTTCACACGAATTCGTGCATGATGGTCAGCAACCGCTGACCATCATGCACGCATTTTGTTCGTGCATGGATGGTCAGCAACCGCTGACCATCGTGCACGAAATCGTGCATAAACGGTCAGCGGTTGCTGACCGTTCCATTCATGCACGATCGTGTTCGATCGTGCATGAGAATGAGGATCAGCAACGGTTGCTGATCCCACGATCGGCAACCGTTGCTGATTCGTGTATAAATATTAAAGAGAAAGGCTGCAAAAGGTTGCAACTTAGAGAGATTTTCTGTGGGCGTGTGTCTTGTGTTTTAGAGACATACGAGTGATGCTTTGCTGAAAACAGAGAGCAAATTGTGTGAGGGGATTAAGTGATGTTTTGCTGAGCGAGAGCAAATTGTGTGCGTGTTCTTGTGTCTTTGAGACGCAAGAAAGAATAGCGTTATCTCGTTCGGGCCGTGACTATTATACATCAAGAATACGACGGATTATTTCCACGTGATTGCTAGCACGATCGAAGTGGTGAATATCCGAAAACTCTCTCTTCTGTTCGACATTCGTTGTTGGTGTGTCGAACTAGAGGTCCGACGCTTGTGGGACTCGGCGTAGAACATCCGAACCGACTCGTTTCAAAGTGCGCTTCGAGAGGTATTTCGTTTAACTCCCTTTTATGTTAAGATTTTGATTAAAACGCACGAACAACGCCTTAGGAGAATCATGTATAAAATATATCTTTGTTTCCGCTGCGTTCCTTTTGTTAATTTTTCTTGTACATGATTCATGAAACCCCAACAGTGGTATCGAGCCAACCTTAGGCGTTTTTCGTGCGTTTAATTGATTTGTAGTTCAAATATATTTTTGCATTCTAATGGCCAATTTATTTTTGTTAAGAGAATTGGTTCTCTTACTCTTATGTGGCCTATAGAAGTTGATTAATTTATGTGATAAATTTAATCAACTAAGCAAAAATTAGAACTAAATCAATTTTGAATCAAAAATCTGTAACTTGTTATACTTGATGTTTATATTTTACAAATGATATGCAGAATTTTATGCATGCCTTCCAGAGCTTTAAATTTTGAATTTATGGCTCGTAAGGAAGGGTGGTGATCATGGAAAAATCCCTAAATGTTGTGATTGTTGTATGGATGAATGTATGATGATTACATGTACTCTTTTTGGGGATGTAATTATTAAATGGAGGCTGCGTCCTTCTTTTTATATTTATTTTTTACGAAATGTAATTTTAGTATAGTTTAGTATTTCAATTATTGATGTAAATACTACAAGAGAGGAGGAGCCATTGGAGGAGCCATTAAACCGGTGAGCTCTCTGGGCCCGGTCTTTGAAGAGTTCAAAGATTGAAGAAAAAGTGAAGAGCATGTCCATATTATTAAAACATTAAAATGGCTAAATGGGTCTCTTTGGCTCGAGACCCATTGAACCATAATTCCATGATCACCACATAGGATAGATGTTTATGTGATATCTATTTATTTATTGTGTTTATGGTATCATGCATGTTAGACCGGTTAATGTGCAAAGTGAGACCATTAATAACGACCAAAATCTCCTTATTAATAATATTAAGTCGAAACGGGTTTCGGACTCGTGGCCTTCCATCGTCGTGGTTTGATCCAATATTATAGTGGTTAACTAACCGGTTATGGATACATAGGGGTTAATTACCATTTATAATATTGGACCACTCCATTATGCATATGATGCTGTGGGGTTGGAGCCAAATGATTTCTAATAACTGTTAGGTGAGGGAATCATTTGTGTTTTCAATACTCGCATGAGACGATGGGTTAGACTTAACTATGATCATGATGCCAATAACTGTTAGGTGAGGCTTTCATGGTCTAGAGGCCAAAGTTATGATTGGGACTCGCATATGATGCGTTGAACAAGCTAGTTCACTCACTAAGTTCATAGGACACCAATAACTGTTAGGTGAGGTGGACTTTGGGCTAGTGGGACTCCAATCCCCATTAGTAATCTTTACCCAACAAAGATTACCGCTTCCCATCTTAAGGAGTATGGGATTCGAAGATAAATTTAGTGGGAGGATCTATTTCATTTAAAGACCAAAATGAAATAGTCATTATGAAAAGTACAACGGCTAACAATTTATTTTCTGCAACAGATATATTATTACTTTGAAAAATGATGACCACAAACCCACTCGCTTCTATACTTGACAAGAATTTTTTGACTGGACCCAATTTCACGATTGGGTGAGGAATTTGAGAATTGTTCTCAATTCAGAAAAAATTGGGTATGTGCTTGATGAAAAGATGCCAACATCCTTTCCGAGGGTGGGACCCAAGAGGAGCGTGTCACTTATGATAAGTGGCGTGATGATGACTTAAAAGTTAGGTCATACATGCTTGCTTCTATGAATAATGAATTACAAAAGAAGTATGAATCAATGGAAGATGCTAAGTCGATCATTTTGCATTTAAAGGAATTCTTTGATGAGAATGGTCGAACCTCTAGATATGAGATATCTAAGGCATTGTACCGTATGAGGATGGCTGAAGGATCATCTGTTAATGATCATGCTTTGAAAATGATCGGCACATTGAAGAATTGGCTAGGCTGAATCTCGTTATGGACAATGAGTTAGCTGTGGATTTGATCCTCCAATCTTTACCCGATTCCTTCTCTGGTTTTGTCCAAAACTTCCACATGCATAAAATGGAGAAAACTCTTGCTGAGTTACATAGCATGCTGGTAGTTTATGAGAAGGAAATGCATAACACGAGGCCAAATGTAGTGGCTATGGCTAAGGCTTCTTCTTCAAAGGGTAAAACTGTTTTAAAGAAGAATAAATGGAAGAGGCTGCCAAACCTGTTGTGCAACCAAAACCCAAGATTGATAAAGGGAAATGTCATTACCTTGTGGTGTCAAAGGGCACTTTGGAGGAGGAACTGTAGGAGGTACCTCGCGAGCTTGAAGGTCAAGCCCAAGAACCAACCTTATGAAGGTATGGTGTCTATGCTTATTGAAACTAATCTTATGGTTAGTGCTGAATCCAGCTCATGGGTTCTAGATTCTGCTGCAACTTCACATATTTGTATGTCTTTGCAGAATCTGGAAATAAGCAGGATGCTAGGGCGAAATGAGATTGTCTTGACGTTTGCCAATGGAGCAAGAGTTGCTGCATTAGCTATAGGGACTTTTCGTTTATGTTTGCCTTCTGGACATGTATTGGTTTTAAAGAACTGTTTGCATTATAAGAATGCTGTAAGGAATATCATCTCTATACCTCGTCAAATGGGTAAAGAGAATTATGAATTTTCTTTTGCAGATGATGTATGTTCTATTTACCATAATAGAATATGTGTTGGTTCTAGCTTATTAACCAACAATCTTTATACCATTACAATGCTCGGTAATGCGATTACCAATGTCAATAAGCAAAATAGAATTGATATAAATGCCATAACTAATAAACGCCCTAGAGACGGTCCAAATAAAAAGTATGTTTGGCATCTCCGATTAGGTCATATTGGAGAAGACAGAATTAACAAGTTGAGTAATGATGGATACATTGATCCTTCAAATTTTGAGTCATACTCAACTTGTGAGGCTTGTCTTCTAGGAAAAATGACCAAAGCGCCTTTTGTGGGACAAAGTGCGCGAGCTGCTGACATATTAGGATTAATACATACAGATGTATGTGGACCAATTAATGAAACCTGCTAGAGGTGGTTATAATTACTTCATCACCTTCACCGATGATCAGTCACGGTATGGTTATTTATACCTCATGAAGTATAAATCTGAATCCTTTGAAAGGTTCAAGGAATTCAAGGCTGAAGTTGAGAAACAAATAGGAAAATGTATTAAGGCTCTTCGATCAGATCGAGGAGGTGAATACCTTAGTACTGAATTCCTGGACTTTCTTAAAGAGAATGGTATTTTATCACAATGGACACCTCCTGGAACTCCAGAACATAATGGTGTATCTGAACGACGAAATCGTACTTTATTAGATATGGTACGATCTATGATGAGTTACACTGATTTGCCAATATCCCTTTGGGGATATGCCCTTGAGACAGCTGTATATATACTTAACAGAGTGCTGTCCAAATCTGTTCCAACTACGCCCTATAAGATATGGCATAGTAGGAAACCTAGTCTTAATCATATTAAGATTTGGGGTTGTCCAGCTTTCGTGAAAAAGTTGAAAATGGAAAAATTGGAGGCGAGATCTGAACAAGGTCGCTTCATTGGATATCCAAAGGAAACTCTTGGATATTATTTCAATTTTCATTCAGACCAAAGAATTTTGGTATGCAAGCATGCTTCTTTTTTGGAGAATCAGTTCGTCCAAGAAAGTGGTGCTGGGCGGAAAATAGTCTTACAAGAAGAAAATAATGAAGTACCAAACAACCGAGTTCAGATACCAATCTCTGATTTAGTGGGAGCTTCTGATACACAACCTCTTAGGAGAAGTGCGAGAACGTCTCGCCCACCTGCTCGTTATAGAAACTCGGTTGATCATATTGAACCATTATTCATTGTGAATGATAATGATCAACCCGGTGATCCTAAAACCTATGAGGAGGCGATGTTGGACATCGATTCTGGTAAATGGCTAGAAGCCATGAAATCCGAAATGGATTCAATGTATTCCAATGAGGTTTGGACCTTGACCGACCACGCCCGATGGTATTATACCAATTGGCTGTAAATGGATCTTCAAGAGGAAGATGAATGCTGAAGGTCAAATTGGAACTTACAAAGCACGGTTGGTGGCGAAAGGATATCGTCAAAAGAAGGAATTGATTATGACGAAACTTTCTCACCTGTGGCCATGCTAAAATCCATTCGGATTATGTTGGCTATAGCTGCACACCTTGATTATGAGATATTCCAGATGGATGTCAAAACGGCTTTTCTAAATGGTTTTCTCGATGAGGACATCTATATGGAACAGCCACAGGGTTTTGAATCCAATAGTGAAAAACATAAGGTGTGTAAGCTTAAGAGATCCATTTATGGACTCAAACAAGCCTCCAGAAGTTGGAACATCCGTTTTGATGAGGTAGTCAAATCGTTTGGCTTCATCAAAAATCCGGATGAACCTTGTGTATATAAGAAGATCAGTGGGAGTGCAATTGCATTTCTGGTTTTGTATGTCGATGATATACTTTTGATTGGAAATGATGTACCAATGATATCATCGATAAAACTATTCTTGTCACAGAAATTCTCCATGAAAGATTTAGGAGAGGCAACCTACATTTTAGGTATCAAGATCTATAGAGATAGATCAAGACAATTGATTGGCCTCTCACAATCTACGTACATAGACAAAGTGTTAACACGGTTTAACATGCAATGTTCCAAGAGAGGATTATTGCCTTTTAGGCAAGGGATCCGTCTTTCTAAGGAGATGTGTCCCAACACTCCTGAAGAAAGAGAGCGGATGACAAAGATACCATATGCATCCGCTATTGGAAGCATAATGTATGCCATGCTATGTACTAGACCTGATATTGCGCATGCTGTAAGTATTACTAGCAGATATCAGTCTGATCCAGGAGAAGAGCACTGGATAGCAATTAAGAATATTCTTAAGTACTTGCGAAGGACTAAAGATTTATTCTTGATATATGGAGAAGGAGAATTTAAAGTTGTAGCTTATACTGATTCCGATTTTCAATCGGATCCTAATGATTATAAGTCTACGTGCTGGAAGGTTTGTCTTTACATTCAATGGTGGTGCGGTTAGTTGGAAAAGTTCCAAACAAAGCATAACTGCCGATTCCACCACCGAGGCGAGTATGTAGCTGCTTCACGAAGCAGCAAAGGAAGCCGTTTGGATGAAGAAGTTTATTTCTGAACTTGGAGTCGTTCCTTCAATTGAGCAACCGATCACATTGTTTTGTGACAATAATGGGGCGATAGCTCAAGCTAAGGAACCAAGGTCTCACCAGAAGTCCAAGCACATTGAGAGACGCTTCCATCTCATCAGAGAAATTGTTGAGAGAGGTGATATCGCCTTGCAGAAAATTGCCTCAGCAGAAAACGTGGCAGATCCCTTCACTAAGGCCTTACCTCGGTCTTCTTTTGAAAGACATATTGACAAAATGGGTTTGAGGTACCAGACAAGTTGGCTTTAGTGTAAGTGAGAGATTGTTAGATGTATGCCCTAAAGCTGCTATGTAATAGTTACATATTAGGGATTTCAGTTGTATTTTCATTATTATTATTTAATTAATGGCGATGACGTATTCATTCATTTGTCCAATTATTTTAAACCCATTGAATGATTCCATAAGATCAGTTGCAACTAGACCTATTCTTGAGACGTCGAGAATATTGTGACGAGTTCATAGTTAGACTGAATCTTTAAATCGTTCCCGGTCGATGGATTATTGAGTGGATATTAATAATCCTGTTGAGACCGGTGTGTTCTTAACTTCGCCATTAAGTGTTGGATACTTAAGGGAATGATGAGTCACATGTCATTGGGTATTATGATTCCCGAGTTAGAACACAGGTGTTTGTATTAGACAAATTCACTGAACGTGACGCATATGGAACGATTAGCGACATGGAAGCTTTTAGCGTGGTCAATGTCTAATTGTTCATGCTTTGGTCTTGTGTAAATAATCCTTAGACTTGAGGCACATTGTTAATTTGTGTATTGAACAACTATGGTTCACGGGTGCACATAATGCCGGGTCATTGATCCGTCTTTATACCCGATGGTCATAGTTTGTTCATATATGAAGTTACACGTGTGCGCAATATGGAATCTGTCTCCTTGTTATATGCAAGGTATGATAATGATGTCCTATGCAATCTAATTGTGACAATGCATTGAAATCCTCGGCCGGAGTTGTAATCGAGAATAAATTGTTTATGTCTCAAATAAAATGCATGTCAATTAGATTTGTGCATATGATCGAATTAATGACTTGACAAATATTCCATGGTCTTTGTTTGATCGGGACATAGTAAGACAGAGGGATTGAATTACACTGTAGCCAAAACTGACAGGTTCATTATGTTCTTAAAGTATTCACACTATTTGGATAGCCATGACATATTGCTAGATGTCAATCGTGGCTTGTAAGACCTACAAGATTAATTGGGACAATTAATTCTTTTGGAAGTACTAATGTGTTAGTACAAGTCTTACTACCAGCTTAGTGATGAACCTAGGGATGTCACACACCATAAACAATTAGGATGACGTGGAACAAGAGAGAAATATTATTGCAAATGTGTTTGCAATTACTGCAATCGAATTGAGTCGATTTGAAATTAAATTAAATGAGATTTAATTTAATTTGTATTATAGTCACGAGCCTACTTGCATATGATGCACACGCATGCCCAAAGTGGATATATGTTAACATACCCCAATTGTGTACTTTCATTATTATTATTTAATTAATGGCAATGAATTGACCAAATGGGTTTGAGGTACAAAACAAGTTGGCTTTAGTGCAAGTGGGAGATTGTTAGATGTATGCCCTAAAGCTGCTATGTAATGGTTACATATTAGGGATTCCATTTGTACATATAAGGATTATGTTATTATTTTTTTTTTAAGGAAATTGATTAATTATTAATTAATTAATTGATTAATTAAAGTGGAAATGGTCAGCAATTTTTGCTGACCACTTCACTTCGTGCATGATGGTCAGCAACGCTGACCATCATGCACGCATTTTGTTCGTGCATGGATGGTCAGCAACCGCTGACCATCGTGCACGAAATCGTGCATAAACGGTCAGCGGTTGCTGACCGTTCCATTCATGCACGATCGTGCTCGATCGTGCATGAGAATGAGGATCAGCAACGGTTGCTGATCCCACGATTGGCAACCGTTGCTGATTCGTGTATAAATATTAAAGAGAAAGGCTGCAAAAGGTTGCAACTTAGAGAGATTTTCTGTGGGCGTGTGTCTTGTGTTTTAGAGACATACGAGTGATGCTTTGCTGAAAACAGAGAGCAAATTGTGTGAGGGGATTAAGTGATGTTTTGCTGAGAACTGAGAGCAAATTGTGTGCGTGTTCTTGTGTCTTTGAGACGCAAGAAAGAATAGCGTTATCTCGTTCGGGTCGTGACTATTATACATCAAGAATACGACGGATTATTTCCACGTGATTGCTAGCACGATCGAAGTGGTGAATATCCGAAAACTCTCTCTTCTGTTCGACATTCGTTGTTGGTGTGTCTGAACTAGAGGATCCGACGCTTGTGGGACTCGAACTGTAGAACATCCGAACCGACTCGTTTCAAAGTGCGCTTCGAGAGGTATTTCGTTTAACTCCCTTTTATGTTAAGATTTTGATTAAAACGCACGAACAACGCCTTAGGAGAATCATGTATAAAATATATCTTTGTTTCCGCTGCGTTCCTTTTGTTAATTTTTCTTGTACATGATTCATGAAACCCCAACATATTTTAGGCGGAAAGATATTACCTCGCAAACGCTAACTGGCTTGTTATATGCTTCATGGAAGCTTTGGGACGAAAGCATAGCACGGGTCTTTGAGCATGCTGCACATTGTACCAGAAAGCGACATGGTTAAAACATATGTCAAACCCTCTCAGAGACTCCAATGTGTGGGCAAGGCAATTTCGGACAACAAGTTACACGTAGATGCCAATGTGTGGGCAAGGCAAGTATCCTTACCGTACTGTGCAAGGTAAAGAAATGCAACCTCAGTGAGGATGTACAATTTGCACATCTCTAACCATATTTAAGAAATAACTTCAAGATATTATACAAAACGACACCAGTCTGTGCATGTCTTTGTGCCCAAGACCCACGTGGCTTCTTTGTAGCCTAGCCCACGAACAAAGTTAAAGCAGAACAACAACCGCATTCAAAACGACATTTTCCATCAGAAAGGCTGCTTGCTGTTTCTTTTCCAGCAAACAAATATATAATTCAGTAGGAAAGCCAAGAAGAAGGCAACTATTTGACTTCAGGATCTCGTTATGATTACCCCTACAAGTTTCGTTAGTACTCCGAACTGTCTCCCCAGTAGTTGTTAGTTAAAAAAAACGCTAAAGGAAGAAAAAAAATTGCTGTATTGAAATCTGAATATCGCTGGCATGTATGCTTCTCCATCTCCGAAAGAGGTGCCCCTCTGAATTTGAAGCAGATTCTCGTGACAAGGTAATGAATTTTGGTGCAAAAGTTCCATTTTTGAGCTGGGAACTACTCTTGGATGCACGTTTCTTCCTTCCTTTAGCTATAAATTGTCCTAAATCAGCATATAATTGTAACTTCCTTTTTTATTTAACTGGGTGACTGGGCAAAAGTTCATCCTTCTCTTCGGTGTGGGTGCATTGGAATCCGGATCATCTTACCATCGACATTATAATCCTCATTGTTTTGTTCATTCGACCATGAGTTCAGTATTTTTTATTTTTATTTTTTTTCCTATTATTCTACAAACATTGAATTTTCTTCTTCGATGAACGTCGCTGCTTCATGTTTTCCCTCAATCATATCTCCAGATTGTTGCTTGCTTTCTATCTCCATTTTCCCACATTTTTCCTTTGTCAGTGAGACTCAATCCAAGGGCTTAAATAGCTATCAGCCAGATGAAATTCTAGGTCGTATATATTCCAATTGACATCTTACAGAAACACAAGCAACTTCTGTTTCATTCCGAGATGGAGGTATTTGTGGACTGCTCATTTAAGTGGCCATGGTTTCAGAGCCTCAAACTTATTGTATGAGATGGAACCTAACCCTAGTCGCAAGAAAGGGACCATGGAATCGTCAATTGCCTAAATTAACAAATGCCAAGCAATTGGCTTTAAGTTGATGAATGGAAAGATGGGAAGTCTGCTTCTGCCGACTCTCGTGATTTAGGCCCTTCCCTACTTTCAGAGTTTTGTGTTAGAAGTGGATCTTCAGACCTCATTAAGTCTTCATATATTTAGCCATCGACACATGTGGTAGGATAGGAGAGAATAAGCCAAGCCCCTATCGAATCCAACTTGTATCCGATCATATGGGCGAGGAGTCGTGAAATCAAGTAGTTAGTATTGACTCGATGCGACAATCTTATTTTCGCACAGCTCGCTGGGTTTAGAAGAAAAAGAAAAAAGCTTAGAAACAAGGGAGGTTTCGTTATCAAGTGAGAATGAATGAGAAGAATGGATATGGACTAACAAAAATATATATGTAGAGAAAGCCTAAATTGGCTTTCTTAAATAATTATCTTATATAACAATATTAATCAATGATATACACAATCAAAGGAGGTATATGCATAATATAAATAATTATCTCGAACAAAGGAATATATTCTAGAGAATTATCTCTAACTTCCTTGCAAATTGAGACACCAAACTGAGACCACATATAGATTGGGAGGCATCCAAAAAGCACATGAGAAAGTGACATGTCTATTTTCTCTTACCATCACTTTAATGACTAATCAAGTACCCAGCAAACACAAAATGGTGGTTGTTTTGGAGTCCTCGACGGATTAAAATGATACGAGAAGTGCACGAACATCCATTATTCGTGGCTTTGAGTCATGGCATAACTTAAACATCTAAAATAAAATCAGAAAATAATAAATTATTAATAAACAAACTTATATTCGCAATAAAAAGAAAAAAAAAAACCTTGAAAAGGGGAAGAGGAATAGGTTGCAAAACACCATCCATATCACTTGTATGGATACCTCTGGCTCCGTTAATTAATCACCAGAGCAATCTTTAAAGGTACCTTTCCCTTGAGTTGTTGCAAAGCCCGTTCTCTAGGTTCCTCCAACTTTTTCCATTCCCCCGAAACATTCTCTTTGTCACAGGTATTCACCACTAACTTCTCAAGGGCAACGGCACTCGCAATAAGGCAAGTCACTAGTTCGAGATGAGAATGTCTACCATAATAATTGTAGAATTCAACTTTTTTAAGGTATCGATGGAGAGGGAGAGGTCTAACAACTCTTTTCAGCTCTCTTCTCGGCCTGTGTGGCCTCCACCATGGGTCCATCAACTGTGGCAAAAGGAATGTCGTATATTATTAATTACCATAAGATATTGATGCATTGGAGAATGTCAATGGAAGAAAGAACTTGCAAAAGAAAGTATGTCTCTGGATTGTCACATCAAGCAGATACCAATCACATGATGACTCAATAACTCACCCGTTTGCAGAGACTAGAATAGGATTCTACAGTGACTTGGTTTAACATATTCAATCATAATGCATCTGTCTAATGCCTAAAGTGATGAAGACTTGAATGAGGCCCGGAAACCCACCTCTAACCCAAAACTCTGCAAGTACGGACATGCCTTGATCATGACAGCCAACGTAAATAGACTTGCATTTGTAGATCCGTCAACAGTCAGTTTCAATTGCTTGACACTTGTCAATTTGGGTAGTTGACGAATAGGCACGTTTTCCTACGGATTAGACAAATGGAGAATCAAAGACTAACAAATATTGGAAAAAGAACATAACTTATGAAACCTTATGAAAATCAATCAATGCTCTTACATTAAGTGAATAAAAAAATTTCAGATTGAGAATATGCAGACAAGGAAGACTTGAAAGCTGAGACCGCATAACACCCACAAGCTCCCATATATATCCTGTAATAGACACCTCAGACAGCTGGGGAAGCTTGTACAGACGCAATCGAGTTCTCATTCCCTCAAAAGTGAAGGACACAAGATCTGTATCATAAATCTCAACACGTTCAAGATCATCACACCATCCAATTAATAAGTATTTCAGCTTCAGTGATTGACCAGATACTCTAAGCCTTTTCAAAGTAGGAGCAAATACTAAGGCCAATCGCTCTAGAATCGGACAATTGACAAGCAGTTGTTCAATGAGTTCTCCCTCCACAGTGACTCGACACAAGGTGAGCTCTTCGAGATACCTTAAGCCAACATGCCAAGAACTAGAAGGGTTCAAGCCAAAATTACTAAGACCTGAAGCCCGTTGGGAACACCCTGCATCAGCATCTATAAGTGTCTCATGCCCTAACAGATATGGCAAGTGACAATCAGACCTCAAATCGTCAGAAGAGGCCGGCCTAAAATCTAGTCGGAGAAATTTAACTCGTTTTGTCAATGCAAACCTAATCCATCGATCGATATGAGACTTATATGAGATAGTCAGATCAAAGCATAACATGAATCTACGCAAATGGTATCCTCCACTTAGACACTGCAAGATATTGTCCACCCATTCCACATATCTTGCCTTCTCCTTCTCCGCAAACTTGCAATTATCTTTCATCTTGGTGAATAAGTCAGACCGGTCGAAATCAAGGTCGGTAACCCGACAAGTAGACAAATGCCTCCATCTTCTGGAAAGAAGACAAGTCGCTTGTGCATCTCTAGATGGCAGAAGAGATAATATAAAGCCTATAATATCTTCGGGCAAACAGCTGATCCGATCCTTTGGGTTGAGTTTCACCAGAGAAAAAAATTAAAGGTCAGAAAAATCCGTAAATAAGATCGATGGAAAATAGGAAGGAGGAAAATTGGACAAACAAACATAAGAAAAAACTCAGCTTACTGTCAGAAACAACGAGATAAGGAATATTGATGACCCATTAACCCTACCAAGAAGAAAAGCTCTGCTTTTGCTCGATCAGCCAGTGTATTCAACTGAAAATTCGTTACCTTGTCTGCAGATTCGGCTTCAGGATCAGAGCGGAGCCTCTTTGGAGATGGAGAATCCATGGACGCCGTCATCAGTTCACCTTCCAGTTCGTGTATTTTTTTCTCTTCTAGATTTTAGGCATGATTCCGAAAACCCTTCCGATGCGATATCTTATACAAAAATTCCTGATCAGCCATATCTTTTTTTTTTTTTTTTTTTTGGTAAAAAAAAATCAAAATTATCAGCCATATCTTTTTTAACCGTGCATGACGATTTTGTTTCTTTTTTGAGCCAAAAAAGAAGATGTAGGTTAACATATTGTGCTTTCATAAATCCTCAAACTTAATATGACATTTTAAATTTTTAACGAAAAAGAACAATTTTTACTTCTGTTTAATCCCAAACGAACATAGATGATAATGGTACCACGCGGCGAAACCTAAATTATAATTTTTAGATTTTTTTTTAATCTTCGACACTTTGCAATTTTTTTCGCATGTATATTCACTTTCAGGAGAAAATATTGAGTGGTTTGAGAGTGCCATGTCAGTGTGGTTCCCAACCATTCACGCGGCGCCACGTGAAAGCGTGGGCCGACTTAATTCTTCTGCCTTTTCTCTTCTCGACTCCTCTTTTCTAGAACATCGAAATATATACGTAAATTCCATATTAATCACTTCCACATCGTTATCCTTAACTTTGAAAAATAAAAAACTAAGTTTTTTCTCCACAAGCAGTTCAGCTTCTGTCTTGACTTTTTCTCTCTTCATCGCTCAAATCGTTCACTGTAAGCTCAAGCTCAAGTGCTCTCTCTCCGTTCTTCTTCGCTTTCACTAATGCCTATGCCTAGTGAGTGACGCTGACTTTGGTTCGTCTCTGTTCATCGGTGGTGTCATTTGCTGTGGTTTTTTCTATGTTCTTTTCTTCTTTTTGGTTTGGCTTTTTTGATAACTAGGAATTGGAGTGATGCAGGTTCATGACTCATGAATCAACTCGATATCCTTAAAATGTATTTGCTGATTGTCGATTGTGATGTGGACCCGTTTGTTATGATTTGCTTTCCATTGATTCTTGCATTTTTTTCCTGCCTTGGTTTCTTTTCTTCTTCTTGGTTTGCAAGTTTTAACCTCTGTTATTTACTGATAGATTCTAGTTTCCTACTTGAATTATGGGGTTTTACCCTGTTTTGTCTTCTTTCCAATTCGTGCAGTTTACGTCATTTGAGTTCCAATTGCTGTATGCCTCGGTCGCATTTTATCATCCTAAGGATTCGTTCTGGGTGAGGGTTTGAACTTTTAAGAGCTTTGTCTTTAGGATTCCGTGTTGGGTTTCACTTGGCCGAGTTTATTCATGGCTTTGCCTTTCTTATCGTGGCCATTTCCTGCTACATTTATGATCTTGTTAGATATTCTTGTAACCCTTTTGCCCGCGGCAAATGAAGATAATATATATAATTATATGAACATCTTAATCGAGTTGTTGATCTCTTACTAAGAAATGTTAATACTTTATGTCTAGGTAATTTATATCCATGGGAAACACAAGATGCATGCTCAAATTTGTGGGTTCGCGCACAGTGCAAATAAGCTGTGAGTCAGATGAGAAGGTTGAAAAATTACACAATGGTGACAAGCTATGTTCTAATTCAGAGTCTGAAACTTAGTAGTCTAAAGCAGAGACTACAAATGTGAATGCATCTGGTAAGGCCTGCCTACATATAGCATACTGTTTTTCGTCATACTATATTGAAATGATCCAGGTATCGATTTGGTTTGATGATATTAGATCCTTCTTTGTATATTTAGAATTTCTGAAGTGCAGTTATTGGCCATATTTTGTCTATTTAGAATTTCTGAAGTGCAGCTATTTAGAATTTCGTGTCTATTGGCCATATTTTGTCTTGGGAAATGCATCGTTTTCAGGTTGGGGAAGAAAATGCTGCCTTGGAGGTTTGGAGAGTCTCTTGGAACCATTGCTGAATTTCGTGTCTATTGGCCATATTTCTTATGGTCTGGTCTTTTAAAAAAAAAAAAAAAAAAATTATTGCTAAAACACTTTCATGCAATATAATATAGTTGATAATTTTTCAAACTTAAACAATTTTCAAAATTTTAAACTTATAGTTTTTTATTTATTTAAATTTTCTGAATTTTTATATTTTATATTTTTAAATTCTCTTTCTTTTCTATTATTCTTTTACAAAATTTAAAAAAAATAGAATATTATTTAATATTATCCTAGTCAATATCGGCCAAATGACGAGCCCTCCATTTAATATTGTTTCGTTTTTAAAAGCTAAAATAACCCATTTAGGATATGCACCATTAAATATGAGTTAAGATATGAGTTCTAGACCCATTTTGCCATCACTAAGGAATACTTCCCCCCCCCCTCCGGGGCATAATCAACCATATCATTGATAATATTGTGCATCAGACCGAGAGATTATAGCCAAACAATACAAGATAGTAGATTTAACTACGGTAGAAAATCGAGTTCAAGGTTTTTATTCCTAGCCAAAGCTAATGTAACCAACCCGACCAAGAAGGGACCATTCTAATGGAGGTTCGGATCGGATCAACGGTCAGGTTGATTTTCTACTCCTCCTCCATCCCCTACTTCCGGGCAAATGCTCGGACGATTAGCTTCCTTGTGGATTGACTTATCTTGTTTCACCCTTTGCAATGATCTTCGACGCGACAACAAAGACAACTCAAGATCCAACAAGCAGTTGATGATCTCAGCCCTTTGCGGCACCGGTGTGAACCGGCTCGTTTATCTTTTGGCATGCCTTTCGTGGAAGGCCTTGATCCTCCCAAGCCAGCTTGAGAGAAAATGGCTCGACGGCAAAAGTGACGCGAAGCCAGTTCTTCATTCCAAAAGCTATCCCTGCAAACCCGAATGTCATATATTATTATCTGATGGATACGGATGGTGCTTGAGAAAAGCAAGAACCCTACAGCGAAAATGGGATGGGTTTGCTATGGAATTATCTGAGCATTAGTTCGCAAGAATGCCGCGAGTGAATTCAAATGAAATCAATGATCCTTTTTTCTTCCAAAATCGAAGTCCTTGGAAAACTGTGAAGAAGTTATTCATCAGGTCTTTCGCTCTGAAGTCCCTTGTAGCATCCTTAGCCAGTGTGCATTACACGAAACAAACGTCAAGGGATGCTTTTGAAAAATTCAAAAAGCCGAAAGAAGTTAGAAAAATGAAGCAGATGCATAAAAACAAAGCATCGACATATTTTCCTTTCATCGGCAATTGGAGAGGCTGAGTTTTTTTTTTTTTTTTGGTCTGAGAAGTGAGGCTGAGTTTACCAGGCAGAGCAACGACAGATTCTTCTTCAGCCAGTTTTATGCAAAACTCCGTATCATCCTTAATGCCCTCCAACAATGATAAATTCAACTTGACCTGTCATGATGGCATCTACATTTCTACTGGAGTGGGTGCTATTCGAGAACAATAAGCCATCTCTCATTAAACAGATTGGTTTAATGAGAGAGATCGAACAGGAAAGTATTGCAGCCCCAGACTACCCAATTACTAGTTGTGCATTTCACATGCATGCACACGTCCCCACAATTGTTGAAAAGCCATTCAATATAGTTCATGACAATATTCCTGCTACAATGTATTAGGAATTTATGCAAATATCTGAGCAGAAGATAAATGGATCGAGAAAAGAGGGCAAGCTGGAATAAATAGTCTAAAATCAAAACCAAAAGTCTAACTTCCCAATGTGTGTTTTCTAAAGGTTTCGGTGGATGACAAGTCATGTAGCAATCAGCAAGGAAAAAACTATAGAGAGGAAGAATGTGATTACTTTTTTAATTTGATATCTCTGGACATCTTTCCCCGTTTCACTGGAAAGTGTGAAATATCGAATGTCTTATTGGTATGGCTTGTTCAGTTATGCTGACTAACCAAGTCGTGGCACATGATAGGAAGCGGAGTTAGGAATTGAAGGCAATCATGTGTATTTATGAATTCAGCTTAAATGCTTGCCAATACATTGTAACATCATTAGTTTAATAAATTCTTTATGTTACTTAACTGCAGGGAAGTATGAATGATCTCATGGAGGTATATTTGGAACTTGGGAAGAGCAATACCCACTTGAAATACTGTTTCTATAATGTTGGGAAAAGAGAAACTTGGACGTGTCTAATGCCAGAGCATAGCCCATGCCCTAGTGATTTGGGGCCTGCAATCTTGTTGTCCACCAAGAACTTAAGGCCAAAGAAGAAGGATGAAGAGATTCAGTTGAAGGAATCTAGTTGTCTTCCAACTGAGAACTTAAGGTCAGAGAATGAGAAAGATGAAGAGATTCACAAGTTGAAGGAAATACTGAAGGCAACAAAAGAGCAATTACAAAAGACAAATAGAGATGTACAAGAGTTATAGGCTCAAAAAGATGTCCACCATTATATAGAATTGTCAGCATGTGGCGGAGTTGAAGTGGTCTCACAAGATCTGGACTAGGAACTATGTCATGAGCCATGAGGTGTGACTAATTTCATTGAACGTTAAAATAGTGAAAGGTGCTTTATTTACTAAATATCGAGTTTCCTGGATATTGGACACCAAGTGATTTTAAAGGAAATATTGGTGGATAGACTTGAAACAGGAGTTTGGTATCGGGATCGCTTCAATGGAGCTTGAAAGTGGAATATAAATGTAGCATGGCGTATCCATGTTTTTCCTTTTTGCCGTGTCTAATCATGTTTTGGGCTTACTTTTCTTGTATTATGCCTTGTCCTTCTTGTTTAGTTTGAAATATATAAGTGATTGCCCCTGTTAGTCACTGTTGGGTGTTGCTCTTTCTTTCAAGGGTTCTAGATAGTCACTATTGAGCCCTCTTGTCCATCTTTGTTTGGATCTTGGAGTGTCACATTATCTTTTTGTTGAAGAAATGTTGAAATGTTGCTTGTTTTGGCACTTGAGAGTGGTTGAGGGACACTGTCAAATGCTTGGAAATAGTCTCTGTTGATGCGTGGGTTTACTAGATTTTACTTGATACCATATGCTGATTATCTTGCACTGCTCTACTTTTGGCCCTCAATGCATTTATTTTTCTTCTTGCTCTTAAGGTAGGGTTCTATTTTCATAATCGAACTTCTCATGTTTACTGGGTTGGAGCAATGATTGTGATTTGTGAACTCTGCCTCTTGATTTACAGCCATTCAATATTGGTCGTAGTGTTTATAAGATGCTTTGGCCACTCATAACCCTGATTTTTGCAATGAAGTGAATGGAGCTCCTCTGTTCATGTCTCTGCATATTTTCTCAAGTGATGGAAAATGTGGTTGATCATGTCTCGTTCATTTTGTTTTAATTAATAAGCTTTTAGTGCAATCACGTAACATCTTCTCTATGTTTTGATATGCTTTACAAATTGATTATGAGCCCCTCTCTTCGTTAATTTTGTTACTTTTTGTGATCTAAGCTTTCTCTAAGTCCTTCTCAGTCCAATTATTGAAGGTTTAATTATGCAATGTTTAAGTGATCACTAATATGGTTTCTTGTGCCGGTTTCATGCCCATTATGCTTAGTCTTCTTTCCTATGCCTTCTGATTTGTAAGATGATGACCATCATAACACACAATAGAGATTTCCAAGCATCATTTGGTACTTGCCATTGTTGAGTCATGAGCCACACTTGAAGGGATGAGGTTAGTGTTATCTTCAAAGGTGTAGGGTTCATTGTAAGCATTCTCACTATTAGTTTGTCATAAGTGTCTACTTGTGGCTGTCTTTGAAGAAAGCTCATTGAAAAGATTTTATAGCGATGATAGGACCTCTTTCATGTGCAGTTGAACCTTATGTTAGCGACCTGCAGCTGTATGTTCGGGCTGCAGCTAAAATTGCTTTAGAATGCAAAAAAGGAAAACACAGCGACATAGGGTATCCTTCTCCTGCTCTCTGAGCAATCTAGAGTCTAATACATAATGAACGCCAGTGAAAAATTGACTGACGTCCTCCAGTTTGTCTAGAGAATTTTTTCAGTATCACGCGAAGAAGGCGCAAGTCCAAACGCTAGAAGTATTTGCCTTTTTGTTGTGATTTGTGTTCTGTGATTAAATGGGCTTTCCATAATCTTTATAAAGTCATCGATCCATTTGATTCATTTATGTTTTTTTTTTTGGCAGCCTTTGCATCAATATTTGACAAAAGAAAAATAAAATTCAGAGTCTTAGTTGTTGTGTGACGCTTAATTTCTAGGAGGAGCAAGTCGAGCTTCATAACTCCCGAGTACCTTCATTTCTTGATTTTGTTTTTCTTTTCTTTTCAATTCTTGTGATTCTGATAGCCCGATCTTTAGCTAAGGCGAAACACCATATAACTAATCATATGTAATATTTTCACGAAATCCAAAAGCTTTTCTTATCATATGTAAATTTAAAGGAAGAATAAAGAGTGACAAATGGAAGATGAAAGGAAAGTTAAGAAAAGCCGGATGAGGTCATTTCTAAGGGTGAGTTTGGTTCAACTTTATAAATGAGTTTTTGGTGTAATGCCAATGTGGAAAACCAAAACCCTTTGGGGAAATACAAATTGTATTTAGTAAAAACTCTTTGTAAAGGGACTTTAAGTTTAAGTAGTGTTTGGCAGAAAATTTTTGCATAGGCTTTGACTATTTTTTTTTATTGATAAAGAACTCAAACCTTTTGCTGGTGTCGGTGAGCCAAATTTGGCATTGACGATCATTGGCTGAGGTCGCCCGACCTTGAGCAACTTGGTGGCACGCAACATAGGCAACCGCCACTTGGGTCGAGAGGATCGCCTATGGTCACTAGACTTGGGCAGCGGTCGTCCGAGGTCGCTTGGGTGGGGCGAACTTTGCCTGCCCTTCACCGGCCATCACGTGCAAGTTTTCCTAAAAATCGGAAAAGCAATTTGAGCTTTTTATTGCATTTGCATGCGCATGCACATGCAGTCATTTCATTGACCTTTATATAATTTGTTTGTTTAAAATTTTCTTGCTAATCGCAACATGTCGTAAAGCACTTGTTAAATAACTAATAGACTTGATCATGGATGTGCTCCTGGGGGCCCGTCCTGAATGGGCGGACTTAGCCAAGAAAAGTGACTTGCATGGACAAGCCTCGATATTCATTGGAGCTCAATGGATTTTTGGGCCTGCAATGGGCAATAGTGCTTAGGCCTGGGCCCAGCCCAAACCATCCGTTTACTAGTAAAAAAACACTGTACCACTCGAGAACTTGACACAAATTTTGTTGGTCTGACTAGTCCCAAATCTTCCCCGGACTTCTTTGGTAATCGTTGGTAGCGTAAAACTGAAAAAAAAAAATCAAGATAAAAGTAACTAGATATATGTACGTAGAAATAAAACGCAATAGAGCTGAAAGAATTTTCATATACATTTATTAGTCAACCTTTATATTGTAATATTTGCTTGTGATTAGCTCACTCATTTCATGTGGCTTGCAAACCGGGTAAATAATTTAAAGGATGTTAGGAAAATGAAAGAAAAATATTACTTCATTTTTCTTTATATTTTTATGAGTTAGAGATAGAGTTCAAGTTTCACATTGTGATTTAGTTTTTAAGTTATCAATAATCGAACTGAATCGAGTTTAATCTCGAATATGCTATATAGAGTTGAGCTCGAGCATGATATTGAGAAACTGAGTTTCGTCATACTCACAGCTGAATATCAAACCATCAACATCTAAAACATGCACATGTTCAAGCTTCACATTGTGACCCTAGTTTTTAACACCTTATCTTAGACACTTTTACTGCATTGATCCTCTAGATAATATGCCACTTCATTCCTCGCATGCCAACAGTGTGATGCTAGTGGTCTTCAAATGTTCACAAGCCTCTGGCTTCTTAAAACATACGGACAAGTCCAATGAGAGCTTGGTTTCTGAAAAATAGAATTACAATCGATCTTTCAAAAAAGTTTCAGGAAAAAAATAACGTGATTAAACTACATAGTCAAATGAACCAGTATTACACATCAACTAATGTTTGCTGTGTTTAATCTTTTTTTTATTTTTTTATGAGAACTGAGATGGCGTTCAAGCTTCACATTGTGATTTAGTTTTTAAGTTTTGAATAATTGAAACAAATTGAGTTTAATCTCAAGCATGTAGAACATATAGAGTTGAACTTGTGCACGGGGTTGTAAAACCGAATTTTGTCGTACTCAACAGTTCAATATCAAATGATCAATTTCAAGTTAAGAAACCATCAATTTCTAGTTAAACTTTGTATCCACAAACCACTTCAAATCAATTTATAGCTCGATTGTGCCTTTATGGCTTTTTTTTTTTATTTTTATAAACGAAATACCTTATCTTAGACTCTTTAATGCATTGGCCCACTAAATGATATGCCACTTACTTCCCTGCATGCCGACAAGGATGACGCTAGTGATCTTTAAAACAAAACAAGCCTCCGAAACATGTACAAGTCCCGTGAGAGCTTGGTTCCAGTGGTTCCTGACAAATAAAATCACAATCAATCTTTCGAGAAAATTTTAGAATAAGAATAACATAATTAAACTATGCTGTCGAATCAACCAGTAATGCCTATCAACTGGTGTTTACTGTGTCCGATCTATTTGTCATTGTATACTGTATACAAGGAATAGAACCAAGATGTTATGAATTCCTCGAAAGGATACTGATGAAAGTCAAATATATAGGTTAACTGCATTCCTTGAGATTGAAATATGAGAAATGATCTTTATATGATAGGAAAAAATATCATGTGAAAGATAAATAAAACTGTGATTAAGGAACGGGATTGTGTGTGCGGATTCAATACATCACGAGTTCAATTTCTTGCACCATCAAATGAAAACAATTTTATACTAAGCCATTCACCAATCTTTGACTTGCACCATACTTGGTCCATGAGATTAGTAAGATATGATATGGGTGTGGCGCCTTATCTACTCAAGATAAGTTCCTTCGAAAGAAAAAACAATATCTGATTACCAGAAAATGACCAGATTACTTATAAATCAAGTAGACAGAGGCCCCCCTCCTCCTTTGCCCTTTTCAATCTAGTGCAGATATGGAAGCCCCTTTCTATCTGGTGCAGATATGGAAGTAAGTTAATGAAATTTCATCTATGTGAATTCACATACGCAAAAATGCACTCTATCTTGTTAGGTTTATCACAACTTTTATGAAAACTTGTTTTGTTCCCAATCTAGCTAAATTAAGAAATTTCCATGTACACAATCAAATAAATTATAGTAGAAGCCAAAATCAAGACTCAACCTAGGCATCAAAAGTTAAATGAGTAGCAGAAACAGACTCCATCTAGGTTTTTGTTTCATTGCCATAAGGGCTCGAGAAACAAATTTAGCAACATGAAAGAAGAAAAAGTAATAGCAGCTTCCCGAAGTCGCGATTTAATGCTGATGATTGTAACACTGAAAACATGCTTTTTTTTTTTCCTTTTTTTTACCCAAAGCACAAACGGACCTATACCAGTAAAAGCTTTAGCAACTCAGACCAGATTGTCCTTGAAAATCGGCAAAAAATCGATAGCACTTTGGATCATCAAATTATGTGGGCCAGTTCAAGCTCTAAATTGAAAATATCCCAAATACAATATTAAAGAAATCATATATTCATTGGATATTCTGGAGATTTTAAGTGACCAAACAGCACTTTAATATGACACCTTTCTTTTGCCTCCCCAATCCAAAAGATGGATTCATAATAATTTGAAATTGACTTTTCAGAAAATTTCAAAGGGGCGGCATGCATGATAATCAAGCCAAATCCCCAATTTTTTCTAGCTGTTTCCAAAGCAAAGAGCATTAAATATAAGTTGCTCTCGCCTTAATAAACCCAAACAAAATCATGCGAACAATCTGTGTCATTTTTCTGTTTTGTTTTGGACGATCCTATCTCTTCTTTTGCTAAGACTAGTAAGATCGCAAGAACTTCCTATTTTTGTGCATATACTCATTGACATCACTTCCAAACTTCAGACCAATTCAATCCGCAAGAGAAAACCCCTCAAATGAGTTCACATACCTCCACTGGGATGAAAGCAAAATACAAGAAAGGGGATTAAGCCTGATGTAGTGGCCGATAACACCTTTGTTTAAGCCATTGGGCTAGGATGAAGAGGACCTAACATCGCCATTAACCTCATTGAGCACTTGCGCAAGGACTCCACATCGTCGCACTTGTACAAAGAGGAAATGGGGGACTTGACAAAGAAGAAGGACACTCAGATGAAGAATAGGAGGATTGATGAACAAGAAGCAGACTTGACAAACAAGAATTAAACCATGGAGGCATGGACCAGAAAGACCGATGAAGAGGTGAGGAGAACTTGAGAAGAAAACTCCACAAATTAGAGAAGTGAAGAAAACTGGAGAAGAAGACTCAGTTAGGGCTTGGAAATTTGGAGCAAACCTTAAACGGAGACATTTTTGCACACAAACCTTTTCTTTTAAGCTCTACACCGAGTACGAGAGTGAAATGAAAAAAAAAAAATGCACCGAATGCAATAAATAAAGTATTTAAACTTTAGTACAGTCCCCACCAAACGCAACCAAACCAAGTGTTCAAACTTCAGGCATATGGCTAGTCTACCAATGGGAATTTACCTCATATGGAGCCAGGCGTTCCTCCCTCTTTCTCCATACACTCTCTTCCTCCTGCAAAAATGGGAGACATTAACAAACCCTGGGCATTGAATATCACCATTTTTGTGGCCTCACCAGAGGAAGGACACCTAATTACCACATGTTGGCCTTACTCAAATTTGATTTGACAAAGAACTGACCAAACCAATTTTAAGACTCACAAACAAACGCATTTTATCCAGGTTCTTGTTTCATTGCCTAAAGGGCTCCAAGCAACAAATTTGGCAACATGAAAGTAGAAAAATGAATACCATCTTCCCTAAGTCACCATCTAATGCTGATGATTGTGTAACACTGGAAAACAAGCTTTTTCTACACATACCACGAATGGTGCTGTACCAGCAACAGCTTCAGCACCTCAGACCAAATTGTCCTTGAAAATCAGCACGTGAAAAATAGATAGCACTTTGGATTGTCAAATTATGTAGGCCAGTTCATGCTTTAAATTGAAAAGATCCCAAATACAACATTAAAGAAACCGTACATTCATTGGATATTCTGGAGATTCTAACTGAACAATAGCACTTTTATGTAAAGATGACACCTTTATTTTGACTCCCCAGTCCAAAAGATGGATTCATAATAATTTGAAATTGACGTTTTAGAAAATTTCAGAGCCAAATCCCCAATTTTTTTTAGCATGTTTCCAAAGCAGAGAACCGCAAAATTGAGCACTAAATATGGTTGCTCTCGCCTTAATCAACCCAAACAAAATCATGGGAACAACATGTGTCCTTTTTCTATTTTGTTTTGGACGATCCTATCTCTTATTTTGCTACGACTAGTAAGATCACAAGAACTTCCTGTGTCTGTGCATATACTCATTGACATCACTCCCAAACTTCAGACCTATTCAATCCACACGAGAAAACACCTTGAATGAGTTCCTATACCTCCATCGGAATGAAAGCCAAGTACAAGAAAGGAGATGAAGCTCGATGTAGTGGCTTCTAACACCTTCATTCATGCCGTCCGGCTTGAACGAAGAGGACCTAATGTCGCCGTCGGCCTCATCAAGCTCTTGCACAAGGACTCGACGTCGTTGCGCTCGAATGAAGAGGAAATATAGGGATTTGACGAAGAAGAAAAAGGACACTTAGACGAAGAACAGGAGTATCGACAAATAAGAAGCCGACTCCGCGAACAAGAAGTACACCATAGACGAGAAAGACAGATGAAGAAGTGAGGAGAACTCGGGAAGAAAGCTCAATTAGGGCTTGGAAATTTGGGGCAAATCTTAAAAGGACAGATGTTTTTGTATGCAAACATTTTTCTTTTAAGTTTTATGCCACAGAGAAATGAATAAAAAATGCATAGATAGCATTTTTCGTTAATCAAATTGGATGAAATTAACAGAGGGACTCGATCCTACTAAATTAATAAGTTTTATGACTTGATTGCAGTTTTTATAAATCTTAGGACTATTGCATTTATCCCTTCAATGTTCTATCTTCACTGTAAATAGCGCAAATCACAAAAGTCATTGTCATGGTGACTGGAATTAAGTAAGAAATGGAAAAAAAAAAGTTGTTGTATATTATGTAGAAAAGATGCTAAAATCATTTGTTTCTTATAAAATGAGAAAACATTTTAAATAATAGCCTCTAAGCTATTCCATATATATTTCCTACAATATAAAGTTTTCTATGATAAAAACTTAACTTCTCTTCTTGCAACTACATAACTTTCTCATATACAAAAAAAGAAAAAAAACGGGGAGAGAAAATATCACATGCGTCTACCGGTTTTTAAAGTGAGACCGAGTTTAATTCATGTTTATATGATTGTTTTCTGATTTTCCACAATTATTATAAATCTGCCGATAGTTGTTCATGTTTGTGGATGGTTTTTCTGACTCACCTTATAACACTTGAAATTCTGGACACAGCCTCTGAAAACTTGCTCAACCCCAAGTATTTTCGGGCAAAGGGTGATTTCTAAGTGGCAATCATTTGGCAATTTGGTGGTCAATACATCAATCAGACTTTCCAATGATGCACAGTTAAGAAGTATCAATTCGTTCAAAAACTTTAACTTGTCCTCAACAATCCGTAGCTCGGGGCAAGAATGTATTTCCAAGGACTTGAGGTTCTTTAAGTTTGACAAACCACCAACACTTTGCAAATGATCACCAGAAAGCACCAAGTTTTCCAACGATTCCGATGTACCAACAACTTGAATACCGAGTATCTTATGGTTATCCTGTAGGTTGAGATCTTGCAACTTATTGAAGACTCTTGATTCAAGGATCAGTGAAGATTCATGAGAAGATTTCCCATGTATCTCAACGTACATGAACCTCTGAAGGACTTGCACCCATTGATAAGCAAAAACTCCAACGATTCCAACACCCCAGCGATGCGGATCTCATCTAGTTTTGGGCAATTCCACATGGCAACCCTTTCCAGCATCTTCATGCCGGATAGAATGAATCTCTGGAGGGGTCCACCATCATCATCAACATAAAGTTCCCTTAAATTTGGAAGTTGAAGCCCATCGAGTTTAATCTCTCCCACTTGAGGGCAACGTAGCATTAAATCCGACAAATTCTTTAAGTTAGAGGAGAGTAACGCGATTGAATTGAATTTCTCAAGGTTTAGCTTTAATAGAGAAGAGGGAACTTGTGTGAAGGGTTGCAAGTTCAGTCCAGACAAATGGAGTTGGCTAAGCTGACGAAGGGAAGCCAACTCGATGGGAGCGGGGACATGGAGGAGACACAATCTCAACTGTTCCAGTTTGGATAACTTCCTGATCCACCCTGACTCACCAGTATGAATTATATCTTGTTTGCCATATTCAAAGCCGCCACGTAGGTCCAACTCAACCAAATTAGTCAAGTTTGAGAGGTCTGGGACAACTTGCAATGACATAGAGAACACTTCCAGATGTGTTAAACTTATTGGGAGTGCCGGCAACTCTCTAATTTCATATAAATCTCTTAACACCAGTCTTTGCAGTTGCAAAAGTAAACCAATTTCAGAAGGAAGTTGACCTTTCAAATTGGCATTAGGCCGACCTACTAAATCTTCAAAAACCGATTCTAGACTTGAAAGCTCCAACTCCCGTAATGATTTCCACTTAAATATGGAATCCGGTAGTTCTTTCATTTCACGACACCCCTTTAAAATGAAGTGCTCTAGATTCTGTAGGTCCCCGATTTCTTCAGGCAAACCAAGCAGATGGCTCCCATCGACCGTTAACTCTATCATATGCTTTAACTTCCCAATAGAGCTGTCAATCGTCCTTAAACCATTGCAATGCCAAAAATTAGGCCGCTCTAAAGTTGAGCATCCCGATAAGTCTCGTGTTGTGGTTATGTGATGACACACCCTAAGTTCAAGAACTTTCAATTTTCTTGTCTCCTGTAAAAAAGTGAATGCATTATCCAATGGAGGAACAGTTCAAATGTTGCTTTTAAGGACAGAATAGAAATAAGCATATGAAGCACCTTTATTAGGCTCCCTAATTTCATATCGTCTAAACTGGCAATGCTTGAAAATTGAAGGACAACTACATTCTTTAAGCGCATATTGGTCAGCCCACACTTTAAACCAAAAGCACTCCAGTCAATCCATGTTAATTTGGGAAAACAATCCATTAGATCGCCAACAAAGGTTCCTCCCTCAAGTTTAAGGAACCTAAGCTTTTCAAACCTTCCAATCTCTTCACTTTTGATATGTACTCTTGCATTGAGTACCATCGCTTGAACGTTCTTCATCTGAAAATAAGAGCAAAAAACTAGTAGCATTCAGCATTCTATTTTATCAAGAAAAAGTATAAAAACCAAGAAGTAAAAAGAGAATCCATTAGTTATCTCATTAAGTTTTCCACCTTCTTTGTCTCTATTGTATTGAGGACTTCATCCTTAATCCATAACCTACTACGCTCTTCAGGATTCCTCGAATTTTCCTTATGAACAATGTCCCTTCCGAGATCTCTTAGCTGATCGTGCATCAAAAACTCATTGCCCTTTCCAATCTTTATCAAGGACATCCTTTTGAGGACCTCAATTCCTCTAATTGGGGAAAGTCCACAATCATTCCACATATAAATTGCGTTTGTCTTTTTCTCACCAATGAAAAAACATGCGATATCCAGAAAAATTTGTTGTTCCTAAAAAGTCAATGCATCATAGCTAATCTTCAACTTATCGCAAACATCCTCTGGAAGTTTTTTGCTTAACTTGTCCAATGTTTCTTCCCATATTTCTTTTTTTTCATTGTGCAACATTGAACCAATTACTTTGATAGTCAAAGGAAGTCTTCCGGTAGCATATACAATTTTCTTTGAAATACCACAGTCATCCTCTGAAGGAGAGTCGCTATTAAATGCATGTCTCGAAGAGCTGAAAAGCATGATCACTACTCATCACCTTCATCTCATATGTTAAAATTTCATACTTTGGTCCAGTGATTTGCAAAACATTCTCGTTTCTAGTAGTAATAAGTACTCTAGAACCTGAAAACAAAGCATGTTTTCCAACTAATTTCTCCACTTGTTCGCTTTTATCAACATCATCCAGTACAATTAAGACCTTCTTATGTCTAACTGTTTCTCCAATCCTCTTCATTCCATTGTCAGTTGCATCAATGCTTCCCGTTCTTGCAGCATTTCCTATTTCAGATAGTAACTTCTTTTGCAATCCAACCAAGCCATCCGTTCTTGACGACTTTTCTCGAACTTCTTCAAGAAAGCAGCAAGACTTTCCAAAGTGGGTAGAAAGATCATTGAATACGACCTTGGCAAGAGTTGTTTTACCGATACCCCCCATGCCATGAATTTGAATGAGCCGTCCACCTCCAGAGCCTACGTCTAACAAACTTTTTACTGCTACCGCTTGATCATAGATTCCAATTAAATGTTTAGTCATAGACTTTTGCTTTGTCTTCAACTTCTTCACAACCTCTTCAACGACCAACTTAATGAGTTCCCTTTGGCTGTCATGAAGGAAAACCATTTCAATAGGGGAAAATTGCAGGGAATAAAAAAAAAAAAATAATAAATAAATATATATATATATATATATATATATATATATATAAATTTCATTCGTGATACAATTCCATCAGACTTCGACGAAATCTCCTTTTTATTTTGTTCGTTTCCTAGCAGTTGATGTTATTCAATTACATCTGCTTAAGTATGCAATAATTCGATAACTAATGGGACATCAACAATCAAGAAATTTCTTCTAAAATTTTGTACTTAATGTAAGGTTTTCTTAGTTATTGCTTTTGATAACTTAACATTTGTAATTTGATGTGTTGTGCAAACCTTATGTGTACTTGATCTTGTAAAATTCCTAAATAACACCAAGCATGCATAAAACAAACATTTTGACGAGAATGATGGAATTGACCCTGAAGGATTTTAGATTTGATTTTTCTAGCTAATTCTATGTAACCATAAAAAAAATATGAGTCTACATCACTTTCACAGGCACTTTTCATTCACATTGCTAGGTGCCACGAGTTGCATTGTGTCATGACGAAAATTGACGATCCCAACATGTGATTAGCAATCCTCAAATTATGTTAATCTTCTTTGTGCAAGATGAATGTACAACTATTTATGCATCACGAATTAGTATTTTATCAATTATATTCACGTGACAACCTTAGAAGTAGGACATTATATGTTCAGGAGGAGAAATGTCTGATGTATTAATTGAAAGATTAAATTATTAGACAGGAACGTGCATGGTATTCATTCATTCCACTTTGTCACCCATAGTTTCACATTTTATTTTACACGCATACCATTTAGTATTACTAGTGGAAATCCCACCTCAAATGTTGTGATATATCTATATTACTAAGTTTTGAGTAGTAGTTCTAGAAGCATTAGAATTTTACTAAGAGTTTCTTACTAAATGACAGAGGTGAAAAAAGGAAACAAAATTCATATAGACCATCAAAGAAAGGAAAAAATGAGCGTTCATTTCTATTTTTATTTCTTCATTAAAAATAGACAGATGATAGCGCTTCTAGTGAAATCAAGAACACTAACAATTTTAGTAGCTCTAGCATGATTCTTATGTTTTTGGATTCTCTTCTCCTACATTTAGTATGTTCCTTCTTTCTATGAATTATTTACTTAGTTTTTGCAACTAGGATAAAGAAATTAGGGAAAATAAGGATCTTAGAATGCAGCAAGCTCACCTATCGCCTATCTTGACTTCCCATCCCTTTATTGCATCAACCTCCATCAAAGTCTTTCTCCAAGAATCTACTTCTTCGATGCTCAAGTTATTCTTTCCCTAATAGAATGAACTTCCATTTCTATTTTTAGTTCTTCATTAAAATTAAACATATGCTAGCGCTTCTAGTGAAATCAAGAACACTAACAATTGTAATAACTCTAGCATGAATTTTGTGTTTTTGAAATATCTCCTCCTACCCGCATCTAATATATTCCTTCGTTCTAAGAATTATTTACTTAGTTTTTGCAAACAAGAAAAAATATTAGGGAAGCTCGCCCATTGTATTTCTTGGCTTCCCACCCCTTTATTGCACCAACCTCCTTCAAAGCCTCTCTCCAAGAATCTACTTGTTCAGTGCTCAACTTCTTCTCGCACTCCAAATTGAGAATAGCAGCCTCATACAATGGGGTTTTCAGCTTGACATCGTCAGGTTCCACGTCAAAGAAAATATGTAGGATCTCTTTATTGCCATTCAACTTAGAGGTGTTATCCACAATCTGCCCGAGCTCACAGAGACACCAGTGACTTGAAGTGTAGGTTCGAGAGAAGATGGGGATATAGATCCTCGAGTTGTCGATCGCTCTCTGGAGTGCTCCATCAATTTTTTCACCAACACGGAGCTCTTCATCATCTCGAAAGACGTAGATACCAGCATCAGTCAAGCTATGGTAGAGGAAGTCGGTAAATCCATGACGACTGTCGGGTCCCCTGAAGCTCAAGAACACTTGATACACGCTTCCTGACGATGTTCCTGCCTCTGAGATCCCCATTTTAAACTTTAGCATTAGCAACTCTCTCCCTCTCTCCGTCGTGGGTGAACAAGATAGGCCTTCGCCCTTGGCTGATTGAAGGTCTCAACCACAAACATATCGCGTAAATATATCACAAGTGAGGTTACCAATGATTAGAGAAAAGCATAAAAAATACTATCGCGGACTATTATATAAATTCAGTTACAGAATAACAAAAAAGAAGCAAATATGCAAATGACCGTATTATATTCAAACTTCGAATGATCCATATCATTTGTAAGTCAAATTTTTTGAAAGGTTGAGATTAGCCTGCAATCTTCTCATAAATTCACTCGTCTATTCTTGTTAAGAAGTTGATCAGGGAGACTTTGGTCCAATTATATAGGAAGGAACGCAAAAAAAAAAGAAAAATACAAATTGGTATATAGTCCCGACGACCAGATCCGTCCTCGATCGTGGGCACCGCACTCATTCTGAGCAAGGTTTTCACGAAACCAAACTCTTCAAGGCAAATCCAGAACAAGTCAGAAGAGAATCGTACCTTGTACGTTGTCACTACTACTGGGAAAGGGCTTCGTGAAGATGAATATCGATGGCTCCTGGTCCTAGCTAGCCGATTCGTCGGAGGGGTTCGTTGCCGGAGTCGCTCGGGATGACCGGGGGATGTTGATCGCTGGGTTTGAGAAGAAGATCGTGGCCTCCTCTGCTCTGCACACGGAAAAACTAGCCCTCAAAGAAGTGTTTGTCGGTGGCTGTGCGAGGCAAGGAAGCTCGAAGACTTTTATTCGTTTGGTTAAGCTTTTGGGAAAAGCCTTTGAGATAATACAAAGACCTTTAGCCTAAAGAGGTTTGGTAAAATGCAAAGACCGTTTGGTAAACTGTAATTGAAAAATGCCTTGGAAAGTAACTTTGGGGAAATGTTGTTTGGTAAACATATATTTGAAAAGTCCTTTACTATGACCAATTTAAGTTTTTTTATTTTCATTTTTTTAAATTGGAGAAAAAACAATGATTGTAACTTTATTAACAAATTTACAAACCAAAATATACATCAAGGTAGATTTTTCTCAATTAAAAAGAAAGTAATTTCATTATAATAAGCACGGTCACATATATTTCAAGAAAAAAAAATGTTATCCATAAATATTTCATGCACATTCCTAGACGATTCCAAGTGATAGCAACCGCCAACATTCTCATGTCATCATCTAACAGGAAATGGATGCTCGAAAAATCACATTTATGCATTAATCGATGTGCAACAACATAAGTATTTAACATACATCAACATATTAGTTTGAAAAATAAAAGCCACAATCTTTAGTACAATTGACATGCACCAACCCATATGTCTTAGGAGCAATCCCTCATAAAAAAAGCACCAACCAAGTAGAAACCAACATTTTTTAGCAATGGTCACTATACAATAGTGTCACTCAGTACAACCACATTTAGTGTCTGTCTCTCACTTTTTCAGTTTCAAAACTTCAACTTGCATATTGTTGTTCATGTTCACCATATGCTCAATCCTTTCCACTTTCCAGCAACATACTGTGCAGAGACTTGAACTAGTGGTGAGTTGATACCTTGAAGAGCCATCCAAGCAATTTCCTTCTCCCATCTTTCTCTAATCCCACCAAGCAAAAGAATCTTTCCAAATAACATTAGATCCAGTTAGACTAGTACTGAATCTAAAAATACAGCCTTATCATCATTTTCATATTGCATCAGAGGCTCATAAATTTGCTGTAGGATGACTGCCTAAAAGGTATAGGTTAATATTCTTGGTGATATCTTATAGCTTGATGTAATAGCATTTTGATTGTAATGCCAAGGAATGGGTCTCTGAACAACAACACCAGCATCATGAACGTAGGGAAGGGAACCAAATTTTGGTATTGAATGCATCTGCAGACCACTAGTTTTATCCCAAGAGATGTGTGAACCACACCAGTACTTCAAGCACTAGCGTAAACAGGCCAAGACCTCCACCCCAAATACTCCAGAAATCCTATTTAAAAATCAAACCATGGTCAGCAATGGAAAGAGAGCTGCACAAGGGAACAGGTAACATTTGAAATAACAGAGGAACTATATGTCCTTTCAGCACTTTCCTTAACGAGTTCTCACTCATGATCCTCCATGAGGATGTCCTGCATATTAATAATAACCCCAAAGGCTGATGCATACTCAACTACAAAAGCAATATGAAGATTGGGAATGGGTGGAGATCCATGAAACATTGATTTCGATGAGGAAAATGTGAGGGCTTTGAGGATTTGGGAGCGAGTCAATTACGACGTAGAAAAAATGCACCCATTGATGTTAGAAAAAGTTGCGCAGGAACGTAACACGCAAAAATTGTAATACTTTGACGACCACAAAGACCTCTTCAACAAGCTTTCCAGCATCAATCTGAATAAAAGCCAATATAGATAAGCAATTAAATGAAATAAGATCAGGCAAATACATGTACAGGATTTCAACATATTTAGAGATTTCCTCACCATTCTGACTTTTCCCTTAGAATTGTAATACTCAATAACTGGAAGGCTAGACTCTGAGAACACCTTAAACATTTTCTTTATTGTTTCTATATTGTCATCTTCTCTTCCCTTCAAAACTAGTAAGAAATAGTGGAAAAGTATCAACAACTCAATAGAAAATGAAATGGTAGCACAGATCCTGTTTAACTTCGAAGAAAGATCAAGATAACAACCTATTTATACAGACAACATAAAATTAATAATAAGCATGTGACATCCAGATTTTCGAGTCCTGATTACGATTAGATAAATTGGGCATTTCATCGGCGCGACTACAGTGTTTTTCTCTGAGTTGGCCACTCACGAGATAACTAGACTAACTGGGTAAGTTATTAGGGACTTTAAGGCAGATAGACTGAGAATTCAACTAGGAATCGACTTCTCGACCGTGCTCATCTTTAGGGATCATTGCGGCACAGTTAAAAATCGAATTAAGATCAGAGATAGATCGGTTCGACTGAGATGAATGACCAATTATGGGTGACTTCACTAAATTGGAAAATTCTCATCGACCGGCACTAATTTGATTTTACTCTCGTTTTGGTACCCTGTGTCCGTATTTGAACTCTTGAGATTTTCACGACAATCGAGAATCGACAATGTGTCGAGTGGGTTCATCGTGGCTCAAAGAAAATCGACCACGGGTCATTTGTCCTAAAAAGTTCTGAAAACTACCTGGTAGTCTAGGTCACGCTAAAAGCGCGTCGGAGTGAAATTAACCATCAATCTGAGTCCGATTCCAGAAGATGGAGATTCTGTCATGTCACAATAAATTTTAGGAATGTTGACTCAGTCTTAGAAGATTTTTCTGACAATCGAGACTTTTTGGGAAAAAGTCGGTTTAGGGCCATTTTCGTTTGGTTGAAGCCGAAGATCAATTCTGGTTGCAAAATTGAGATGAACGATGGTTTATTGGATGAGGAAAAATAGTAATTGAGACATTGAGGCGTCGATTGATTTTATAAGAGCCGATTGAGGATGAATTGAGGAAGGATTGTGCCAAAATTCGTGACTTCCCGTCCTACTAGCTATTTTGGACCAATTGGGAGGTCATGGAGAATGTCTTGGTGGATCATTGGAGGCCATGGGTTTAAACTTGGCCTAGGATGAACCTTGGGGACTAAGTTTGGAAAATATCAAGCAAGAGGGGCCCTCCATCCCTCCTCATCTTTATCCTCTCTTCTTCTTTTACCACCGGTGAAATCTTCCTCTCCTCTCTCCATTTTGGGCGACCATCAGCAATCGGAAGAAAACCACCGAAGCTGCTTCCTTCTTGCCATTTTTTTTTGTTGACCGAAGATTTTCAATTTGAAGAAGGCTTCACGTGGGACGTCTCCTCCCGTTGCCTCGTCCAACACCGAAGGAAGCCTCCTGCCGAGTCTTCATTTTTCATTTGGCCAGCCACGACTTTTTGTTTCAGCGAAGCCACCGAAGCAGCTTGCTTCTCCACGCGTCCAAGACCACCGAGTGAAACCAGCCACACGCCCGAAGATCTCTCTCCCTTCGTCCTCAGCTTCTCCGCCAGCAAAGACCGTTCCATCGAATTCTTCACCGAACTGCCAGCGAAACCATCCACTCCACCGACCTGCAACTTCTTGGACGCCAACACCTGCCCGTGTATCTTCATCAATTTCTTCAACGCCGCACGTCGATTCCCACTGCCCAAAGGAATCCACCGACAGCCCAACATAAGCTGCTCCATCTCTCCACGTGACCAAGGACGCGGCTGCTTCTTCGTGTCATCGTTGGAACGGCACGAAGCCAAACTCCAGTGAATCTCCAACGTTGCTGCCTCGATCTGCTCAGCTTGCCATCTCCATCTTGCCATGCGATTCGTACGAAGCGAGCTCATGAATTCCCGACAGTCCTCGGCCCTACGATTGTCAACGGCCCAGCTTCTTCAATCGACGCCGCACGAATCCACCGAGTTCTGCCGTCCACCTCCACTCACGCCGGTCAACGACGCTACTCATGGAAACCCTCATTTGACCGAAGAAATTCCAGCGTGCAGCCCATCATTTTGCGTTGAAGGCAGGCCCACGTCCACGAAGCCAGCGAATTGAGTGCCACTTGAAGCCCAGCAGTTTCTTCTTGGCTCGGGCCCAGCAGCCCACTCCTAATTTCAGTCCAACAAGTTTTGGCCCAAGAACAGCCCAGCAATTCCAGTCCACGAGCCAACAAGTTCAGCCCAGTTCAGTTGCATTTCGGCCCAAGCTCAGTCAACCCATCTCAACTTGAAGCCCAGTTCAGTTTAGTTTCAGTGAGGCCCAGCAAGTTCAGCCCATCTTGGGCCCGTGAAGCAAGTCGGCCCAAGTTCAGCCGCCGCCGCGGTGTCCCAGTCCTCACTTTTAATCAAGTGAGTTTTACTCACTAATGCTTTCTTAGTTTGCTAATTATACTTAAATGTTGATTAGATTTAATTAAGTGCAATTAGATGGTTAGATTAGAGTAGATTAGTGATTATTAGATAATTGTGATGCGCGTAAGTCAATTGGATTGTGCAATTAGCGAGTAGGCACGTAATACTATTTATTGAATGCTACTTAGGATTTTTCCCAATCCTTATCGGGTGTTAATTAGGCAATTCGGGCATAAATGGAATTTTTAGGAATTAAATATTAATTTTCGATATTAATTATTTAATTATTTATTTCTTGGAAATTAACCTGGGATGGTCAGTGACCAGGATTTTGTGCTGATTGTCATGGCACAATTCGTTTATTTAATTGAGCTTTATTTTGTGTTGAATTGAATTATTTGTGAAATTGAGAATTATTCTTTAATGGAATAATCTTTGGTTATTAATTAGAAAATAACCGAGTGTCGATTGACAGCACCAAAAGTGTTTTGGTGGACTATAGAAAATATGGGAGTTATGGAAAGGAAAATATTATATTTTGGCTAAGGCTGATTGTGTCTCCACACACGGCTATTTTATCAAGAATGGTAAGAGGGAATTGATTGAATGATCATAACAGTATACTATATCATCCTACGGGCTCTGATATGTCAGCTTAGCGAGAGCAGTATACTGGTGTACTATATCAGCTTGCGGGTGATATGTCAGCTTAGTGCGAGCAGTACACTTTATCAGTTTAAAGTGAGCATCGGGGGTATACTATATCAGCCTGCGGGTGATATGTCAGCTTAGTGAGAGCAGTATACCGGTATACTATATCAGCCTACGGGCGATATGTCAGCTTAGCGAGAGTAGTATACCTTAACCCTATCAGCTTAGTGCGAGCTATACTATCTATTTATCAGCTTAGAGTGAGCAGTCCTAGACTATGGTTGGACTTATAGATAGTATTGAATGTGCCGACCAAGCATGGGTCGTGATAACATGTAATCGACTAGGTCGATTGTTTATTAGTTCATTCTGATGATGTTAATTGATTGATCGAATGGAAATGACCGTGAGTGGTCTTGTTGACGTGTAATCGACTAGGTCGATTTGATCGATGCTTCGATTAGTGATGCAATTGCTTGGGTGCCTATTTGATCTGCGCTAATATGCAAGTGGAATCTGAGGCCAAGGTAAGTCCTCTGACTCATGTTGTGCATAGCTAACCCTAAGGTGTATTAGTTTACTAATCGGGTCTTAGGGGATAGAACTTGTTGAGACGTGGTCTCAATGGTTATTGAATAACCATTTTAGGACCCTGATTAGGAGCCTGAGGAGGAGGAATCTGAAGAGGAGAACCCTAATGTGGAACTAGATGAGAAGGAAGATTTTGGAGAAGAAGATGACCATGAGGAGGATCTTGAATATGACACGGATGAGGACTGAGATCTCATCCTGTTTTGTCAGACCTTGATTATATGTGGATAAGGGTTAGATCAGACCCCTGAGAATAGTATTACATTATATACTATGAGGTGTGTGTATAAAAAGAGAATAGTTGAGAATTTCAGTATGAAAAATATGGCATGTTTTTTTATCCCATTATTTTATTGTCTGGGGATTTATAACTGCTCCCACATGTGCATATATAAATGAAAGGGTTGGCGATACTTAGTCCTGAGATATCGCATTTTAAAACCGACCAAAAGTAAGGGATGTGCGCATGCCTGAGGATCGGGGTGTGACAAAGCTCGTAAAGGGAAGCTGAACTAATCGATTCAAATCGACGCACGCGAGCTACGGTAAGCGATTCACAAGAAGCCAGCCCCAGCTCCAAGCCAAACCATTCCACCATACTTTTCCTATACGGATCCCGTGAATGCTCCGACTTGAATATGCTATAATCAACAAGCTTAGTCCAGAATTTCCCCTAACTTTTTCAGGAATTTGAAAGCGCGCAAGCCTAATCAAAAAGGAAAATGGGAAAACTTGGAACGCTGGGTGGTGAGAGAGTCCAACCTGTGAGCGGTCAGAGAGATAGGGAACTCTTGCTGTAATCTGTGACTCCAACCCGATCGACGACGCACCACAGAGAGAGAGAGAGAGAGAGAGAGAGAGAGAGAGAGAGAGGGGGTTCGGCCAGCCGATCTTCTCATCACCCTTGGAGCCCAAGCGCGGGTTCCAAGGTAGTTAGACCCCAGGTGCGGTGATGCCGGGGTCCCGCTACCTCGACGAGCCTCACAACAATAGATCTAGGCGATGATGCGACCGTCGACTAGGTGATCGGCAACGACCATCGATCAGGTAATCGGAGGTGACTAGGTGAGCGAATAAGAGAGGCAAGAGAGCTGTGTTTAGTTAGACGAGCGGTTGAGTGGAGAGAGGCGAGGGAAGAGAGATGCGAGGCAAGGGAAGAGAGAGGCAACAGATCAAGGTTTTTACGTTAAAAAGGGGTAAATGTGGAATGATGGTTAATGAGTGAGGGTAAGATTGGAAATTCAAAAGATTTATTAACTGAGGTACTGTTGCATGCCGAGAATGCCAGAAAGCCAAAGCAGGAGAGAGGGAGCTTTGAGCTAAGGGCCTTTACAGGGCCTTACAAATGCTAGCATTTCCCAAATGGGCTCCCAAAAATAATTGCCAAACACACTTGCATTTGCCCAAGAAGCTTTAGAGATTCAAAGGACTTTGCAAAATTGTTCCCAAACACAGCCTAAGTCTTCGAAGCGATCTGAGAGTGCCTTCAAGCTGTATGTACGGTGCATGGGCCCTCCGGTGTTTCATTTTAGACAATTGAATTTTCTCAAATTGTTTCTTGTCGAGAACAAAAAGTGTTTGCGGCAAAATCATAGTTGCTAAGGAAAAAAAAATGTCTAGGACACGGAATTGATCTTAAAGTACTATTCTTATAGCACCTAACCAAATCCACCTACGTTAGCAGAGATATTTATCAAATGAGTACTAAAACTATGTGTTTTGCGATGAAGTGAATGGAGCTCCTCTATTTACGTCTCTGCATTTTTTTTTCAAGTGATGGAAAATGTGGCCGATCATGTCTTGCTCGTTGTGTTTTAAGAAATAATCTTTTAGTGCGATCACGTAATATCTTCTCTATGTTTTGATATGCTTTGCAGATTAATTATGAGCCCCTCTGTTCATTAATTTTATTAGTTTCTATGATCTAAGCTCCCTCTAAATCCTTCTCCATTCCAAAATTATAGAATATTTAATTGTGCAATGTTTAAGTGATCTACTAACATGATTTCTTTTGCTTGTTTCATGCCCGTTATGCTTAGTCCTCTTTCCTGCACTCATTTCATTTGTAGGATGATGACCGTCATAACACACAATAGAGATCTCCAAACATCATTCTACGCTCTCCATCATCGAGTCATGAGCCACACTCTAAGGGATGAGGTTAGTGTTATCTCCAAAGGTACAGTGATCATTGTCAATCACTATTTGTTTTTGTCATGAGTGTCTTAGGTGAAGCAAAAATAGAACAGAACAGTTACTTGTGCCCATTGTTGAAGAAAGCTCATTGGAACATCTAGTATAATTCCTGCAATTTCAAGATACAAGGTTAGAAAAGATTTTATGGCGGTGACGAGACCTCTTTCATGTGCAGTCAAACCTTATGTTAGCGATCTTCAGCTGTATGCTTGAGCTGCAGCTAAAATTGCTTTAAAATGCGAAAAAGGAAAACATGGCAATATAGTGTTTTTGTTGCAGTGATTCTCTCTCGGATAAAGGGTATCTCTCTCCCTCTTTGAACCTACCTCGTTTGATTATACCTTTCTTGCATAGGTACTGTACATAGAGCAATCTAGAGAGTCTAATAAATTATGGACCCCAATGAAAAATCGACTGTCTTCCTCCAATATGACTAGACAATTTTTCAGGATCACGGGAAGAGAGCAAAAGTCCATCCGCGAGAAGCATTTGCCTTTTGTTGTGATTTGTCTTGTGATTAAATGGGGTTTCCATAATCTTTATTAAATTATCAATGCATTTGATTCGTTTATGTTTTTTTTTTCTTTTTGCAGCCTTTGCTATCAATATATTGGTAAAAGAAAAAATATATATATATAGAGTCTTAGTTGTTGTGTGACGGCTTAATTTCTAAGAGGAACAAGTCGAGCTTCATAACTCCCAAGTACTTTCACTTTCTTTCTTTTTTTGGGTTTTTTTTTTGGTTTGTTTTCAATTCTTATGATTCCGATAGCTTAATATTTAGTTAAGGCGAGACACCATATAACCAATCATATGTAATGTTTTCGTGAAATCTGAAAACTTTTCTTATCGTTTGTAAAATTTTGATGGAAGAATAAAGAGCGACAGATGGAAGATGAAAGGAAAGGTAAGAAAAGCCGGGTGGGGTGACTTTCTAGATGTTGTGAGGGTTTTCTGTCAAAATCCTTGGAAAAGTCACCATATGGAGACTTACGTACTTCCTTTTTGAAGGCGGTCAAATAGAATCATCTTGAAGGTATGTGGTGCATGGCAAATAGAAGTCCATAGCAAATCTTGAATAACGGAGCGAGAATGACCCATTCCGGAAGATGGAGACCGCGCAGCTCCATGACGTCCTCCGTCTTCTTGATGAGCTCGAAGGTGCGGACATCTGAGACTCGCCGGGAATTCCTCTTTGTGAAATCCTGCCAACTGGAGGTATTCGCCGCTGTCTAGGCTGAGCAAGTTCCTCAGCTCTCGAACCCCTTCGGAGAATTGACATCGGCCATGGAGAATACTTTCTCGGCATGTTTTGGCTCGGTTGCATTTATAAAGGAAACCATGATTATTAGGAAGTTCAATAAGAGTTCCACCAAGCATGAAGCACTAATACCCTCGCTTCCTTGAACTTCTTCGATATGAACTTGGGAATCCTTCGTAGCATGCAAAATCAACATAAAAAAATAATATATCTATATATAGAGAGAGAGGCTTACGATTTTTCCACTCGAATGTTGTCAACCTGGACTATATTAAAATAAAATTTGAGGAGGCTGGATAAGAGAAAACCGCTTTCTCATCTTTTACTTGAGGAAATGGTTGAGCGTGAGCATCTCTGCCTCTCATGTACAAGGTTTCCTAAATATTGGAAAAGTAATTTGAACTTTTATTGCATTTGCATGCGTATGCATTAAGTTAATTTACCTTTTATAAACTTTGCTTTTTTTAGATTTTTTACTTGTCGCAACACGTTGTAGAGTGCTTATTAAGTAATTAATAGATCTGATCATGGATCTCACCACTTAGGGCTTGTCTTGAATGGGCGGACTTACCCAAGAAAATTAGCTTGCATAGGCAAGCCTCGCTATTTGTTTGAGCCCAATATATATATGGGCCGGGCATGGGCAAGAGTCTTAGGCCTAGAACCGACCCAATCGGCCCCGTTTACTTGTCCAAAGACACTGCAGCACTCGCAACCTTAATTCAAATTAGTTTGTTCCTACTAGTCCCATATCTTCCCTAAGAAATTCTTGGGAATCATTCGTAGCAAAAAACCAAAAAAAAAAAAAAAGAAGAGAGAGAGATAAAAGTAATTAGATATATGTAAATAGAAATAAAATGCAGTAGAGCTAAAAGAGTTTTCATTTACAATTATCAGTCAACTCTTATAATGTACTGATTGCTTATGGCTATCTCACTAATTTTGATGCCATGTTGTAGGTGTCAGATTTTGTAAGGCTTGCAAACCGTGTTAATAATTTGAAGGATGTTATTAAAATGAAAGAAAAATATTACTTTATTTTTCAATTTTTTACGAGGGCTAGAGATAGAGTTCAAGCTTCACATTGTAATTTAGTTATCAAATTATCAATAATTGAGTTTACTTGAGTTTAATCTCGAACACATATGCTATATAGAATTCAGCTCGAGCATGGGATTGAAAAACTAAGTTTTGTCATACTCACAATCCAATATCAAACCATCAACATCAAGTTAAACTTTGCATCAACAAACTACTTCAAATGAATTTATAGCTTGATTGCGCCTTTATAGCATTTTTTTTTTTTTTTAATTATAATGATGTACCTTATCTTAGACACTTTCAGTGCATTGATCCACTAAATGATATGCTACTTCATTCCTCGCATGCCAACAAGAGTGATGCTAGTGGTCTTTAAATCTTCACAAGCCTCTAGGCCGCATTTGGTCGTCTGGACATTTTCGCCGGATAGGATAATGCCGGATAAGATAAGGATAGAATAGGATTAAATATCCAATCCAATGTTTGTTGACATTTTAATATAATATTAATTTAAATAAATATTATCCAAATAAATATTTGATTTGCAGAATTAAAACTAAAAATAAACCAGGGAAATAAAACAACCTCTCTTCCTCGTGAAGCAAAGGAGGAGGCCATAAGCGCTCAACTCAACTTTCCACAAAGAAAATAGTACTCTTAGAAAAGGCAAAAAAATTGCCGGAAGGTGAGGCGAACTGAAAATCTCTTTATCGGAGATAGACAATCGTGTGGATCTTCAATGAATAAATGAACTCGAGAAAAACCCAGCTTTGCACTTTGCCGGAGATGTCAAGTTACTGGGTCGATCATTTAAAAATGATATTGTCAAATTTGGGTCTTTAGCATGTGTTGAACAGAGGAGAGAGCACGGGATGCGATTTGGAGAAATGAAGGGGATGGGGGTAGTTTTTTTAAGAGATTATTGAAACAATCTCGGGCAACGCTTGAGCTTTTGCCTGGTCCTTTCTATTCATCCCTGCTTTTCTCATTCTATATCTATGCGAGCAACCATGAAGAGGTGGCTCAGCCATGGAAGGCCAATGACTGCAAGCTGCCACGACTAATATGGTGGCTCGACCATGGACCCTAGCTCCAGATCTCACCTCGTCGATCACAAACCAGCGCGTCACCAACCAGATCTGGTCGGCTCTGTCTTCCCAAGGTTGCCACAACTTTGGCCAAATATGAACTGTAGCAACGAAGGAAGAGGGGAGGAAGAGAGAGAAATTTTATTTTTCAAATTTCACATATTCTATTTGGGTCTATCCCATCTCCTAGGTGGGATTTTTTTTATCCAGACTATATCTGGGGTATATCCAGTCATATCCAGATTTCGTGTCACTTTAAACTCCGGATATGATAACTTTTATCATATCTAGTGTTTAGAGGCAATTTGGTAGACCGGATAAAACTCCGGATATGATAAAAGTTATCCTATCCCCGGATAGGATAACTTTTATCATATCCGGAGTTTTATCCGGTCTACCAAATGCAACCCTAGAGTCTAAAACATGGAGAAGTCCGATGAGAGCTTAATTCTTGAAAAATAAAATTACAATCAATCTATCAAGAAAGTTTTAGAAAAGGAATAGCATGATCAAATTATGCAGTCAAATCAATTAGTAATGCATATCAACTAATGTTTACCATGTTTTAGAAAAGGAATAGCATGATCAAATTTGCCAGTGTACTCTATATATAAGAGATTAGATTAAGATGCTCTAAATTCCTAAAATAGTTCATTGATATTAAAATACGAGAAAGGATCTATACATAAGATGAAACAACATCATGTGAAAATATATAGTAAATCTTGCGGGATTCGCATAGTGATTAAAGGAAGGAATTGTGTGTGTGGGTTGAGCACATCACGGGCGTTCAATTTTCCACATCAGCAAATGTAGACAATTTTATACCCTACTGGTCCATGAGATTAGTAATATATGTCATGAGCTTGACCTTTTAGCTGCCTAAGATATAAGCTTCTAGGTGAGAGAAATAACTTATTACCAGAAAATGAAAAGATTAGTTAATCAAGTAGATAAAGCCTTCCCTCCTCCTTTTGCCCCCTTTCTATCTAGCATAGTTATGGAAGCAGGTTGATGAAATTTCGTCTATGTGATTTCTCATATGCGTGAATACATTTGATGTTTTTAGGTATATCACAACTTTGATGAAAATTGGTTTGTTCCAAATCTAGCTAAATTAAGAATTTTTTCATGGACACAATCAACTAAACTATAGAAGAAATTAAAATCAAGACTCAACCTCGACATCAAAAGTTAAATAAGTAGCAGAAATTGAATCTATACTCGAAATGAAACCTTCACGACTAAAAGAATGAATGCCTGGAAGATCGACTAATTCATTTCCTATTTGAAGTGGCTTTAAATCAAACCGTAAAAGGTAGGGAGGACACAGAAATACATCATCCACCAATTAAATAAGTACCTTAGGTGCTTCTAGAGCACACATCCTACTTGGCCGACCCCAACCACACGCAAAATTCAAGGAACACTCAATTTTATCAAGGACATAAGTCACTTGATTTGTAGTTGTGTTCCTGAAGCACCTCCCCTAGCAATAATTTTTTTTTTTTTTTTGAATTGTGTAACGAGTATTTGACTTTTTTAATATCAGAAAAAGTGTACTAGAAATCTTAAAATTGTAAAAGTGCAATCAAGAAAAAATACAACTAAGTCCTAAAATTTATCAATATGATGTAATCAAGTTTCTCTATTAACTTTGTTCAATATAGTTGATGGAAAATGCTGACATGGCTTCTTCTTGTTTTATTCCTTTCTCTCTCTTACTGGCATCGAGCTTAAAAGAAAAAGTCCGTGTGCAAAAACGTCGTTGTTTAAGATTCAGCCCAAATTTCCAAGCCATGATTGAGTTTTCTTCTCAAGTGTTGTTTACTTCTTCATCCGTCTTTTGTCCAGTGTCCATATTATTCGTGGAGTTCGCTTCTTATTTGTCGATCCTCCTGTTCTTCGTCCAAGTATCCTTCTTCTTCTTCGTCGAGTCCCCATATTTCCTCTTCGATCGAACGCGACGAGGTCGAGTCCTCGCACAGGAGCTTGATGAGCCAACAACGACGCCGAGTCCTCTTCGTCCAAGCCCGACGGTGGGGATGACAGTGTTATAAGCCACTACATTGAGCTTAATCCCCTTTCTTGTATTCTGTTTTCGTTCCAATGGAGGCATGGAAACTCATTTGAGGTGTTTTCTCTTGGGGATTAAACAGGTCTGAAGTTTGAGAGTGAAGTCAACGTTACAGCAGGTGGCTGCATCTATTTGAAATACCGCGAATTGTGTTCAGACATATTCTCATGGTTTATTCTAATTGTCAAATACTAAATGGAAGGCAGTTGTTTTCTGGCTCAACTGCCAAAGCAGAAGCAAAAGAAGGGTAGAGCACAAAAAGCGTGCTCAATTCTGTGATGGAGACTTGGTGTAAGCAGAAGTAGCAAGCTTTTCCGACCTGCCTATATCTCCTTTCCTTCTTTGTTCATTCTAGTGGCAAGCGGCTGCTATTCTTCGGTCATTCCTGGTCTCGAATAACGAGACTCAGTCTGAGTGAGGGTTTGAACTTTTGAGAGCTTTTTCTTTAGGATTCCGTGTTGGGTTTCGCTTGAAGGAGTTTAAGTCTGTTTATTCGTGGCTTTGCCTCTCTTATTGTGGCCATTTTCTGTTACATTTACGATCTTATCAGATATTCTTGTGACCATTCACCTGCAGCGAATGAAGATAATAGATGAGCATTTTAATCGAGTTGCGGTCTCTTACCAAGAATTGTCAATACTTCCTGTCTTGGTGATTTATATACATGGGAAAAAACAAGACGCATGGTCATTCATGCGGGTTCACACACAGTGCATATAAGCTGTGAATTAGAAGGGAAGGTTGAAAAATTACGCAATGGTGATGAGCTACATTCTAATTCAGAGATTGAAACTGAGTAGCCTCAAGAAGAGACTACAAATGTGAATGCATTAGGTAAGACCTACCTACATACATAGCGTGTAATTTTTCATCATACTATACTAAAATGGTCCGTGTATTGATCTGGTTTGATAATATTAGATCCATCTTTCAATATTTAGAATTTCTTGTCTAGTAGCTACCGCTAGAAAAGGGAAGCACGGCTTTACCTGTCTATTGGGTGTATACAGTCTTTCTCTTGGGAAATGCATCATTGTCAAGTTAGGGAACAAAATGCAACCTATTGGAGGTCTGGGAAGTTTCTCGGAACCATTGCTTGCTAGTTAACAACATTGTTTACAACTTGAAAGCAAACTACCAAGGCTATGAGAAACACTATGATTAGGATTGTAGAGGTAGTTAGCTTGTTATGGCATGAAATTCCATTCATGTTTTAAATAAATTTAACATCATTATTAATATTTCCTTGCTGTCTAAACATGATTATCTTCGTACCAGCTACAGAAAAATGGATTCCACGATCCTAAATGTAGATATTGGAAAAGTGATTTAAAAGCTGCTCGCTATGGTAGCTCTCAATCATTCTCGTATCATTTGAAGAATCTGTTGGAGAGAGTGAGAAGAGATCAATGCACAAATCTCGTCACTTTTTCGAGTTCAAAGGAAAGGAACAAGGAAGGTACGAATCTTGTTCTAGGATTGTTTTAATTGACCTGTCAGCATTAAATGGACTTTCATTACCTATTGATGTCTACTTTGCGATAACCTTTCTATTTTTCATCTTTTTTATTGCAGAAGCTGACTAACGCAAATAAGGCTAACAGAGCAAAACAAAAGATACGACACACCTTAGAGAACAAAAGTTCGGCTAGAATAACAGCATAAAATACTCTCATCTTTACTTAAATTTTTGTGATCCCTTACAAGTGATATTTTATTGTGTAAATCAATAATCTCACTTTAGAAAAGATTCTGTTGAAGTGATATATTTTTGGACCTAGGGTAAAGATGTGTAGAAATATTTGCAACTTTTCCAACAATACATGTGTTTTGAATAGCAGTTGTCATAGGAAGAAAATATAGAATGTGTTCTAGAATTGCCTCCTTAAGATTGTCTATGTTCTTAGCACCTGCATTGATAACTTGTTATTCTCATAGCTCTCTGATTTGGGTTTGCTAGTGACAGCACAATAATCCATAACTTGGTTCAGGTTTATCTAGCACACATAGTCCACCATCATTAACAAAAGAGTTGTACAGCTGTAAAGTAAATTTGAGATGATCAAACCTGAACAATTTTCTATTACTTTGCTAACCTGACTGTAGTTTGGTTTAATGAGAGATCAAAAAACAAAAAAGTACTGCAACCCTGGAGTACCCAAGTACTAGCTGTGCCATCGCACATGTCCCCACAATTGTTGAAAATTTATTTAATATAGTTCATTTGGTGTCAACAAATGTTATGCAGTCTTAGCGGTGACAATATTGTTGCTACAATGTATTAGGAATTTATACAGTTATCTGGGCAGAAGACGAATGGATCAAGAAAAGAGGGCAAGCTGGAATAAATAGTCTAAAATTAAAATCTAAAGTCTATCTTCCTAGTGTGTGTTTTCATATGGTTTCGGTGGATGAAGTGATATAACAAATCAGCAAGGAACAACTATAGTTAGAAAGAATGTGATTACTTTCTCAATTTGATATCTCTGGACATGTTTTCTTGTTTCACAGAAAAGTGTGAAATATTGAATGTCTTCTTGATATAATTCATTCAGTTATGTTGATTAAACTAAGTTCCGGCACATGATAGGAAGCAGAGTTAAGGATCAAAGGCAATTGTACGTATTTATGACTTCACTGGGCGTTGCCCTTATTAGTCACTGCTGGGTGTTGCTCTTTCTTTCCATGTTTCCAGATAGTCACTGTTGAGCTCTCTTGTCCCTCTCTGTATAGATCTTGGAGTGTTGTACCATCTTTTATAATGAAGGGATATCGAAATGTTGCCTATTTTGGCACTTGAGAGTGGCTGGGGACACAGTCAAATGCTTGGAAATGGTCTCTGTTGATGTATGGGTTTACTAGATTACCTAATACCATATGCTGATTATCTTACACTGCTCTACTTTTGGCCCTCAATCCATTTCTTCTTCTTCTTCTTGCTCTTAAGGTTAGGCTTCTATTTACATAATTGAACTTCTCAAGTTTACTGGGTTGCAGCAATGATTGTGATTTGTGAAGTCTGCCTCTTGGTTTACAGCCATTTAGAATTGGTTGTAGTGTTTATTTGATGCTTTGGCCACTCAAAACTATGTTTTTGCAATGAAGTGAATGGAGCTCCTCTGTTTATGTCTCTGCATTTTTTTCAAGTGATGGAAGATGTGGCTGATCATGTCTTGCTCATTCTGTTTAAAGATATAAGCTTTATCTTGCCTATGTTTTGCTATGATTTACAGATTAATTGTGAGCCCCTCTGTATATTTATTTTATTACTTTCTGTGATCTAAGCTCCCTCTAAATCCTTCTTTAATCCAAATTATTGAAGGTTTAATTGGGTAATGTTCAAGTGATCAGTGACATGATTTCTTGTACTGGTTTCGTGCCCATTATGCTTAGTGCTCTTTCCCACACTCATTTGATTAGTAGGATGATGACCATCATAACACACAATTGAGATCTCCGAACATCATTTTGCTCTCTCCATCATCGAGTGTTATCTCCAAAGGTACAGTGATCATTGTAGAGCCCGCATTCTAACTATTTGTTTTTGTCATAAATGTCTTCGGTCTAGCAAAAAAGAACTAAACAGCAACTTGTGCCTGTTGTTGAAGAAATCTCATTAGAAGAACTAGTACAATTCCTGCTTTTTCAATGTACGAGGCTAGAAAATATTTTCTAGTGATGATAGAACCTCTTTCACGTGCAGTTGAACCTTATGTTAGCGATTTGCAGCTGTATGTTCAAGCTGCAGCTAAAATTGCTTTAAAATGTGAAAAAAGAAAACACAGCAACATAGTGTTTTTGTTGCAGCAATGGACATAGGTAAAATTGACCGTCGTCCTTCATACATCTAGACAATTTTTTCGGATCTTGCAAAAATGGTGAAAGTCCATCCGTGAGAAGTATTTGCCTTTTTGTTGTGATTTGTGCTAAATGATCAAATTAATGATGGTTAAAGGGTTTCCCTAATCTTTATCAGATTATGAATCAATTTGATTCATTTATGTTTTCTTTGCAGTCTTTGGTAAAAGAAAAATTTTCAAAGGGTCGTATCTGTTGTGTGACGGCTCAATTTCTCGGAGTCCTAACAAGTTAAGCTTCATAACTCCCGAGCAGGTAAGCTTCTTCTTTTGATTTTGAATTTGTTGTTTTTCCAATCTTGCTACTCTGATGACTTAATCTCTAGATAAGGCGAAGCACTATACAAGCAATCATATATGATGTTCTCATGAAATCTGAGAACTTTTCTTTTCGGTTTGTAAAATTTTAAAAGGCAAATAACGAGTGAAATAGGAGTTGAAAGAAGGGTTGGAAAAGCCAGATGAGGCAACATCTTAAATATTGTAAGAATTTTGTCGAAATCCTTTGAAAATTTGCAATGTGCATTTTCATGTAAATTTGAAAATGGCCCCCCTTTGAATTTTGGAGGGAAAGGAGGCTTGAGTATGCTTCGATTGAGAGAGAGAGCATGTTTCCATTTTAAAGGGCGTTGGCTAGAATTATCTTGAAAATATATAGTGTGTCCATTCTCAAGAGAGAGTTATTGAATTAAATAAAGTCCACCATGGTATATCAATAGAGTTACCATCTAAAATCGGTTGTGTACCAAGCATGAAGTAGTAATACCGTCACCTCCTTGAACTTCTTTGATATGAACTTCTCGGGAATCCTCCATAGCATGCAAAATCAAGATGGAGAGAGAGGCTTACGATCTTTCCACTTCAAATGTCATTGACCTAGATTATTTTAAAAAATAGGAGGTTGGATAAGAGAAAACGGCTCTCTCATCTTTTATTCGAGGAAACTATTGAGCATGAGTATCTCTTCGCCTTTCACGTACAAGATTTCCTAAACATTGGAAAAGCAATTCATTGACACGGCCAGCTTTTATTGCATTCGCATACGCATGCATCCAGTTAATTGAACTTTATACACTTAATTTTTTAAAAATTTTGTAGCTAGTTGCAACGTGTTATGGAGCACTTGTTAAGTACTAGCAAGGCATATTTTGTTAGATCTATGCCCTAAAGCTGCTATGTAATAGTTACATATTAGGGATTCCATTTGTACATATAAGGATTATGTTATTATTATTTTTTAAGGAAATTGATTAATTATTAATTAATTAATTGATTAATTAAAGTGGAAATGGTCAGCAATTTTTGCTGACCACTTCACACGAATTCGTGCATGATGGTCAGCAACCGCTGACCATCATGCACGCATTTTGTTCGTGCATGGATGGTCAGCAACCGCTGACCATCGTGCACGAAATCGTGCATAAACGGTCAGCGGTTGCTGACCGTTCCATTCATGCACGATCGTGTTCGATCGTGCATGAGAATGAGGATCAGCAACGGTTGCTGATCCCACGATCGGCAACCGTTGCTGATTCGTGTATAAATATTAAAGAGAAAGGCTGCAAAAGGTTGCAACTTAGAGAGATTTTCTGTGGGCGTGTGTCTTGTGTTTTAGAGACATACGAGTGATGCTTTGCTGAAAACAGAGAGCAAATTGTGTGAGGGGATTAAGTGATGTTTTGCTGAGAACTGAGAGCAAATTGTGTGCGTGTTCTTGTGTCTTTGAGACGCAAGAAAGAATAGCGTTATCTCGTTCGGGCCGTGACTATTATACATCAAGAATACGACGGATTATTTCCACGTGATTGCTAGCACGATCGAAGTGGTGAATATCCGAAAACTCTCTCTTCTGTTCGACATTCGTTGTTGGTGTGTCTGAACTAGAGGTCCGACGCTTGTGGGACTCGAACTGTAGAACATCCGAACCGACTCGTTTCAAAGTGCGCTTCGAGAGGTATTTCGTTTAACTCCCTTTTATGTTAAGATTTTGATTAAAACGCACGAACAACGCCTTAGGAGAATCATGTATAAAATATATCTTTGTTTCCGCTGCGTTCCTTTTGTTAATTTTTCTTGTACATGATTCATGAAACCCCAACAAAGTGGTATCGAGCCAACCTTAGGCGTTTTCGTGCGTTTAATTGATTTGTAGTTCAAATATATTTTTGCATTCTAATGGCCAATTTATTTTTGTTAAGAGAATTGGTTCTCTTACTCTTATGTGGCCTATAGAAGTTGATTAATTTATGTGATAAATTTAATCAACTAAGCAAAAATTAGAACTAAATCAATTTTGAATCAAAAATCTGTAACTTGTTATACTTGATGTTTATATTTTACAAATGATATGCAGAATTTTATGCATGCCTTCCAGAGCTTTAAATTTTGAATTTATGGCTCGTAAGGAAGGGTGGTGATCATGGAAAAATCCCTAAATGTTGTGATTGTTGTATGGATGAATGTATGATGATTACATGTACTCTTTTTGGGGATGTAATTATTAAATGGAGGCTGCGTCCTTCTTTTTATATTTATTTTTTACGAAATGTAATTTTAGTATAGTTTAGTATTTCAATTATTGATGTAAATACTACAAGAGAGGAGGAGCCATTGGAGGAGCCATTAAACCGGTGAGCTCTGGGCCCGGTCTTTGAAGAGTTCAAAGATTGAAGAAAAAGTGAAGAGCATGTCCATATTATTAAAACATTAAAATGGCTAAATGGGTCTCTTTGGCTCGAGACCCATTGAACCATAATTCCATGATCACCACATAGGATAGATGTTTATGTGATATCTATTTATTTATTGTGTTTATGGTATCATGCATGTTAGACCGGTTAATGTGCAAAGTGAGACCATTAATAACGACCAAAATCTCCTTATTAATAATATTAAGTCGAAACGGGTTTCGGACTCGTGGCCTTCCATCGTCGTGGTTTGATCCAATATTATAGTGGTTAACTAACCGGTTATGGATACATAGGGGTTAATTACCATTTATAATATTGGACCACTCCATTATGCATATGATGCTGTGGGGTTGGAGCCAAATGATTTCTAATAACTGTTAGGTGAGGGAATCATTTGTGTTTTCAATACTCGCATGAGACGATGGGTTAGACTTAACTATGATCATGATGCCAATAACTGTTAGGTGAGGCTTTCATGGTCTAGAGGCCAAAGTTATGATTGGGACTCGCATATGATGCGTTGAACAAGCTAGTTCACTCACTAAGTTCATAGGACACCAATAACTGTTAGGTGAGGTGGACTTTGGGCTAGTGGGACTCAATCCCCATTAGTAATCTTTACCCAACAAAGATTACCGCTTCCCATCTTAAGGAGTATGGGATTCGAAGATAAATTTAGTGGGAGGATCTATTTCATTTAAAGACCAAAATGAAATAGTCATTATGAAAAGTACAACGGCTAACAATTTATTTTCTGCAACAGATATATTATTACTTTGAAAAATGATGACCACAAACCCACTCGCTTCTATACTTGACAAGAATTTTTTGACTGGACCCAATTTCACTGATTGGGTGAGGAATTTGAGAATTGTTCTCAATTCAGAAAAAATTGGGTATGTGCTTGATGAAAAGATGCCAACATCCTTTCCTGAGGGTGGGACCCAAGAGGAGCATGTCACTTATGATAAGTGGCGTGATGATGACTTAAAAGTTAGGTCATACATGCTTGCTTCTATGAATAATGAATTACAAAAGAAGTATGAATCAATGGAAGATGCTAAGTCGATCATTTTGCATTTAAAGGAATTCTTTGATGAGAATGGTCGAACCTCTAGATATGAGATATCTAAGGCATTGTACCGTATGAGGATGGCTGAAGGATCATCTGTTAATGATCATGCTTTGAAAATGATCGGCACATTGAAGAATTGGCTAGGCTGAATCTCGTTATGGACAATGAGTTAGCTGTGGATTTGATCCTCCAATCTTTACCCGATTCCTTCTCTGGTTTTGTCCAAAACTTCCACATGCATAAAATGGAGAAAACTCTTGCTGAGTTACATAGCATGCTGGTAGTTTATGAGAAGGAAATGCATAACACGAGGCCAAATGTAGTGGCTATGGCTAAGGCTTCTTCTTCAAAGGGTAAAACTGTTTTAAAGAAGAATAAATGGAAGAGGCACTGCCAAACCTGTTGTGCAACCAAAACCCAAGATTGATAAAGGGAAATGTCATTACTTGTGGTGTCAAAGGGCACTTTGGAGGAGGAACTGTAGGAGGTACCTCGCGAGCTTGAAGGTCAAGCCCAAGAACCAACCTTATGAAGGTATGGTGTCTATGCTTATTGAAACTAATCTTATGGTTAGTGCTGAATCCAGCTCATGGGTTCTAGATTCTGCTGCAACTTCACATATTTGTATGTCTTTGCAGAATCTGGAAATAAGCGAGGATGCTAGGGCGAAATGAGATTGTCTTGACGTTTGCCAATGGAGCAAGAGTTGCTGCATTAGCTATAGGGACTTTTCGTTTATGTTTGCCTTGGACATGTATTGGTTTTAAAGAACTGTTTGCATTATAAGAATGCTGTAAGGAATATCATCTCTATACCTCGTCAGGTAAAGAGAATTATGAATTTTCTTTTGCAGATGATGTATGTTCTATTTACCATAATAGAATATGTGTTGGTTCTAGCTTATTAACCAACAATCTTTATACCATTACAATGCTCGGTAATGCGATTACCAATGTCAATAAGCAAAATAGAATTGATATAAATGCCATAACTAATAAACGCCCTAGAGACGGTCCAAATAAAAAGTATGTTTGGCATCTCCGATTAGGTCATATTGGAGAAGACAGAATTAACAAGTTGAGTAATGATGGATACATTGATCCTTCAAATTTTGAGTCATACTCAACTTGTGAGGCTTGTCTTCTAGGAAAAATGACCAAAGCGCCTTTTGTGGGACAAAGTGCGCGAGCTTGACATATTAGGATTAATACATACGGATGTATGTGGACCAATTAATGAAACTGCTAGAGGTGGTTATAATTACTTCATCACCTTCACCGATGATCGAGTCACGGTATGGTTATTTATACCTCATGAAGTATAAATCTGAATCCTTTGAAAGGTTCAAGGAATTCAAGGCTGAAGTTGAGAAACAAATAGGAAAATGTATTAAGGCTCTTCGATCGGATCGAGGAGGTGAATACCTTAGTCTTGAATTCTGGACTTTCTTAAAGAGAATGGTATTTTATCACAATGGACACCTCCCGGAACTCCGAACATAATGGTGTATCGAACGAAGAAATCGTACTTTATTAGATATGGTACGATCTATGATGAGTTACACCGATTTGCCAATATCCCTTTGGGGATATGCCCTTGAGACAATTTGTATATATACTTAACAGAGTGCCGTCCAAATCTGTTCCAACTACGCCCTATAAGATATGGCATAGTAGGAAACCTAGTCTTAATCATATTAAGATTTGGGGTTGTCCAGCTTTCGTGAAAAAGTTGAAAATGGAAAAATTGGAGGCGAGATCTGAACAAGGTCGCTTCATTGGATATCCAAAGGAAACTCTTGGATATTATTTCAATTTTCATTCGGACCAAAGAATTTTGGTATGCAAGCATGCTTCTTTTGGAGAATCAGTTCGTCCAAGAAAGTGGTGCTGGGCGGAAAATAGTCTTACAAGAAGAAAATAATGAAGTACCAAACAACCGAGTTCAGATACCAATCTCTGATTTAGTGGGAGCTTCTGATACACAACCTCTTAGGAGAAGTGCGAGAACGTCTCGCCCACCTGCTCGTTATAGAAACTCGGTTGATCATATTGAACCATTATTCATTGTGAATGATAATGATCAACCCGGTGATCCTAAAACCTATGAGGAGGCGATGTTGGACATCGATTACGGTAAATGGCTAGAAGCCATGAAATCCGAAATGGATTCAATGTATTCCAATGAGGTTTGGACCTTGACTGACCTGCCTGATGGTATTATACCAATTGGCTGTAAATGGATCTTCAAGAGGAAGATGAATGCTGAAGGTCAAATTGGAACTTACAAAGCACGGTTGGTGGCGAAAGGATATCGTCAAAAAGAAGGAATTGATTATGACGAAACTTTCTCACCTGTGGCCATGCTAAAATCCATTCGGATTATGTTGGCTATAGCTGCACACCTTGATTATGAGATATTCCAGATGGATGTCAAAACGGCTTTTCTAAATGGTTTTCTCGATGAGGACATCTATATGGAACAGCCACGGGGTTTTGAATCCAATAGTGAAAAACATAAGGTGTGTAAGCTTAAGAGATCCATTTATGGACTCAAACAAGCCTCCGAAGTTGGAACATCCGTTTTGATGAGGTAGTCAAATCGTTTGGCTTCATCAAAAATCCGGATGAACCTTGTGTATATAAGAAGATCGGTGGGAGTGCAATTGCATTTCTGGTTTTGTATGTCGATGATATACTTTTGATTGGAAATGATGTACCAATGATATCATCGATAAAACTATTCTTGTCACAGAAATTCTCCATGAAAGATTTAGGAGAGGCAACCTACATTTTAGGTATCAAGATCTATAGAGATAGATCAAGACAATTGATTGGCCTCTCACAATCTACGTACATAGACAAAGTGTTAACACGGTTTAACATGCAATGTTCCAAGAGAGGATTATTGCCTTTTAGGCAAGGGATCCGTCTTTCTAAGGAGATGTGTCCCAACACTCTGAAGAAAGAGAGCGGATGACAAAGATACCATATGCATCCGCTATTGGAAGCATAATGTATGCCATGCTATGTACTAGACCTGATATTGCGCATCTTTGTAAGTATTACTAGCGAGATATCGTCGATCCAGGAGAAAACCTTTGGATAGCAATTAAGAATATTCTTAAGTACTTGCGAAGGACTAAAGATTTATTCTTGATATATGGAGAAGGAGAATTTAAAGTTGTAGCTTATACTGATTCCGATTTTCAATCGGATCCTAATGATTATAAGTCTACGTGCGGGTTTGTCTTTACATTCAATGGTGGTGCGGTTAGTTGGAAAAGTTCCAAACAAAGCATAACTGCCGATTCCACCACCGAGGCGAGTATGTAGCTGCTTACGAAGCAGCAAAGGAAGCCGTTTGGATGAAGAAGTTTATTTTGAACTTGGAGTCGTTCCTTCAATTGAGCAACCGATCACATTGTTTTGTGACAATAATGGGGCGATAGCTCAAGCTAAGGAACCAAGGTCTCACTTAAGTCCAAGCACATTGAGAGACGCTTCCATCTCATCAGAGAAATTGTTGAGAGAGGTGATATCGCCTTGCAGAAAATTGCCTCAGCAGAAAACGTGGCAGATCCCTTCACTAAGGCCTTACCTCGGTCTTCTTTTGAAAGACATATTGACAAAATGGGTTTGAGGTACCAGACAAGTTGGCTTTAGTGTAAGTGAGAGATTGTTAGATGTATGCCCTAAAGCTGCTATGTAATAGTTACATATTAGGGATTTCAGTTGTATTTTCATTATTATTATTTAATTAATGGCGATGACGTATTCATTCATTTGTCCAATTATTTTAAACCCATTGAATGATTCCATAAGATCAGTTGCAACTAGACCTATTCTTGAGACGTCGAGAATATTGTGACGAGTTCATAGTTAGACTGAATCTTTAAATCGTTCCGGTCGATGGATTATTGAGTGGATATTAATAATCCTGTTGAGACCGGTGTGTTCTTAACTTCGCCATTAAGTGTTGGATACTTAAGGGAATGATGAGTCACATGTCATTGGGTATTATGATTCCGAGTTAGAACACGGTGTTTGTATTAGACAAATTCACTGAACGTGACGCATATGGAACGATTAGCGACATGGAAGCTTTTAGCGTGGTCAATGTCTAATTGTTCATGCTTTGGTCTTGTGTAAATAATCCTTAGACTTGAGGCACATTGTTAATTTGTGTATTGAACAACTATGGTTCACGGGTGCACATAATGCCGGGTCATTGATCCGTCTTTATACCTGATGGTCATAGTTTGTTCATATATGAAGTTACACGTGTGCGCAATATGGAATCTGTCTCCTTGTTATATGCAAGGTATGATAATGATGTCCTATGCAATCTAATTGTGACAATGCATTGAAATCCTCGGCCGGAGTTGTAATCGAGAATAAATTGTTTATGTCTCAAATAAAATGCATGTCAATTAGATTTGTGCATATGATCGAATTAATGACTTGACAAATATTCCATGGTCTTTGTTTGATCGGGACATAGTAAGACAGAGGGATTGAATTACACTTTGTAGCCAAACCGACAGGTTCATTATGTTCTTAAAGTATTCACACTATTTGGATAGCCATGACATATTGCTAGATGTCAATCGTGGCTTGTAAGACCTACAAGATTAATTGGGACAATTAATTCTTTTGGAAGTACTAATGTGTTAGTACAAGTCTTACTACCAGCTTAGTGATGAACCTAGGGATGTCACACACCATAAACAATTAGGATGACGTGGAACAAGAGAGAAATATTATTGCAAATGTGTTTGCAATTACTGCAATCAATTGAGTCGATTTGAAATTAAATTAAATGAGATTTAATTTAATTTGTATTATAGTCACGAGCCTACTTGCATATGATGCACACGCATGCCCAAAGTGGATATATGTTAACATACCCCAATTGTGTACTTTCATTATTATTATTTAATTAATGGCAATGAATTGACCAAATGGGTTTGAGGTACAAAACAAGTTGGCTTTAGTGCAAGTGGGAGATTGTTAGATGTATGCCCTAAAGCTGCTATGTAATAGTTACATATTAGGGATTCCATTTGTACATATAAGGATTATGTTATTATTTTTTAAGGAAATTGATTAATTATTAATTAATTAATTGATTAATTAAAGTGGAAATGGTCAGCAATTTTGCTGACCACTTCATTCGTGCATGATGGTCGAAACCATCATGCACGCATTTTGTTCGTGCATGGATGGTCGGCAACCGCTGACCATCGTGCGAAAATCGTGCATAAACGGTCAGCGGTTGCAAGCCGTTCCATTCATGCACGATCGTGCTCGATCGTGCATGAGAATGAGGATCAGCACGGTTGCTGATCCCACGATCGGCAACCGTTGCTGATTCGTGTATAAATATTAAAGAGAAAGGCTGCAAAAAGGTTGCAACTTAGAGAGATTTTCTGTGGGCGTGTGTCTTGTGTTTTAGAGACATACGAGTGATGCTTTGCTGAAAACAGAGAGAGCAAATTGTGTGAGGGGATTAAGTGATGTTTTGCTGAGAACTGAGAGCAAATTGTGTGCGTGTTCTTGTGTCTTTGAGACGCAAGAAAGAATAGCGTTATCTCGTTCGGGCGTGACTATTATACATCAAGAATACGACGGATTATTTCCACGTGATTGCTAGCACGATCGAAGTGGTGAATATCCGAAAACTCTCTCTTCCGTTCGACATTCGTTGTTGGTGTGTCGAACCAGAGGTCCGACGCTTGTGGGACTCGAACTGTAGAACATCCGAACCGACTCGTTTCAAAGTGCGCTTCGAGAGGTATTTCGTTTAACTCCCTTTTATGTTAAGATTTTGATTAAAACGCACGAACAACGCCTTAAGAGAATCATGTATAAAATATATCTTTGTTTCCGCTGCGTTCCTTTTGTTAATTTTTCTTGTACATGATTCATGAAACCCCAACATATTTTAGGCGGAAAGATATTACCTCGCAAACGCTAACTGGCTTGTTATATGCTTCATGAAGCTTTGGGACGAAAGCATAGCACGGGTCTTTGAGCATGCTGCACATTGTACCAGAAAGCGACATGGTTAAAAAAGACATGTCAAACCCTCTCAGAGACTCCAATGTGGGCAAGGCAATTTCGGACAACAAGTTACACGTAGATGCCAATGTGTGGGCAAGGCAAGTATCCTTACCGTACTGTGCAAGGTAAAGAAATGCAACCTCAGTGAGGATGTACAATTTGCACATCTCTAACCATATTTAAGAAATAACTTCAAGATATTATACAAAACGACACCAGTCTGTGCATGTCTTTGTGCCCAAGACCCACGTGGCTTCTTTGTAGCCTAGCCCACGAACAAAGTTAAGCAGAACAACAACCGCATTCAAAACGACATTTTCCATCAGAAAGGCTGCTTGCTGTTTCTTTTCAGCAAACAAATATATAATTCAGTAGGAAAGCCAAGAAGAAGGCAACTATTTGACTTCAGGATCTCGTTATGATTACCCCTACAAGTTTCGTTAGTACTCCGAACTGTCTCCCCAGTAGTTGTTAGTTAAAAACGCTAAAGGAAGAAAAAAAATTGCTGTATTGAAATCTGAATATCGCTGGCATGTATGCTTCTCCATCTCCGAAAGAGGTGCCCCTCTGAATTTGAAGCAGATTCTCGTGACAAGGTAATGAATTTTGGTGCAAAAAGTTCCATTTTTGAGCTGGGGGAACTACTCTTGGATGCACGTTTCTTCCTTCCTTTAGCTATAAATTGTCCTAAATCAGCATATAATTGTAACTTCCTTTTTTATTTAACTGGGTGACTGGGCAAAAGTTCATCCTTCTCTTCGGTGTGGGTGCATTGGAATCCGGATCATCTTACCATCGACATTATAATCCTCATTGTTTTGTTCATTCGACCATGAGTTCAGTATTTTTTATTTTTATTTTTTTTCCTATTATTCTACAAACATTGAATTTTCTTCTTCGATGAACGTCGCTGCTTCATGTTTTCCCTCAATCATATCTCCAGATTGTTGCTTGCTTTCTATCTCCATTTTCCCACATTTTTCCTTTGTCAGTGAGACTCAATCCAAGGGCTTAAATAGCTATCAGCCAGATGAAATTCTAGGTCGTATATATTCCAATTGACATCTTACAGAAACACAAGCAACTTCTGTTTCATTCCGAGATGGAGGTATTTGTGGACTGCTCATTTAAGTGGCCATGGTTTCAGAGCCTCAAACTTATTGTATGAGATGGAACCTAACCCTAGTCGCAAGAAAGGGACCATGGAATCGTCAATTGCCTAAATTAACAAATGCCAAGCAATTGGCTTTAAGTTGATGAATGGAAAGATGGGAAGTCTGCTTCTGCCGACTCTCGTGATTTAGGCACTTCCCTACTTTCAGAGTTTTGTGTTAGAAGTGGATCTTCAGACCTCATTAAGTCTTCATATATTTAGCCATCGACACATGTGGTAGGATAGGAGAGAATAAGCCAAGCCCCTATCGAATCCAACTTGTATCCGATCATATGGGCGAGGAGTCGTGAAATCAAGTAGTTAGTATTGACTCGATGCGACAATCTTATTTTCGCACAGCTCGCTGGGTTTAGAAGAAAAAGAAAAAGCTTAGAAACAAGGGAGGTTTCCTTATCAAGTGAGAATGAATGAGAAGAATGGATATGGACTAACAAAAATATATATGTAGAGAAAGCCTAAATTGGCTTTCTTAAATAATTATCTTATATAACAATATTAATCAATGATATACACAATCAAAAGGAGGTATATGCATAATATAAATAATTATCTCGAACAAAGGAATATATTCTAGAGAATTATCTCTAACTTCCTTGCAAATTGAGACACCAAACTGAGACCACATATAGATTGGGAGGCATCCAAAAAGCACATGAGAAAGTGACATGTCTATTTTCTCTTACCATCACTTTAATGACTAATCAAGTACCCAGCAAACACAAAATGGTGGTTGTTTTGGAGTCCTCGACGGATTAAAATGATACGAGAAGTGCACGAACATCCATTATTCGTGGCTTTGAGTCATGGCATAACTTAAACATCTAAAATAAAATCAGAAAATAATAAATTATTAATAAACAAACTTATATTCGCAATAAAAAAAAAAAACCTTGAAAAGGGGAAGAGGAATAGGTTGCAAAACACCATCCATATCACTTGTATGGATACTCTGGGCTCCGTTAATTAATCACCAGAGCAATCTTTAAAGGTACCTTTCCCTTGAGTTGTTGCAAAAGCCCGTTCTCTAGGTTCCTCCAACTTTTCCATTCCCCCGAAAACATTCTCTTTGTCACAGGTATTCACCACTAACTTCTCAAGGGCAACGGCACTCGCAATAAGGCAAGTCACTAGTTCGAGATGAGAATGTCTACCATAATAATTGTAGAATTCAACTTTTTTAAGGTATCGATGGAGAGGAGAGGTCTAACAACTCTTTTCAGCTCTCTTCTTGGCCTGTGTGGCCTCCACCATGGGTCCATCAACTGTGGCAAAAGGAATGTCGTATATTATTAATTACCATAAGATATTGATGCATTGGAGAATGTCAATGGAAGAAAGAACTTGCAAAAGAAAAGTATGTCTCTGGATTGTCACATCAAGCAGATACCAATCACATGATGACTCAATAACTCACCCGTTTGCAGAGACTAGAATAGGATTCTACAGTGACTTGGTTTAACATATTCAATCATAATGCATCTGTCTAATGCCTAAAGTGATGAAGACTTGAATGAGGCCCGAAACCCACCTCTAACCCAAAACTCTGCAAGTACGGACATGCCTTTGATCATGACAGCCAACGTAAATAGACTTGCATTTGTAGATCCGTCAACAGTCAGTTTCAATTGCTTGACACTTGTCAATTTGGGTAGTTGACGAATAGGCACGTTTTCCTACGGATTAGACAAATGGAGAATCAAAGACTAACAAATATTGGAAAAAGAACATAACTTATGAAACCTTATGAAAATCAATCAATGCTCTTACATTAAGTGAATAAAAAATTTCAGATTGAGAATATGCAGACAAGGAAGACTTGAAAGCTGAGACCGCATAACACCCACAAGCTCCCATATATATCCTGTAATAGACACCTCAGACAGCTGGGGAAGCTTGTACAGACGCAATCGAGTTCTCATTCCCTCAAAAGTGAAGGACACAAGATCTGTATCATAAATCTCAACACGTTCAAGATCATCACACCATCCAATTAATAAGTATTTCAGCTTCAGTGATTGACCCAGATACTCTAAGCCTTTTCAAAGTAGGAGCAAATACTAAGGCCAATCGCTCTAGAATCGGACAATTGACAAGCAGTTGTTCAATGAGTTCTCCCTCCACAGTGACTCGACACAAGGTGAGCTCTTCGAGATACCTTAAGCCAACATGCCAAGAACTAGAAGGGTTCAAGTCAAAATTACTAAGACCTGAAGCCCGTTGGGAACACCCTGCATCAGCATCTATAAGTGTCTCATGCCCTAACAGATATGGCAAGTGACAATCAGACCTCAAATCGTCAGAAGAGGCCGGCCTAAAATCTAGTCGGAGAAATTTAACTCGTTTTGTCAATGCAAACCTAATCCATCGATCGATATGAGACTTATATGAGATAGTCAGATCAAGCATAACATGAATCTACGCAAATGGTATCCTCCACTTAGACACTGCAAGATATTGTCCACCCATTCCACATATCTTGCCTTCTCCTTCTCCGCAAACTTGCAATTATCTTTCATCTTGGTGAATAAGTCAGACCGGTCGAAATCAAGGTCGGTAACCCGACAAGTAGACAAATGCCTCCATCTTCTGGAAAGAAGACAAGTCGCTTGTGCATCTCTAGATGGCAGAAGAGATAATATAAAGCCTATAATATCTTCGGGCAAACAGCTGATCCGATCCTTTGGGTTGAGTTTCACCAGAAAAAATTAAAGGTCAGAAAAATCCGTAAATAAGATCGATGGAAAATAGGAAGGAGGGAAAATTGGACAAACAAACATAAGAAAAACTCAGCTTACTGTCAGAAACAACGAGATAAGGAATATTGATGACCCATTAACCCTTACCAAGAAGAAAAGCTCTGCTTTTGCTCGATCAGCCAGTGTATTCAACTGAAAATTCGTTACCTTGTCTGCAGATTCGGCTTCAGGATCAGAGCGGAGCCTCTTTGGAGATGGAGAATCCATGGACGCCGTCATCAGTTCACCTTCCAGTTCGTGTATTTTTTTCTCTTCTAGATTTTAGGCAAGATTCCGAAACCCCTTCCGGTGCGATATCTTATACAAAAATTCCTGATCAGCCATATCTTTTTTTTTTTTTGGTAAAAAAAAATCAAAATTATCAACCATATCTTTTTAACCGTGCATGACGATTTTGTTTCTTTTTGAGCCAAAAAGAAGATGTAGGTAACATATTGTGCTTTTCACAAATCCTCAAACTTAATATGACATTTTAAATTTTTAACGAAAAAGAACAATTTTTACTTCTGTTTAATCCCAAACGAACATAGATGATAATGGTACCACGCGGCGAAACCTAAATTATAATTTTAGATTTTTTTTTAATCTTCACACTTTGCAATTTTTTCGCATGTATATTCACTTTCAGGAGAAAATATTGAGTGGTTTTGAGAGTGCCATGTCAGTGTGGTTCCCAGCCATCCACGCGGCGCCACGTGAAAGCGTGGGCCGACTTAATTCTTCTGCCTTTTCTCTTCTCGACTCCTCTTTTCTAGAACACGAAATATATACGTAAATTCCATATTAATCACTTCCACATCGTTATCCTTAACTTTGAAAAATAAAAAAACTAAGTTTTTTCTCCACAAGCAGTTCAGCTTCTGTCTTGACTTTTTCTCTCTTCATCGCTCAAATCGTTCACTGTAAGCTCAAGCTCGAAGTGCTCTCTCTCCGTTCTTCTTCGCTTTCACTAATGCCTATGCCTAGTGAGTGACGCTGACTTTGGTTCGTCTCTGTTCATCGGTGGTGTCATTTGCTGTGGTTTTCTATGTTCTTTTCTTCTTTTTTGGTTTGGCTTTTTTTTGATAACTAGGAATTGGAGTGATGCAGGTTCATGACTCATGAATCAACTCGATATCCTTAAAATGTATTTGCTGATTGTCGATTGTGATGTGGACCCGTTTGTTTATGATTTGCTTTCCATTGATTCTTGCATTTTTCCTGCCTTGGTTTCTTTTC